>QVRM01003302.1:0-45690 GCA_003439945.1 Dermanyssus gallinae | reverse complement strand
GGGCTGAGGCGCACCAGAGTCGAAACGGCAGGTTCGTGCCAAGGCGCCTCCCGCACGGCTGCCGCATGAGCAGTTGAAGCGAGGAGAAAGGAACGAGCAGCAGCAGCAAAACAACGGCCTATGATTGCTCGCCACCAAAGGAGGCGGAAGTGGGGCCACGAAATAAGAGGACAGGGTTTCACCTACGTCAGAAGACTTCACCAAGAGGTCTCACAAGGGCGGCATTCATCATCACCACATCGTCAGCAGCAGCAGAAGCAACAGTGGTGACGGTCATGGACACGGCGGCAACAACAACAACAACAGCAGAAGGAGCAGATGTGTTTGAGAGCTTCGTTTGTTTGAAGGAGGGAGGCAAGGCGGAGGAGGGGGTGAATGAAGGGTAACGGTAGTGCAGAAGCAACAGTCTAGTAGTCGCAGTACTGTTCGTAGTATAGGCGACCACCGATGGCAACGCTACCGTTCAGCCGAATGTACGTACGTGTTATTTATTGTGCTAGCGTGCCATCTGGGAAGTAGTGGTCAAAGAAGACTAACAACAACAAGAACAACAAAACAACAACAACAATAACAACAAAAACAACAACATCATTATTGTCGGCAACAACACCAACAGGACAACAAAAACAACTACTACAACTACTGGTTCTACGAATGGTTCCGTTGGAAGCCAGCGTTGAAGCTGTCTGTTTTTGTGGAAAGCTGTCGTAGAGAGGCCGGCGGTTTTGCTTGACTCTTTCTAATCTGCTGTTGCCACTGCTGCTTCTATCACTGGTGCCTTGACAATAACCACAGCTATCAGTATGACCACATCTACAACTATTACTATAAATAGTACTACCTTAACCAGTACTACCTTAACCAGTATTTTTTTAGAGGGCTAACTCAAAAATGCGGTTGCACACACGCTCACCACAGCGGGGAAGCTTTCTGTAAGTGTACACCGAAGAAGTAAGCCGCCAACCTACTAAATACCAGTCGTGTCCCAGTCTCTCGACCTGACTGGGGAGTGTTTGGTCATCACATCAAACAGTCAGGGAAGGGCAGTCTAGTGCTCCTGGCGGCTGTGTTCCCCAGTAGCCATGGGGAAGGGCATAGCGGCCCTCGTTTTCCATTTCAGTATAGCTTTGAAGACTTCAGATGTTGTGTTTCAAGAAAATGTCTTTAACTAGTGCTTAAGTATTACTGCTTCTTCTACTGATACAACTATACGATGTTAAGCCATGAACTCCAACATCGATGAGGATAGCGATAATGCACGCCGATTTTTGAAGCTCAAATCTCACTCTCCTGGCACAGTTTTCCTTCGGTTTTTCTTTTGCTTGTCTACCTAAACATCTATCTAGCTGTCCACCTTGACTGTTCGATTTGTTGCTATTCGGACCGGACCCAGCAGCTGTGCCTAACCACGTATGTAACCACCATCCTCCAGTGCATCGCGGGGTGGCGGCCAGTACGTCCGAAAGGCTGACTGGCTGATCGTTTTATTCTTGTGGGTAGTCGATGTTCATCTTCTCTAGCCTCTGACACAATTTGGCCACAATATGCTGCTGCCAGTTATGTGGAAAGAAAACAACAGACTGGCAAACAAATGTTCTTTACGACCCTTGACATCATTGACCTTCTGCCTGCTTAGATTACACCGCGTGTAGCGCACAGTCAATGATCCCCTTCGGATAGGGGTGGGGTTGTGGTGGCGCCGTACGATTGAATCGTTGCATCATAACCACCAGTTGAGCCCGGTGGGGCAGTGCATTTGCTTGCGCCTCGCAACCGGAGGGGACACATAGGTGCGCGGGTTCGAGCACCACCGTTGCCCAATATTTGTATTTATGGGGGTCCGTCTATGAAGCAATGCAAAAAGCAGTCCCGCGGACGTTAAATCTTGCTTGAGAGTCAGCTCAAAAAGTTTATTTTTATCACGATCACCACTGACTCAGACACACTCGATTTGGGTATAATGGCTTTTCTGGGCTGGTCGTTGGCAGGCCGGACATTCGTACACTACTGCGTTGATTTACTCGGTCGGCGACGTGCGGTGTACGAGGCTATGCATAGCGTATATAGGCCAATAAGCAGTTCGGCTCTGCTACAACATGCAACTGCAGAGACCATATGTTTTGTGATTCATGGTTTGTGCCCAGTTGTTTTTAAGCAAATGAATTAAAGATCCGTGTCAGTGTCGGTTAAATGTACACACACACGAATAGATACTTGCGTACATCGACCTTGGAGCTTTGCCAGAAGAAAGCGGTTCAAAAAGCTACTACTAATTCAACTATTACTGCACTGAACTGTAGTCAACAGTATTAAGAGCTGGACTTTGTCGCGTGTCTTTCGCTAGCCTTTTCACCTTCAAATGAATGTCAGCATTAGAACAGGCCCTGCGGTTGTATCTATATCACTGGTGCAACTCTGACGCTACTGAGAGTAACAACAATTACAACTAAGTATTATATGAAGTTGTACAAAATAATTGGTATATATATATATATATATATATATTACTATAAGGTACAAAATCTCACAAATCTTGATTTGCTCTTACATTTCCGACAAACATAAACTCTTTTCATTTAATTAAAATTGCACTCTTGCCACATCAAATATTTTGGACTAGTGTTAACTAGCAAACTAGAAAGTACACAGCTCAGTTTGCTTTGTAAGTAAGCAATGTGATTTGATAACTAGTGGAGCATCTGCCAAAATTCGGCCAACCGTATGCGGCTATTATCTTATACAAGGCAAGATCTGATGAAATTAACGGTAGAAGAGAGATTCTAACTGCACGTGCAAAAACTTTTTTGATATGGTCCCAAAAATGTAATCTAGGGTTTCACCTAAATTAAACATGTATTTTATTTTGACTTTGAGGTGAGTAAATTATCGTCAAATTAAAATAATTGCATCACAAGTGAATTATAGTGTATTGCAACACTTTATACCGGAAAATGGGCAGGTATGCTGCGCCCAGTCGTCACATAACAACTGCGCGACGACCAGCCTGATATAGTGAACATAATTTGTCACAGTGTTTGAAGTCCTGAGAACACTGTTACACGGAAACTTGCGTGATGGACACCTTGAATTGTGTTTTGCATTGCCACATGTCTTTCCATACATCTGATGTCATTGCTTCTACAGCGTAAAAAGGTCACCCCGTACTATTTCAACGTTGTAGTAACTAGTAGATGCAGGCGGCGAGGACCTGCGATGAAGAAAAATGTGCGTGACTCTCAATCACTTTTGCTAGCCGTAACACGGCATCCTGGTTATTTACCTCTTCAAGTGTCAGTACGACAAAAGTTAGCCCAACCTCACGAGTTCCCTGAAAGTGTAATTAGTAACCTCGCTTTCTCATTTCGGCTCGGCTTTGATTAAGTTTTTCCACTCGCCATTTCCTGAATGCCATGGTCCTCAGACGTGGCAGTTTATTTTTTTAGAATTCTCCTAGGGCTCATTTAAAAGCTTAAAATGTGTATTTCAAATATTTTTTACGCATACATTTTTTAAAGTCATACCTCCTCTAAACACAATGCTATATTAGTTATCTACGTGGCAGCGTAGCCACGGCGACACTTCTGTACAGACTGTACACTTCCAGAGTTTTTGATTTATCTGAGTTTCACAAGAACAACTTCACTGTGCTATAAAGCTAAGTAAACGGACGGATGGCTCCACGCCCGCACTATCTTACAAGCGTCTCCTTCAAAGCCCCTCGTTCGACAAACCTTTTTGACTCAGTAAAGCGTGCTACAATCTAGAACAACACTTTTTTTTCATTTTGAGCTCAATTCCATGCTCTGCGTAGCGTGCAAACACACCTAGAGTAATATGTCTCCCTTAGTGTTTGATGAATAACATTCTTCCTGTAAAAGATACGGTCGTTCTCCATGGTAAAAGGCGTATTGTAAACGCCATTTGCCCATGTGTGCATCGAGTTGAGGTGTTTGTTATTATTTTCCCGATTCGCTAGCACATTAGATTTGACCATGACCGCAGTTCTCTGTGCGTATGGATTCTCGTACGCATTTCATAGCCTTCCTGTCCCTTTATAATGGCGCTAATGTGCGCTGCGTACAGGCGCCTTCTTGCACCGGTGCGTCATATCCACATTGGCAATAGTGGTTTCTTACTAAATATTGGCGAATGATTTGCATTCATATGTGCGTACCATGCACAATGAGCAAGTTGGGGGGGGGGGTATTATTATATTTATTATTATAATTGCTAAAAGTAACCATGTTACACAGTTCAAACCGGTAATGGAGCATTTTGAGAATCTGTGTATACTGATCTATAAGATAATGTGTACATGCGCGTAAGAAAATAAACGCGTTTTTGTATAGTATATACTTCTTTAGAGAGCTATGTATCTGACGCATTGCTTGGCGCGAACGAAACGCCAAATTCTTATTGTAGCCGCATGGCTTGTAACGATTTTAAAAAGACAAACCTAAGTGATGCCGGTTGTGATAGCGAAATGTTATTAAAAATTGGTGAAACGCGCCTAAAATGTAAATATGATTAGACTATAAATATTACTCATAATATAGGTAATTATAAGTAATAACAACAATAACTATAATTTCTATTAGGTCACAAAAAAAATAATAGTCTCACAAATGTGTGCATGTACAGCAAAATTATACGCACAGAAATAAACTCACAATGATAATAGCAATGCATTGAGCAAGTTTTAATTAAGTAGGAATATGTAATTCGGACTAGAAGAAACTAACAAGTCAATATAATGAAGATAACAAAATCAACAGCACCAGTAATGACAACATCGAATAAACAGCCGCAGGACAACGACAATGACAGCAAGAGCAAGCAGTTGACCATTTGATAGGTAAGTCGAATTTGGGTTCCATTGTTGTCTTCCCCTATGAATTCGTAGCCTGCTAAAGCAGGAATCGATCGAATAGAGACACACGGAGAGAGAGAGGAGATAGCGGAAAAAAGTGGGAAGGAGAAGTAGATCGAGGCAGAAGGGAAGGGATAGAGAGGGTGGAGAAAGATAAAAGAAGAGAGAAAGAAGAGACCCGGAGAGAGGGGAAGATAGAGTGGTATAGAGAGTGGCATAGAGAGGAAATATAGAAGGAATAAAAGAATATTTTGAGGGAGTTGGGGAGAAAGATTGGGCAAGATTGTAGGAGGGGGGAAAGATTGAGAAAGATAGTAGGAGATGGAGAAAGAGAGGACGAGACAGGTAGGAGAAGACGAAGAGAACGACAGATAGACATTGCTAGGGGTAGGAGTGAGAACAAACGAGCCCACATTAGCTTCCGTCCGCTTGCGTCAGCCACAACAGTTCATCGTCGTTGTCGTCGTCGTCTTCGTCGTGTGCGCGAATAGATTTATATTGCATTGCCATTAACATACTACCACGTTCACTTCCACTATGGCTGTACTACACGTATTAGGACTGCTACTTTTTTTTACTACTATTGCTACTACTATTGCTACTACTACTACTACTACCGCTACTACCACTACTAGGACAACGACCGCAATGTTGTTACGCTCGCTACTCATGTACACGGCGGCGCTAACACACAGTATACATTGTTAATGGAGCTTGTCCCTTGCTACAGTTTGTGTTCGAGTTGTCGCCGCTCGCGCCGTCGGTGCACCCCAGCCTGCTACTGTTGCTGCTGCTGCTGCCCTTGTCGATAACGGTCGTGATGCTGAGGTCGAAAGCAGCGTCCACCGTAACTACGGTAGCGACCGGCAACCCTTCTTAGGCGCGTAATGCGGCGGCTGCGCCCGAATAACAATCAATGTGCCTGGCGCACCTGGCGATGAACTCTAGCTTCCGGGGCAGATTCGCATACCTCTTGTATGCGAGAGACGAACGAACAGCGCCGCACACCCTTTTCTACCTCCCTCATGCCCTTTGTTCCCTTTCCTTCGCGATCGTTCTACGTTCTATCTTTAAAGGCCGGCGAAGATACACGGCGAAGATCTAGGCACAAAACAACTAGATAGCCCTCTAGCTACCTATTTAGAGAGAACTGAAGCAGAAGACAATGGTGCGAAGGACGGAAAATTAGGGAGGATCAGGGCAGAATAATAACGAGGAGGAAAACTACGGAGGAAGAAAAAAGGACAAGGAAACACGAGACAAATAACAGAAGGGCAACTGCAGTATTGCTTTGGTTGGGTTGGGAAAGCGCGAAAGGAGCAGCCAAGGGCAGAGAAATAACAGATAACAAGGAGAAGAAGAGCAGAAAGTAAGGATGGTGGACGAGAAAAAGCGAGAGACACTCAGACGGGAAGAAGATTAGAAAAACGAGTATACAGAGTCACGTATGCATACGCAAGCGAGTACGCAACGTCCGACGAATATCAAATAAAACGCGTCATTTAACACAGCCGCCGTTTGACACAAACTCGCCGTGGCAATGGCGCTAGCGCGGGTGGTGTCACTTAGGCAGAGCGCGGCGAATCAAACGAACAAACTCAAGAGAAGCGCGTATTCGTACTAACACACAGGCAGAAACACACATATATATATATATATATATATATAGATACATATATATAGCTTAAAGCTTTTAATCGTAGTTTTTAGTAGTAGTAGATTACGCTTCTTAATCGCACGACCGTACGGATACATGCACACGATCACTCTTGCTTCAGACTTGCCCTTCAAGTCAGTCAGTGTGACGACTTAGTTGGAGAGTCTGACCGATTTAGTGGTAAAGTCACGTCAGAAACGACAACGTTCAAACAACCCAAACACGAATTTTGGTGGCCGGCTTTAGGTGACTAGGAGAACTAATGCAACTTGTCGGCTACCGATCCTGTTGCCTAGGAGGTTGTTGTTTACCCCCAGGACTCTTTTCTAGAGTTTCCTCGAAGCGCGTTAGCCATGATCTATCGTTTGAGATCCAAATCGCAAAATTCGGTACCAATAAAGCTACTGAGGCTTGTCGGCTGTTAGACTGAACCGCCGACTTGCTCCCAACAAAATGGACATTGAGACTAAGCGATTCAAGCTTAGACCACGCCTTGGGCGGAGCGGCCTTTGGTCCAACAGCTGCTGTATGATTTTATTGGCCGGCTATTTCGACTTTCTGCTCCACAGACCGTCTCGGTGGAGGTGGTGCTTGTGGTGCGCGAACCAACGCTAATGCTTGTCGAAGTTGAGGTGAAACCATTGTCGTCGATCGTGCGCTAGAACGGACGTTTTTGGAGTATGTGTAATGCTTTCTTAACAACCCTTGGTAGCTTTTAATGCAATTAAAATGTCCAGAATGGCACTCGAGCAATGCATAACTCAATTAGTGTGTGCTAGGTGGGACTATATTGCTACATATTTAAGGCGTGTTGTTTAGGTAAATTGTATTCAAAAACCGAATTGGTGGTTTAGATAAATTTTAAAATGTTGCTTGCTGGTAAAGTGTCCCTAGTTGATTCAGACGCGTGCTCTACCGGCTAATCTAGCCTAAGTTTCTTGGCTTGTGGTGTGCTCAATCGCAAGTTCGACTCTACGTATGGGTTTAATTCTTACTTCTTTAAACATATATATATATATATATATATATAAATATATAAATATATAAATATATAAATATATAAATATATAAATATATAAATATTTAAATATATATATATATATATATATATATATATATATATATATATACATATATATACACGGGGTTCGTCAAAATAGTATGAGATCCTTAAAATTACATAAAGAACAAGAGTGCTTAGGATATTTAAAAATACTTTATTTTGATGTTAATACAGAGATACCAGGAACTTCATCTTCAAAACCTCAATTATCAAACCGGCTGTGTGGCTGGTAGTAGCATCTTGCTGAAACTAGATTTCACTCGCCTCGATTCCGTCCGAATTCGGCTAACGACTATTAGGATTATACTGCATAAATGCTCACCATTCCCAAGCAGTTAAATAAATAGAGCCCAATTATTACTCTGAATAAGCGACCGCATCAGACTGTTACATATGGCACGTGAGGGTTTATCTTTGCCCAAATGCGACAGCTTTGCTTATACACATGTCCATTCGAATGGAAATGTGTTTAGTCAGAAAACATAATTTCGTCCACAAAATTGACAACCTGCTGAATCATCTCGGAAGCTTAATTCGCAAATTTTAGCTGCTTGACTCTGATACAGACATATCGCTAGATCCGATCTCAGAGTACACCAGGTTGAGGAGTGCCAATGACCCAGTTGTTGGTCACGTCGCCTAACCGAGGTTTCCAAAAAAATTTCCAGACCGCCGTCCACAGCGGCGATAGGTTCAGCTGAACAAGCGATCCGTGGTCCTCCACGACTTCGTACATTGCGTTGAGCCTCTCTTGTGACACTTTTTTTTTAGTTCACAAATGGTGTTCCTACAAGACAGCCGTGAGTATGATCGATTTCTGGGCGGGTAAAACTTTTTCTTGCTTGTTAATACTGTTGATTTTTAATGAACTATTATCCTGCTACTACGCTATTCTTCATCTGGAGAAAGCCCATATAAATACACTATTAGGATATTATGTCGCGATCAAAAGGTAAACCACAAACCAATGGCATACATACTCTTTCTTGCCAGCAATCACTGACGACATATAAGTTCAACTAGACATAGAATGCTTTCCCGACGAGCCTTTAAGTTACGGCCACAACTACCGTGCGTGAAAAACTCTCATAGTGGCATTAAACTGCAAGGTTTAAGTCAGAAGTGTTAATTTACATCAACACCAAGCATATTAAGTACGTCACGTAGCGATGAATAGATGATGAAACTAGTTTGTAAGCGATCTAGTGCGCACATACAGAAAAGTTAGAATTTGATAGAGACGCCCGCTGTAGCGCCAAGGGTGTGCCTTAAAGAAGAAAGTACCACGGGCATCCGTACCGGCGATAATCCTAACAGCACATAACGACGATGTTCGATTCACTTTCCCCTTGTTTTTCGCTCTTTATCGCTCGTTTCCACTTGATCTACCTTTTATCTACCTTCGCGCTCTTTTACCTCCGTATCTTGTTGCCTCTACCTTCTGTTCCCGCCGGCCCACCCACCGGCCCTCTTGCCGATAGGCTCCTACCTTGCTGGCAGGGCACACCTGTGTCGTGGCCTGATTGTCAAGGCCAATTTTCCACCCGAGTGGCTCGTATCCCCCCGCGGCCACTACTGGCTAGACGCAGGAATAGAACCCCACCAAGACCGCCAATGCAGTGTCTCTGCGCGCCCGCTGAGCTTGCGGCATCTTCTGCATATTCGCATCTCATTGTTGGCTGCCGCCGCTGCTGCTGCGTCCGCCTTAGGCCCTGGTAGTTCTTCTTTCCTGTTGATCTGTTTGGCATTGGGCTGCGCCGTCCACCAAGTCAGTCTTCTGACGAGATACGATCTCTGGCATGGTATCGTCGACAATCCACCCGACAGACGACAAATCTGAACATGAGAAGAAGAATGCTGGATGGACGGTGAATAGTAGCGGGTGAGGCGGGGAGCCTATTCGTTCTGCGTCCATCGCTCTATCGACCTGCCATTGTCCTGGGTAGGCCTAAACGCAATTTGTGGCCGTTCTACGACTGGTGCCGATTTTGTCGCTTTATTGCTTTATCCGCAACTGACACAATTCGATTTGCAGCCATCGGTTCATCATCGTTGCTCGAGTCGTCCATCGTTCAATTGCTTGTTTCCTAGTTCTCCCCTCTGTCCGTACATGTTCCGCATCTCGCGCGGCTCGCTATTCTACGCAAACGCTCCCACACTTAGCGTGTCAAGCCATCAAACGATCGAACCTAACCGATGTATGTCGTAGCCCCATGTGTGCTCGAAACGCGCGTGTGTGAGCGTATGTATACGCTTGTACATATGCGTGTATAGATATATGTACTACAGGCTTATTCTCTCCAATGACGTTTGCATACTGTCTTGTATATATATATATATATATATATATATATATGTGTGTCTGTTGGTTCTGAATTCCGTACGTTAACCGGCGCAATAACTACAATCATGGTGGTAGGTTGTGACAGTGACTATTAGTCGCCTAGATAATATGATACGATAGATCTAAAACTCGCATGTACATGCAAGCTCTCAGTACTTTTATTACCCTCTGACCACGCCGCAGCATGTCTTGCAGTTTAGCCAATATCCAAAGTAGCATGACGACAGAAGATCCAGCGATGTAAAAAGATCACTAGTTGTGTCTAATATATATATATACATAGTGTGTTCAAAACGTATCGCGACTTTTGTGTTTTTTTAAAAATTATTCATTTATTCATGAATATCTATTTTGTCCCCTTCAAAGTAATCCCCATGAGATATTATACACTTGTGCCAACGGTTTTTCCAATCTTCGAAGCACTTCAAAAAACCATTTTTTTTAAATCTTGTTCAGCTCCTCCTTCGATGCCGTCTTTATCTCGTCAAGCGTAGCGTAACGTCGTCCTTTCATGGGCCTCATCAGTTTAGGGAACAAGAAAAAGTCACAGGGGGCCAGATCTGGGGAATACGGTGGCTGCGGCATCATTAGTGTGTTGTTTTTGGCCAAAAACTCGCGCACAAGCAACGATGTGTGAGCAGGGGCGTTATCGTGGTGCAAAAGCCAATTTTTGTTCTTCCACAAATCCGGGCGTTTCTGGCGGATTGCTTCGCGCAAATTGCGCATAACTTGCAGGTAATATTCCTTATTGACCGTTCTACCCTGTGGCAAGAACTCATGATGCACCACGCCCCTGCAATCGAAGAAAACTTTCAGCAAAACTTTCACATTCGACCAAACTTGGCGCGCTTTTTTCGGTCTTGGTTCGTGCGGCAGCTTCCATTGAGATGATTGAGCTTTGGTTTCCACGTCATAACCATAAACCCACGATTCGTCACCAGTTATGACCCTCTGGAGCAAATTTGGGTCGTCGCGGACAGAGTCCAACATCTCATTAGCAATGTTCATGCGATGCTGTTTTTGGTCGCAATTGAGCAATTTTGGTACGAATTTCGCGGCGACCCGTCTCATGCCCAAATCATTGATAAAAATCGAATGGCACGAGCCAATCGATATGTTTAGGTCCTCAGCAACTTCTCTAACGGTGATTCGACGATTGGCCAATACCATTTTCTCCACTTCATTAATTTTTTCGTCTGTTGTTGAAGTGCTCGGGCGTCCGGCACGCTCTTCGTCGTTCACATCTTCTCGGCCTTCTGAGAACATTTTGTACCACCGATAAACGTTGCTTCGGTCCAAGGTAGCTTCTCCGTATGCCACAGTCAACATTCGGAATGCATCCGCGCACTTAATTTCGTTTTTCACACAAAATTTGATACAGGTTCTTTGATCCATTTTTTGAATAGGTAAAAATCGAAGACGATCCAAAACACGTGCAAGCAAAGCAGCTGTCAACAATTAAGTGAACATTCAAAATGGCCGAGCTTGTCGGCATAAGTGAGAGACATGAGTACCAACATAACGCCACAAAAAATCGAAATTCGAATATACGTAACCCGCGAAAATTCAAAAGTCGCGATACGTTTTGAACACACCTCGTATATATATATATATATATATATATATAATTTACTCAACAAGGGAATTAATAAACTATAATAATTAACGTATCTTATATTTGACTGGCCTGCACTAGCGATGATTAGCTAGCATGTTTCAACATTTAGCACACAACTTTACGAAAACATTCACCTCAAAACTCGAAAAGGAATCAACATTGGTTAAACTTTGCCTTTTGTTCTTTAATTCAAAGGTATTTTTTGTCTTTTAATTTGATAGTCCGCAATTACTTTCAATACTTATTCATACGAATAGTAACAGATCTTATCATACATACATTTTTGCAAATATATTCAGAGGTAAGCATAACATTTTTGTCATGTATTTTATGATAAATATTTTGGGATGGCATTAATAAAAAAAATCATTTTCTTTTAATAATTCTCAACTAGTAACAGTATCTATCTTAATAAAAATTGTCATCTTATGTGTTCACGGATATGTTTTAATATTTCCTCCAGACAAATGCATACCTAGATTTAAACTTGATACATGCACAAGATCGGCCATCGAATTAGCGCGCCTATCGATTCGAATCCTCGTCGTATCGGGAATGCGCTGTTCCGTTTGGTGGGCCGCCGACGAAAGCTCTTGTTTAGTAGAGATAGTGGTCATTTGGCACGGTCGGCGCGTCAAGAGACTTTTATCTAAATATCTGTTTTCATTTAGGTACCTTAGGCTCAAACAACTGCGACAAACAGGCGCTAATTAAGACAGTTGAAACTGACTCGGGATGGTCTTATATTTGTGTGCTTCGTCTCGATCTATATCTCTCGTGTTGCTAACATATGTAAACGGAGTTAGCGTAAAAAAAGTATGCAACGTACCAAGATCAAGGTTACTCTTCCAAAACCGAGCCGCACTATAATAACTGACACCACATATGACGTAGATCTTAGAGTTTTCGTTTTTTTTCTTATTTGATACAGATTACAGAACAGCCTTACTTGTTTATTTAGTCTCCTCCTTACTTAAGGTTTAGAAGTTTACCGGTCTGGATATCTGATCGTCTTCTCTTATGTAAGCCAATTGAAGAATATATATATATATATATATATATATATATATATACTCGTTGAGAGCAGCCAACTTACATATCTGCCAAGACTGGCCATCATATTCTACGTAAACATAGTACAAAGTAACAATTACAATGTATAGCAAAAGGCAGGCAGGTGAGGCTTGTAAGGGGGCTAATGCGGGGCGATTGCGCGGCATTTTCATACGTTTGCAGCATGTGCTTGGTAGTATGTGGTTGTGTGTGGGTTGCGCAGATTCGTAAGTGTGTATGCTTGTGTATGTGTGTTGGTGCCTGTAAATGCATGTGTGTATTTATAGTCGTGTCTGAATGTGTGTGTGTGTGTTCTTCGATCATTCTGATATGGATCCTGCTCGGGGAGAATATAAATCACATCAAGGGCATCAAATACGACGATGACGCCACCGGCCCCACATTATGGCCATCAGTATCAGCGATCATCGGGCACCCCCGAACAGCGCGCCCATCATCGGGGGTGGCGAGGAACCTACGGACGGGCGAAGGGGAAACGCTACTGCACGACTGTTGTAGAATCATCCATCCTGCACGACTGTTAGATGTTCGAGTATTGCATATCAGTACGTAACGTGTTGCGCTGCGGAAAGCCGGGGGTAGCCAGCCCTCCATGACGGCTGAAGCAGCGGCGGCGGCGGGGGTGTTGGGGCTACGGGGGAGCCCTCGCCGGAGCTGGGAACGGTAAGATGAGAACAAGGCAGCTACAACAGTAATAGTGAGAGTTTTCCGAGGTGGTGAGAGTTGTAGAGGGAGGGGGAACTATGTTGCCGCCCTGCCACCGGAACAAGAATGGGAAAGCAAGAGGTCGCTTGCGTTAAGTATTATCCCCTTGGGGAAACTCTTCGTTCGGGGGTTCGTGACGGAGTAGGAAAGTCTCACGGAAGAGATAAAGTTGCCATTCAAACACGTTGGCGCCTTTACTCTTCTCGTCTCTGCAGCTGCTGCGGTGCCTTCGTACTTAGATATACAAGTTTCCCATGCAGCTACGGACATATGTGAGCCCCCAAAGTACTTACATATGTATGTATGTGTGCAGGCTTCATATCACGCATATCAGTCTGTGCTGTCATTTATATTTTTATTGAGTTAAGTGAGAACGCACGTTGGAAATACTTTTTTAAACATCCGGAGCAAAATAAATTAGCACTAACATGCAGGATAACAAAGATTTAAAATGATTCGCATGGAGATGAGATTGCAGTCGAATGACTAAAACACTAGTACAATTTCATAGTAATCATTTTTTTTATGAAAACGATTATTACCCTAGCCATAATTATTAAACAATATACATCAATATACTCGCTATAACTTGTGTGCACGTAATTATTATGCAGGCAAGAGTGCGGCATTTTTGCACAATATTTCAAATAATATATAGAGAGATATAGGGCTGTCGGAGGCTCTAGCGCTAGGACCAAATGTTAGAAATGACCTGGTCGATATTACAAATAAGAGGTTGTCACAATGGAAAGCAAATACTCAGTAGGTATTGAAGTAGACATGGATTATTTGAATGCGTAGGTAATATATATGCTGCCGCTCTAAGCGCCCCTGATATGAAAGAGCGACATGTCTATTTAGGTATATATGTCAAGCAAACAATAAATCAATCTATCAATAAATAATTGAGGGTGTGAATAGTAGCGTCCTTATTATCAACGACCCGCTTATTGTGGAAGGACACGAGCGGCCCTTGCGAAATCTGACCTGCTTTAGTGAAAGGAGGACGTGTTTTTCCGCGAATAATCGCAAACGGTGCAGAAACCTGGCCCTGTTTCTTCTTTACTATTGTAATTGGCTGCAATCCGTTAAACATTTAAAATTTGTTTGTAAGTCCGACCGGCGCGGAGGGAACGTGCAATTGCTGGTTTTAGCTCATATTTCAAAAATAACGCATTATCTCCTGCCATGATCAATACATGTTCGTATCCTACTAAAGATAAGTTTTCGTGTGCTACCTATCAACCGGGTAAGTACATTTCTGATATGAAAGGGATTCAAATCGAAAAGCGCACTAATTTTGACGGAACAACCTGTATACCGCCGATACTGCATCGATGATTTAATTCATAACATTTCTTACCTATGCAGTACAGATATTTCATGAAATTTCTTACTTATGCGGTACAGCAAAGATAATGACTTGGGTTATTTGTCCGTAGGTAAACAAGAGCGACGTCGCTCACTTACTCTGAATTCAGTGTATACGCTGCGTGAGTAATTGCGGCCGCCTGCGTTTGATTTACGGAAGCGGTTGTTGTTGACGTGTACCTCCGGTAGTGCTTTATGCAGCGGCGGGCTACTCTTTAATAGCCTTCCCAGATGTAAATATATATATATCTTCCAGAATTCGTCTAACAAACTTTAGGGGTAGTACAACTCGGCGAAAAAATAATTTTTTCAATGGAATAAGCGGCGGAAATGTCTTTCTTTGGAGTGAGAGCGAACTTACCAAAAGTGGTCGTATCAAGCTTCTTATACTGACATATGTCGTACGTCCACTAAATCTGCGACTGCGAGAGCTTTAGCCATCCAATTGCAATTTTTAAATTTTAACTCTCACGTTTAGTTACCCATTTTTCAGAAGACATTCCTGCCTCTTGTTCCATCTGTTATAAGAAGCTTGGAACCTCATCTCACACGGATGTCCAGGGTTATATATATATATGTCTACACATCGCATATACGAGGCGTGTTCAAAAAGTATCGCGACTTTTGAATTTTCGCGGGTTACGAATATTCGAATTTCGATTTTTTGTGGCGTTATGTTGGTACTCATGTCTCTCACTTATGCCGACAAGCTCGGCCATTTTGAATGTTCACTTAATTGTTGACAGCTGCTTTGCTTGCACGTGTTTTGGATCGTCTTCGATTTTTACCTATTCAAAAAAATGGATCAAAGAACCTGTATCAAATTTTGTGTGAAAAACGAAATTAAGTGCGCGGATGCATTCCGAATGTTGACTGTGGCATACGGAGAAGCTACCTTGGACCGAAGCAACGTTTATCGGTGGTACAAAATGTTCTCAGAAGGCCGAGAAGATGTGAACGACGAAGAGCGTGCCGGACGCCCGAGCACTTCAACAACAGACGAAAAAATTAATGAAGTGGAGAAAATGGTATTGGCCAATCGTCGAATCACCGTTAGAGAAGTTGCTGAGGACCTAAACATATCGATTGGCTCGTGCCATTCGATTTTTATCAATGATTTGGGCATGAGACGGGTCGCCGCGAAATTCGTACCAAAATTGCTCAATTGCGACCAAAAACAGCATCGCATGAACATTGCTAATGAGATGTTGGACTCTGTCCGCGACGACCCAAATTTGCTCCAGAGGGTCATAACTGGTGACGAATCGTGGGTTATGGTTATGACGTGGAAACCAAAGCTCAATCATCTCAATGGAAGCTGCCGCACGAACCAAGACCGAAAAAAGCGCGCCAAGTTCGGTCGAATGTGAAAGTTTTGCTGACAGTTTTCTTCGATTGCAGGGGCGTGGTGCATCATGAGTTCTTGCCACAGGATAGAACGGTCAATAAGGAATATTACCTGCAAGTTATGCGCAATTTGCGCGAAGCAATCCGCCAGAAACGCCCGGATTTGTGGAAGAACAAAAATTGGCTTTTGCACCACGATAACGCCCCTGCTCACACATCGTTGCTTGTGCGCGAGTTTTTGGCCAAAAACAACACACTAATGATGCCGCAGCCACCGTATTCCCCAGATCTGGCCCCCTGTGACTTTTTCTTGTTCCCTAAACTGAAGAGGCCCATGAAAGGACGACGTTACGCTACGCTTGACGAGATAAAGACGGCATCGAAGGAGGAGCTGAACAAGATAAAAAAAAATGGTTTTTGAAGTGCTTCGAAGATTGGAAAAACCGTTGGCACAAGTGTATAATATCTCATGGGGATTACTTTGAAGGGGACAAAATAGATATTCATGAATAAATGAATAATTTTTGAAAAAACACAAACGTCGCGATACTTTTTGAACACACCTCGTATATACGAGTATAGATTCAAGATTCAAGATTCAAATCGTGGTTTATTAGGAACTGCATTATACAATGCTTTAGTTCTCATTTAAAAAAAATATAAAATTGTATAATAATAATTATTATAAAAGGATTAAGACATCTTGCTGTCAGCCATGGACAATCACAAAATAAGTTTGTTCAGCCTTGCAGAATCAGACATCCTAACACAACACAAATAGTACGTGTGCCTCCGCCATGTCAACACCCATTAGTGAGTAGCCATTTCTGGACCTCACGTGTAAAACAATTCAGGGAAGTGATGCGGCGAATGTGCTGTGGTATATTACTCCATATCACGGGCAAGCGAGAAGCAACGGCTTGATGACTACATCTCTTAGTAACTAATGGCCCTACAAATGTTGTGGCACGCCTCGAGGTTCTACGAAACAAGGGAACAAGAGGAAACGAAACATCGTAGGGAATAATATTCCGAGTAATTTTAAAGCCCAGCACGGCAACCTTCAGCAAATATAATGAATCGATCGTGAGGAGATTATGTGCCCCATAGAGTTCACTGACGGAGTCTCTGCGTCGCCTGCCAAATACAGCTCTTAGAGCGTCGTTTTGTATTATACGCGCCCTACGAAGAACTACCTCGAACCCACTACCCCATATAAGGATACCGTAGAGGAGAACTGGCAAAAACAGTGTTTTGTATACCATTATGAGGCCATCTATAGGTACTCCGATAAGCCGCATGCGAAAAAGCGTTGAGATTATGGCATAGCATTTGGGCCTGATATGGTCCAGATGGGCACGCCAACTCATGAACTCATGTAGTATAAGCCCGAGGCATTTTGCGGTGTCAGAAAAGACCAACTCACTCCCTGCTAGATAGAATTTCCTGTTAAGGTGCATCCTTAGCTGGGGGGCTCGGAATAAAATAACGTTTGTCTTGCTAGTATTAACAGCAAGACCAAATTTATTGAAGATTGAAATAACTGTTTCCACTTGTGAGAGGAGGTAAGGCAACTCCGAATTGATTTCGGAAGCGTTGAGCCGAAAAAGTAACGTCGTGTCATCAGCAAAAGCGATCGGTTTGCCCAAGTTTTCTTTCTGGATATTCAAGAGGATAAAATTGATAAGGATTAAGAACAGCAGAGGTCCGAGCACTGAACCCTGGGGAGTACCGATATCTACCGGTCTCCATGCAGATTCGACTGTACCAACTCTCACTGCCTGGGTTCTTGAGGTTAGGTACGAGCGGAGCCAGTCGATTGCACCCGATGAACACCCTAATACGTGCAGCATTTGTAGGAGGAATGCGTGGTTGAGACAATTGAAGGCAGCGGCTACATCCAGGAAAATTCCGAGACATATTTTTGTCGATTCTACTGAATCCACGACAGACTGCCATAAATGGGCGAGGGCCAGCTCCGTTGAACGACCATGGCGGAAGCCAAATTGCTGCGACGACAAAAAGTGAATGGACTCCAAATGTTGCTCAAACCTTGACAAAGCCGCTTTTTCTAGTATTTTGGACACATAATCCACCAGGCTTATAGGACGGTAGCTGCCCGGTAGAGTTTTATCGCCTTTCTTTTTATAGAGCGGAGTTACATACGAGGCCTTGAGGCGTGTGGGGAAGATCCCAGAGGTAAAGGAGAGATTCACAATTTTTGTCAGGGGTCCGACAATAAAAGGGGCCGCTAACTTTAGAAGCTTACCGGGTATTCCCATAGCCCCAGAGCTCCAGCTCGCTTTTTGTTTGATTAGGAGTGAGTACACTTCGGATTTAGACACTGGGCGAAAACTCAATGATTTGCCCTTGTGGTTCCATAAATCTGCAAGAATGGGCGCTAAATCGCCTTGTAGGCAGAGAGGCGCGGCAGTGACCGAACCAATAGTTGCAAAGTGCCGATTGAGCTCATCGGCAATTTCTTGTGGTTCGGTAACAGACCGATTAGGAGATACAGTCAGAGTGGGAGGCAGTTCTACTGAGCGGTTTTGCTTACCACATGTTTTATTGATGAAGTTCCAGAGATTTCTTGAGTCGCTGCGCAACGATTTGAACCGTGATCTGTAAAAAGCAGTTCTAGCGGCGCGTAAGCCACAAAGATACCGCCTACGGCTCTCTTGATATAAAAGTTTACTCTCGGGAGAATTTATCTTTTTGTGCCTCCGATACATCTTGTTGGCGTGCCGGCGGAGCCGTCGCAATCCAGGAGAAAATGAGAATGACCCTTTCGGCGCGCCGTCTCTGCGAGTTTTAGTGCGCAGTGGAAAAGAAGAGTCGTAGAGGTTAAAAAGATTATCTCGAAAAGCCTCAAGAGCTAAGTCGACGTCTGCTGCATCGAACACGGTGAGCCAGGATGATTTGTCGACGCGGCTTAAAAAAAGATCGATGCTAGCTCTATCGTGTACCCGATAAGGCACGCGAGATTCAACCTGAGGTGCATTGCCCTCTTCGCCGTCATCAGAAATAGAGACAAAGACTGGTAGATGGTCTGAAAAAAGCAAGGTGTCGAGAATCGCTGGTTGGACAATAGAAAAGCCGGAGCAGTTACGAACTGCGATATGGTCAATACAAGTACGGGAGAGGGGACGTGTGACACGATCGATAAGATGGATCAGATCCCTGCACGAAAAGAAGGAGATATAGTCTGCGGGCGACGGTTCGGCTAACAAATTAACATTCGCATCACCGAGAGCTAGGCAAGGAAGTGAGGAGCTTCTGGGCAAAATATCATCCAAAATGTTGAGCAAAGTATCTTTATAAATTGCATTGCTCGAGTAGAAACCTACGATATAGCCTTCAAAGTCCATATGCTTTTTAATATGGACACGTACCGCTTGCACGTTGCCGTCGGCACTGCTTAGCCCAAAAGATGCGAGAACCTTGCAGGTTGAACGAACAAAGATTCCAACCCCACCTCCAAGCCTGTCAACATTTCTATGTGACGCAAAAAAGTCAAACCCCTCAAGTGAATAAGCCGGAATGTCAACATCCTTCAGCCATGTCTCACTAACAACCACAGCGTCGATTTGCGCTCCCTCATCACTAAGAAAGCCACTCAAATTTTCCAACTGTCCCGACTTTTTTAGTCCCAGGGTGCCTGCATTTAGATGCATAACCGCAAGCTTACTTTTGTTCCTGTGGAGATAGGGCCACTCTTCGCAGCCGCGAATATTTGTACTACTCAAAAAGTCATTGTGGATGTGCTTATACATAATATAAGTAGAGTATAAAATCTAAAACTCTAATTATTAGTACAGACTGCACTTTTTAAACTATTTAAAAACTGATAAAAGTGGATGGATTGCGTCGAGAAACTTCTTTAGACAGGATGCTGCTCGCGGTGATACAGCTTTGAGAACTCGCAAGATGGGTTTCAGCCCAGAGAAGAGTGAAGACGGCTTTAACAAGGAAGTTGGTTGTTTTCGCTTGGTTGAAGTGTTTGGTCTACAGATTCTAAGTGGACGCTTTGTAGTAGGTACAGTCGATTTGGCAGGAATTGTAGAAGCGACCGGCAGATTGACACGTATTTCTGGGCCAGCTGAAGTCTCGACAACTAGCGAGCGAACTACCGCAGCGTATGTAGGCTTTGCCGGGGAATTAGTGGCCACTGTAGCTTGACGGTCCTTGTGAGTAGCCAGGGGGGGTTTCGGGTCTGAGTCGGCCGAGTCAACAACCTTCAGTGTTTTGGCGTTAGGCAGCTCCTGGCTGATACGTTGCATGAGGCGGCACTCCATCAGGGCCTTTCGTTTTTCAATCTCATATGCCCGGAGCGGGCATGCCGCGGAGGACGATGAGTGTGGACCTTTACAATTTACGCATTTGGGTGCATTGCGGCAACTTGCCACTAGGTGCCCTGGCTGCCCACACTGTTTGCACGCGATGTTACTGCGGCAATTTGCTGCAATATGGCCCAGTTTCAAGCATTTATAGCATGCAGTAGGAGCTCCTGCGTGCAGAGTAACTTTGTGCGTTCTGAAGGCCAGAAACACATCTGACGGCGGTATCCTGTTAAATTGCAGAAGCACACGATCCGTAGATGATATCGTCGAGGTCGTACCTGTCTTCTTTACGTAGGTTACCCTCTTGGCTGAGATCACACCAGCATCCTTCAGTCCAGCCAGGATATCTTGTTCAGAAAAGCCCTTATCAACCTCGGTGATGATCGCTCTGTAACCTGTTAAGTCGTGACATTTAGCAAGTACAGGGACGTTACAGAGTGAGGAAATTTCTGTGGCCTTCGTTGCACCTTCCACCGTGTCAAACCAAGCGTGGATGAAACCAAATTTGGATTCCGGCTTGGAAAGAGGGAAGCGTCTGAAGAGTTCGCCGCAGAGCGGTAGAAGATGCTCACCGAATGGCTCGACTACAGAAACCGTACGGCCATCTATGATTTTGTCTGCCTTTCGACCCAATACAACCTTAAAGAGGCCTTTGGGTTCTCTGTAGGATGAACGTTTAATTGCTCCGATTTGCTGTTTCAAACACTCTAGTCTCTTTGCGGTGGTTTTGTTAACAACCAGATTCCAACCCTCATCGGATGAGTCATTTTCGTCAATTTTATTAGCGGTAGCGTTGCACTCAAGTTCGCTCACTTCGATGCCTGGATCAGAATCCTGAACAGACTCGGAAGCATTAGCCATGTTCGGAACAGACGATTTGATACCTTCTGTTAAGGTATCTTCACGAACAGCTGTGGTCACGTTCAATGCGTCGAGAGTCCGCCGGGCAGCTGTTGTTATCTTCTCCTTCCTCGCCTTCAATTCTTTCACCTTAAGTCTACTTGACAGAGCGGCTTTCCTCCTCTGCTCCGCTACACCTCTCCCATTCACCATATTAAGTGGCGAACGTGCAAGGGCACGCGTCGTGAAGACGCGTGCAGCCCTGATGTTGTCGGCACGCAGACGCGAGCGAGGAGGTGCAGGCTGAGTGTCAAGAATGGAACGGCTATGACGAGACGTGCAACAGGGATCCCAGACAGGCGCGAAAAGTGTCAACTGTATCACCAGACTGTTAAAAATGGCGAATTGTTGGTCAAAAACTGGTACGCGTTCCACAAACCAGAAACAGCGACCATCACAATCACTGAGCACAATCCACTCTACGCGATCACGAAGATATGTGATCCACTTTGAAGCATGACAGCTGCATGAGCAAAACCACTCAACCACGAAATCACAGCAAACGACGCAGCTCCGATGTGAACGACCCGCACTCGACGAGAGCTGAGTGACGACTGTATATATAACATAGCTTGGCAGATTGTGTTTGTAGTATGTCCTAGATTTGATAGGACACATGGTTTGGCCAATTCTCTCTACCTCATGAATCTTCATATGTCAGAGCTGCGTATAACATACAATCTTTTTGCAGTATAATATCATGTATATTCGTACTTTTACAGGTTATCTATTTATTGTAAATTTACGCTCGGTGCTACTGCTAAGCGTTCGAAGACCTAGGACTGAATTTGATACCCAACCAATACCTGACAGCTACTGCGCTTTCTTTTCGCTCATTTGCAGATAAAGTTCAATTGGGTTTCTGTTGGTTTGACACCAGGTTGACATCTCAGATCTATCCTCATTCAGAACACTTCTTGCTTGCGGCCGAACAATGCTTCGGCCTGCAAGCGAAACCGACCGTCTTTCCCCTAGACGTCGCGTGCGTCAGGCGGCCACGACTCAGAGGCTGCCCTCAAGTACAAAAGCAGTGCGGACGAACATATCGATGGAGGACACCGGCCCCCGGGGGCACTACTCGAACAGGGAATACAGACAGGCAGACAAACGGACATGCAGACAGATAGACAAGGATGCAGCTGAAGGCAGCCGCTCCCGAAGCGTTCCCGAGGGGTGACTGGGGCGGGGGGCACCAATAGCAAGCCTTTGGCGGCAAGTACCTGGATGTGTTCAATTGCGCCACAGAAACGATGGATGAGTGTCGGCGGCGGCGGCGGCGCCGGCGCCACTTCGGTCGGTCGGTCGTCAAGAAGACGCGAGAGGCTAATAAATAAGCAAGGCAAAGCGTAATAATTGGATGCACAGTTGAGTGGCGTCGCCTCCACTTTCAGGCCGCCGGCGTCGGCTGCAGGAGCTTGTGTGGTGGCCCGGCGACCTCCTGGCCCCCCGGCCACTCGTGCCGAGTCGACTCCTATGCTCAAGCAGCCTAGACTAGACGGCTGGAAGTCCGTCTCAGAGCTCACTCACCTCAACGAAGGCGAGGTCGACGCCGCTGCCGCCGTCGATGAGATGAGGACGCAGACGAAGACGAGGACGACGCCGCTGCCGCCGATGAGGAGAAAGGAAGCAACAACCTGCAAGAAACTACTGCCGCGGGTCGCAGTGGTGGCGGCAGTGGTGGTGGTGGTGCTGCTGCTGCTGCTGCTGGTATTATTAGCATGTACTACCTACGCGTCTCTAGGACTCGAGGTTGTCCGAGATCAGGATCTCATTATTTTCGTTAGCTTTGTTTTTCTCGCCGTCGTTCATGCGTCACTTCATGGCGGCACACGAAACCGTTTGTTTCACTGTTGGGTTTGTGCGGGCGTGTCCGTCTGTTATGGTTGTTGTTGTTGTTGTTGTCGCTGTTATGGTTGTTTACGCTGTTAGAGTTGTTGTTGTTGTTATGGTTGTTGTTGTTCTTGTTATGGCGGTTGTTGTTGTGAGTTGTGTTGCTGTTTGTTACAATGCTGCTGTTAGCGCTCCTGTTGTCGTTGTTACTATTACCCTTGCTGTTTTCTTGTCTTTGTTGTTATTGCTGTCAATGTTGCACCTCAATGAGGTCTTTTGTGTGAAGTTGAAGTGCTTGTGCCGTGTGCTCATGTTAGTTAGCGTGCTTGGAGCTTCGCAAACGTATGGACGATCGAATTGAAATGAGTGCTCGTACGGGACACGACGACGATGACGACGACGACGACGACCACGTTCCCTGCAAAACGCCTCGTTATAAGGATACGGCTTGCACTATGATTTTGTACTAGCACATCGTTTTCTCTTCTTTAACTTAATCCAAGCTTGTAAAGGATAAGCGTGTCGGGATTGAGCCCACGACTTCCAGTATCAGAGTTACTTACCGATCGATATCGCCATCGTCGGTTTGATGAGCAACTCACAATTGGGCTGTTTTTTACAAACAAGAGTTTAACTACCCGCTTTATTTTCATGCCATTACCTTTAACCCGCGATTCCTCGCATTTCGGTCTACATACATTATATCCTTAACAGCCGTAGTAATTGAATAATAATAATAATACAAGCAAACACCGGAGATGCACGCGAAGGCGACTTTCTGAGGCAGCTGCTTTCATTGGCAGTTTGCAGAGGAAACGCCGCGTCGATATTAGGTGCGATGGGCTGACGACAGCAAGAAAGAAGCTATAAAATAATGAGGATACACATTCACACCTCACAACTGTATTGCTCTAAGACATATTAAATAATAATAATAATAATAATAATAATAATAATAATAATAAAAATAATAATAATAATAATTATTATTATTATTATTATTATTAGTGGGAGCTGTGTGCGGCTTGTTTGGATGAGTCTCAAATAGAACCTTGGAGTTTGAGCGTTGATAATATGCGCAATTCGCACAAGGATCGTCGACTGCCCTAAAGCCGTCAGGAGGGACCCGGGAGTATGTTCGTAGTCAACAATTTGGCGGCTGTACGCTGTCAGTGAGCGGGTACATCAGTCAGCCTGTCTACAAACTAACACTGATGAGGCATTGCTGGTTGTTGTTATTACTGTTGCTTGTTGTGGTGATTGTTATCGTGGTAGCGAAAAAGCATCTTGTTGAAGGCATCTACATTTTTGTATTGCTGTTTTTGTTTGAGGTCACGGCGAGCATTTAGATCGGTAGCGACGATAACGAACCGGCAACTTGTGAGCGTTGCTGGTGAATTTTGCCTGTCTGATCGACCTTTTGTTTGACTTGCAATTCGGCACAGAGAAGCAAATACGTAGGGGAAAACGGCTGTTTTTGTTATTGATGGTGCTGCTACAAATGCACCTAAAGTCGGCAGTGCTGCAGATGGGAATTCAGGTGGCTGCTGATACCATGCAACCTTAGAGTACTAGTTTTATGCTTTATTTGAAGTATTTCATTTATTCAGCATGCTTCTTGTTATGTATATATAACCCAGTAAAGATGAAAGAACGTCTATATGCAAGGAAATTCAAACTCTCCCTCATCATTTTTTTACACAACGGAATATTTAACAAGAGGGGAAAACGAGATAATTAGCAGAAACCCGAACATGCAAAGATGTGAGCAATTTTTGCTCAATTTTCAAAAAAAGCATAACAACCCCAAGCGCACGAATGCCGTATGAGGATGTCGTTGTTAAGCTCCCTAAGATCTAGTCTTGAAGTGTTCCCACATTGCCACGTTCTATTTGATTCACAGCTAACCCAGATTTGTGCATTGTGCGATGTTAAGATAAATCTATATAGAATAAGGCAAACGCTTCTTCAATTATTGCAGACATAGCTTGTGGATGTTATATTACGCCTTCATCATCTAATAATAGTAACTCACTTGATCGACTAATGCGTAAGATTTGAGAGTTCTGAAGCAGGTGTGTCGGGAGAACGGCTGCGTTTGCTCTTGATGGTGCCCGATGGTGGGTCGGGAGACGACTTAGAACGCATTGCTGGTTAGATTTGTCAGAAGGCGGGATCTGGCTTCATACAATGTCACCGCTACGTGTGTGCCAAATGGCGTCTTAACAAATCGTCATTCTACCTACGTTTATACCAACAATTTGACATGTAAACGTATATGTATAAAAATACGTATCAAAAAGGGCAAATGAAAATAAAACAGCGATAACACAACCTTCTGCGGGTTGTCACCATTTCCGTATTCAAAACGCTGGATTTTTGAAACGCAGATAATACTTTTAGCAAATTGTTGCACCTACTGGTAGTGCTGCTGTTGTTATTAGTGTTGTTTGGTGTCCATCTACAAGACAGCGGTTAGAGCCTCCGACTGGAACGACACTCTCTACTCTAAAAACAGTTTGTCAAAGTGTCACTATTAGCGTTATGCCACACCACTTCTTTGTTTCAACAAATTTACCTACCTGACCATTCGCGGACGCCTCAGCCCTCTTCCCTAAACGCTAGACTTCCCTCAGCATTTCCTCGACTGGTGCTGACATTATTTAGTAATCAATTATCTCCCCCTCCATCTAGCATGGCGAAGGCACAAAACCTCTTTGACAAATAGTAAGGCTTCTAGACACGTCTCTGCACATATATATATATATATATATATATATATATATAAATCATACGATGGTTCCTCTACACCTATGTCTACGACTTATAACAACTAGGTCGGTTGTACCAAGCTTTCTCCTTCAGCGGAGGGGAGACAAATATACAATTGCCCAAGCATACAATCAAGAAAACATTTTCTATGCTGCTTGCTTTTACACTTGTCCTTAAGCTTTACCTAGGGTTGGTGCCGAGTGGAATGCACGCTGTGCAATATTGCAGTTGCTTAAAAAAATGTGAGAAAAGCTAGAGCATTCTTAAAAATAATGCTGCCTTGTACATACATTATATTTAAGTACTACATTAGCAATCCTTGGTTGAAAAATATATGCAAATCAAACACCTTTTGGAAATGACACATTTTCTTGTGTTACTCCTCGATACTCCTCTTGACACTCAGCCTGCATCTCCTCGCCCGCGTCTGCGTGCCGACAACATCAGGGCTGCACGCGTCTTCACGACGCGTGCCCTTGCACGTTCGCCACTTAATATGGTGAATGGGAGAGGTGTAGCGGAGCAGAGGAGGAAAGCCGCTCTGTCAAGTAGACTTAAGGTGAAAGAATTGAAGGCGAGGAAGGAGAAGATAACAACAGCTGCCCGGCGGACTCTCGACGCATTGAACGTGACCACAGCTGTTCGTGACGATACCTTAACAGAAGGTATCAAACCGTCTGTTCCGAACATGGCTAATGCTTCCGAGTCTGTTCAGGATTCTGATCCAGGCATCGAAGTGAGCGAACTTGAGTGCAACGCTACCGCTAATAAAATTGACGAAAATGACTCATCCGATGAGGGTTGGAATCTGGTTGTTAACAAAACCACCGCAAAGAGACTAGAGTGTTTGAAACAGCAAATCGGAGCAATTAAACGTTCATCCTACAGAGAACCCAAAGGCCTCTTTAAGGTTGTATTGGGTCGAAAGACAGACAAAATCATAGATGGCCGTACGGTTTCTGTAGTCGAGCCATTCGGTGAGCATCTTCTACCGCTCTGCGGCGAACTCTTCAGACGCTTCCCTCTTTCCAAGCCGGAATCCAAATTTGGTTTCATCCACGCTTGGTTTGACGCGGTGGAAGGTGCAACGAAGGCCACAGAAATTTCCTCACTCTGTAACGTCCCTGTACTTGCTTAATGTCACGACTTAACAGGTTACAGAGCGATCATCACCGAGGTTGATAAGGGCTTTTCTGAACAAGATATCCTGGCTGGACTGAAGGATGCTGGTGTGATCTCAGCCAAGAGGGTAACCTACGTAAAGAAGACAGGTACGACCTCGACGACATCACCTACGGATCGTGTGCTTCTGCAATTTAACAGAATACCGCCGTCAGATGTGTTTCTGGCCTTCAGAACGCACAAAGTTACTCTGCAAAGGAGCTCCTACTGCATGCTATAAATGCTTGAAACTGGGCCATATTGCAGCAAACTGCCGCAGTAACATCGCGTGCAAACAGTGTGGGCAGCCAGGGCATCTAGTGGCAAGTTGTCGCAATGCACCCAAATGCGTAAATTGTAAAGGTCCACACTCATCGTCCTCCGCGGCATGCCCGCTCCGGGCATATGAGATTGAAAAACGAAAGGCCCTGATGGAGTGCCGCCTCATGCAACGTATCAGCCAGGAGCTGCCTAACGCCAAAACGCTGAAGGTTGTTGACTCGGCCGACTCAGACACGAAACCCCCCCTGGCTACTCACGAGGACCGTCAAGCTACAGTGGCCACTAATTCCCCGGCAAAGCCTACATACGCTGCGGTAGTTCGCTCGCTAGTTGTCGAGACTTCAGCTGGCCCAGAAATACGTGTCAATCTGCCGGTCGTTTCTACAATTCCTGCCAAATCGACTGTACCTACTACAAAGCGTCCACTTAGAATCTGTAGACCAAACACTTTAACCAAGCGAAAACAACCAACTTCCTTGTTAAAGCCGTCTTCACTCTTCTCTGGGCTGAAACCCATCTTGCGAGTTCTCAAAGCTGTATCACCGCGAGCAGCATCTTGTCTAAAGAAGCTTCTCGGCGCAATCCATCCACTTCTATCAGTTTTTAAATAGTTTAAAAAGTGCGGTCTGTACTAATAATTAGAGTTTTAGATTTTAATCTCTACTTATATTATGTATAAGCACATCCACAATGACTTTTTGAGTAGTACAAATATTCGCGGCTGCGAAGAGTGGCCCTATCTCCACAGGAACAAAAGTAAGCTTGCGGTTATGCATCTAAATGCAGGCACCCTGGGACTAAAAAAGTCGGGACAGTTGGAAAATTTGAGTGGCTTTCTTAGTGATGAGGGAGCGCAAATCGACGCTGTGGTTGTTAGTGAGACATGGCTGAAGGATGTTGACATTCCGGCTTATTCACTTGAGGGGTTTGACTTTTTTGCGTCACATAGAAATGTTGACAGGCTTGGAGGTGGGGTTGGAATCTTTGTTCGTTCAACCTGCAAGGTTCTCGCATCTTTTGGGCTAAGCAGTGCCGACGGTAACGTGCAAGCGGTACGTGTCCATATTAAAAAGCATATGGACTTTGAAGGCTATATCGTAGGTTTCTACTCGAGCAATGCAATTTATAAAGATACTTTGCTCAACATGTTGGATGATATTTTGCCCAGAAGCTCCTCACTTCCTTGCCTAGCTCTCGGTGATGCGAATGTCAATTTGTTAGCCGAACCGTCGCCCGCAGACTATATCTCCTTCTTTTCGTGCAGGGATCTGATCCATCTTATCGATCGTGTCACACGTCCCCTCTCCCGCACTTGTATTGACCATATCGCAGTTCGTAACTGCTCCGGCTTTTCTATTGTCCAACCAGCGATTCTCGACACCTTGCTTTTTTCAGACCATCTACCAGTCTTTGTCTTCATTTCTGATGACGGCGAAGAGGGCAATGCACCTCAGGTTGAATCTCGCGTGCCTTATCGGGCACACGATAGAGCTAGCATCGATCTTTTTTTAAGCCGCGTCGGCAAATCATCCTGGCTCACCGTGTTCGATGCAGCAGACGTCGACTTAGCTCTTGAGGCTTTTCGAGATATTCTTTTTAACCTCTACGAGTCTTCTTTTCCACTGCGCACTAAAACTCGCAGAGACGGCGCGCCGAAAGGGTCATTCTCATTTTCTCCTGGGTTGCGACGGCTCCGCCGGCACGCCAATAAGATGTATCGGAGGCACAAAAAGATGAATTCTCCCGAGAGTAAACTTTTATATCAAGAGAGCCGTAGGCGGTATCTTTGTGGCTTACGCGCCGCTAGAACTGCTTTTTACAGATCACGGTTCGATTCGTTGCGCAGCGACTTAAGAAATCTCTGGAACTTCATCAATAAAACATGTGGTAAACAAAACCGCTCAGTAGAACTGCATCCCACTCTGACTGTATCTCCTAATCGGTCTATTACCGAACCACAAGAAAATGCCGATGAGCTCAATCGGCACTTTGCAACTATTGGTTCGGTCACTGCCGCGCCTCTCTGCCTACAAGGCGATTTAGCGCCCATTCTTGCAGATTTATGGAACCACAAGGGCAAATCATTGAGTTTTCGCCCAGTGTCTAAGTCCGAAGTGTACTCACTCCTAATCAAACAAGAACCGAGCTGGAGCTCTGGGGCTATGGGAATACCCGGTAAGCTTCTAAAGTTAGCGGCCCCTTTCATTGTCGGACCCCTGACAAAAATTGTGAATCTCTCCTTTACCTCTGGGATCTTCCCCACACGCCTCAAGGCCTCGTATGTAACTCCGCTCTATAAAAAAAAAGGCGATAAAACTCTACCGGGCAGCTACCGTCCTATAAGCCTGGTAGATTATGTGTCTAAAATACTAGAAAAAGCGGCTTTGTCAAGGTTTGAGCAACATTTGGAGTCCATTCACTTTTTGTCGTCGCAGCAATTTGGCTTCCGCCATGGTCGTTCAACGGAGCTGGCCCTCGCCCATTTATGGCAGTCTGTCGTGGATTCAGTAGAATCGACAAAAATATGTCTCGGAATTTTCCTGGATGTAGCCGCTGCCTTCAATTGTCTCAACCACGCATTCCTCCTACAAATGCTGCACGTATTAGGGTGTTCATCGGGTGCAATCGACTGGCTCCGCTTGTACCTAACCTCAAGAACCCAGGCAGTGAGAGTTGGTACAGTCAAATCTGCATGGAGACCGGTAGATATCGGTACTCCCCAGGGTTCAGTGCTCGGACCTCTGCTGTTCTTAATCCTTATCAACTTTATCCTCTTGAATATCCAGAAAGAAAACTTGGGCAAACCAATCGCTTTTGCTGATGACACGACGTTACTTTTTCGGCTCAACGCTTCCGAAATCAATTCGGAGTTGCCTTGCCTCCTCTCACAAGTGGAAACAGTTATTTCAATCTTCAATAAATCTGGTATTGCTGTTAATACTGTCCATGGCTGACAGCAAGATATCTTAATCCTTTTATAATAATTATTATTATTCAATTTTATATTTTTTAAATGAGAACTAAAGCATTGTATAATGCAGTTCCTTTAATAAACCACGATTTGAATCTTGAATCTTGAATATGTAACTCGACTGTTGGGTCCCACTTGCTATATGTTTAAAAAAAATTTGTATCTTATTACTCTTCGATATATATAAAATATATTTAAAATAACATCGCGAGTGGGACCCAACAGTGCAACTGCAGAACAGTTGAGAGTAAAAAGTAATTGCTCATTAATTACATGTAATGCTTGACATGTAAGCACTTCGTTTAGAAGTTTTTCTATATATAAAACTTAAATACCCTTATGACTTACTCAATAGAACAAGCATGATGAGTTGACAAGCACGATCACCCGGAGCGACAGTACGAACAGCCCAACTGATGCTAATTTGCCACCTATTAGCTTGTCGAAAGCCGTTATAAACCGAAACTGATTTGTGCTGCTATGTATATTAAACGAAACTATTTCTACTAGCTACCCATACACAGCGGAGGCAAAAAAAACTCAGCCTATGTTGACGGAACGCAGCCTGAAGGAGGTCCTTCATTGGCAAGCCAACAATAGCAATTTGCCCAGTTAATAGCATTCAGTGTAGCATTTCTAATAAGAAGAACCCGCTTATAGGGAGGGTCGCCACTACGAAATTGCGTTTCTCGCTTGTCTAAGAGGTAAAACGCTTTTATGTTTGGGTGTCGCTACTCGCGTCGTTATATATAATACATTGCTGCTATGCTAACCTGGCTTTGGATTTAATGTTTGCCCTGGTAATCGAGAAACGAATTGTTTGCAACAAGGTTTGGAATTACCAAGCATGCCTGTGGCGATTCTTTCCAAGTTCACCGTACAGCTGCGACACAAAAGACACTTGAATTGATTGTAAAGATAAAAAGGGATGACCCTAATAGATTTAAAAAACGGCGTAAAAAAATAATGCTAAATACGCAGCTAACTAGAAAAGTGCAGCTGTCTCAATAACGAAATGGTGCACTATCATCATTGCTATTGCAACCAAAATCAGCAGAATAGCCCTTGCAGGTTTAATCCTAGGCCCAACTATAGTTATTTTTACGGACATTGGTTACAAATTGGCCTGCTCTTACATTTCTCTACTAGAGAGCCAAATATAGTACCAATAACGAGAAGACCCTGATAATGAACAAACGTAAAGGCTATCGCTCTGCCGATATATATATATATATATATATATATATATATATGAGCCTATTACTAGCGTTTTTAAATATTGTTGTCACAGTGTGAGATATATATATATATATATATATATATTCGGTATAGCCGAGGACAGAAACGCCTCGAAGCCCGTATTATTTGGTGTAATACCTAGGTGTAATGCTTGACAGAAATTTGAGCTGTACAGCCCACGTTGATTATGTAATGACTAAAATACTTTAAGTGGCAAGTAATCAGACCACGCTAATACCAAGAACAAAGGGGCTCTTGAAGAAACAGCGTCGTCTTCTAGCATCCGCCGCTGAGTCTATTCTTTTATATGGGTCATTAGTGTGGAGACCAGCTGCACTGAATGCCAATAAGAATGAGAAATAGACGCAGGGGTGCTGGTCATAAGGATTACTAGAGCGTACAGGGCGATGTCCACAGACGCTCTGCTGGTAGCCAATTTAATTTTGATTTATGTTTATTTCACTTAAATTGAGTATAATATACAGTACAAAGGTTATTTTCATAACGCTTTATTTTTCACGCTTCTCACGACCCCCTGTTATGGAACATAACATATGACGATGTGCTGCGACTAAGGGGTCTTCCCCCCGGAATCAACCTTCTAGCCTATGCCGACGACCTTGTCCACCGGATGCAAACAGGCCTCGCTTTCGCCTTCTAACAGCGAGGCCATATACCACGTGGGACGGAGTACCTGCTTTTTACCATTGCCTAGTAGACCAAAAAATCGCAGTCGTCAACAAGGTAAGGTACCTCGGAGTCACTCTAGACTGAGGTCTCCGTGATGCCGAAGACGTGCGGCGGGCGACGGAGAAGGCAATCAAGACAGCAACTTCGCACAGCTCATGTCCAAGACTTACATCAATCTAGATGTCGAATAATCATCTCCGTGGCTAAGTCAGTTGCCCTGTACGGACTGCCAGCAGAAACGGCCTGCGCCGGGCCCAGAGAGTCGGACATCTCAGGTTAATTTTGGCGTCAGCCGTAGCGCAGCGGCAGCCTTCGTTCTTGCTGAAACGGTCATCTGGGATTTAAAGCAACCGAGCGCCGCCTATGGGGCAACCCTTAGAGCAAGAACGACGAGGAGCGCTGGCGTACAATTGACCAAAGGCAGTAAGAATGGAATGGCTTACAAGGGGATGCTCCGGGCGCCAGTGTCCGCACCCTAATCCCAAACATCAAAGACTGGCTGACTCAGCCGAAGGGTTTATTTCCACTTACTTACCTTCCACTCGACTCAGGTCCTGACAAGCTATGGCGACTTATAAACCTACCTGTTGAGGATTAGAAAGGTTCCCAGCCCCAAGTGCATCTATTGCACTGCGACAGACCAGAGGACATTTAAAAAAATACTGTTTTGAGACGCCCTGCATGGGTGGACCGGTGCGCACCTCCACCGCTTTTAATGAAGACACTAGCTTTTGACCTACAGAACCTTTGTGAAGAAATTACATAAACACTATCGTACTGCATCATAATATCCGAAGTCTTTAAAGCTATACTACAAGCTTGCCGGATCCGACGGACCGCGCCGTCTCACCGAGCCCAGCAGCCAACGGCCCCTGAAAGCGGAATCCCGGCAAGAAGCAGTCCAATATCACTATCCCTGTCAACGATAGGGGAGTAAACTGGCAATGACCAAGACGTCGCTAGATGACTTGCAGGGACGCGCGCGCGCCTCCTAGGAGAGGTTTACCTCGCCGCTAATCAAAGGTGAGATGAAGTCCCGCCGTCAAGACGACAGGCTTCAACTGTGCCCGCGCTAACGGCACTCTAACTTGGACCCTGTCATGGTGGCCCAACGCCGATGCCAAATTGAAAAGCCTAAATAGACCTGTGGGGCTTATTCCACAATATTGTAATGTGTAAACTTCCACAAGTATTTTTAGGCTTTCTGCCGTATTATTAAGAAGATGGCGTCAAACCGCCCTTCCATCTCTATAACTCTTTGATACTTTCGGGAAACTTATGGAGACTGTCCTAGTAGAAAAGCTGGAAGAATCAAGAGGTCACGTAGAGACAAGCACTCTTAAAGATCCAGTTCGGGTTTTCATGGACTGCTCAATGCCGGACGCTATCCAACATACTGCACTACACGCTTTTGCTCTTTGAATTGGTGTCTTGCGACCCGAATCCCTTGTGGGTTCAATGTGAGCGCGATTTATAGTTAGGTACCCTCCGTTAAACTTTAAGATTTTGCGTCAACATTCTCTCTATGAAAGCAGTGCCTCCTCAGTGTTAATTAGATTCAACCTAACGTCAGCGCGCAATTCGGGTGTCAAGTCCAAGTGACACGTCCCCTGCTAACGGAGATCCAAGAGTGAGTAAAACTAGTGCTGACTGAGCTGTCGTTAGAGGCTATCAGAGAGTGTCTATTTTGGCAATGTCTCGAAGGCTAAATATGTTGTGGCATCACAAAAAAGCTCTTATATTGTTTTTTAGATGCACCGCCTAGATTATAAGCTGAATTTCTAAGTTTCTTAACAAAAAACGTTGATCTGTGAGCATCTCAGAGGACAGCTGAATAATGTACCAATTTACGAGAAAGCAAACATAAAAAGCACTCGGTCGCGTTAATTGCAAAAACTACTCAGGCTTACTGAGTATGTGCGTTGTAGGTGAGATGGAGTCCCGCCGTATCAGATATATCTATACACAGAGGGACTGCTATTGCCCTTGGAAGGCATTCTGCCTCACCGCACGCGCTTTTTTATGCCCAACCAGATATTGTAGACCAAAAAGATTCAAACAGACTAGGCGAGAGCGACGCAACATGTCGCAACCAAATGCCAAAAACGTGTTCTCTGCACAGGTCAGAGTTTTCCATAGTCAAATTATAGTTTGCTTAGAAGCCTCTATACAAATACTATGGTAGACAGACGCCCTCGTGTGTAGTCGATGCGCGACGTTTTGTGCTCCGTGTGCGGTGTAGTATGCGAACAGGGTGGAAACGTACCGTGTATAGTATACCAAATGTCCGTGCCTGATACAAGCACTAGAAGCGGCAGCTGCAGCAGCAGCAGGTGTCGTGGGAACGACCCTCGAAACGGTCATCGGAGCACTTCTCTCTTGATGTTTGATCTTTAGGGACATCTGCCAACGAACGCTGACTCACACGCTCCGATAGACTATCTGGTTAGATGACCCCTTGTTGCCCCAGTAGAGCCCTTTGCGCGACATTGAGGATGCGACACCAGCGTGTACGGCGGGCTTGAAATGAGCGGAAGCTTTGCTTTGCTTTTTTTCGCCACGGTGAGAAGGACAGCAATCAATTTCGAGTGTTGACCAAGAGGAGCAAAGAGGCTCAAGCTGATATATATATATATATATATATATATATGTATCGGCGGAGAGAAAAATACCCGACACACACGCGGATACACATCAGTAAGCTGAGCTGGATGATGAAAGGCTCTTCTCTTGCGACGGAGAAAACGGCAGATTGCACAAAGCTGCGCGTCCGCCAAAGGACAACACAAATAGGATTACTTCAAGGATTTACGATGCGTGATTGCCGCCTGGGAGTTGCAATTGAAAGGGCGTTTGAAACTGACGCAGAGATACAGGCGAATTGAAAAGCTGCAGCATGTAATCAAGGCATACACGCTAGTCTAGGAAAGCGATTCTAATATTTCAGAGAAAACTGAAATTTTCAACAAAAGAAAAACATTAGTTGGCGCGCACCACCCTAGTACGAACTGTGACGAATGGCCTTGGCTTGGTGATCCAACAGCCACTATTCGATAAAAGCCAGTGGACTGGAAACTACTTTTGTTTTTGGACCTGTGGGCCTTGCTGAAGCCCTTGATCCTTGATAAACATAACTTGAACACGAACACCGTTAAACCACTTGTCAAGTAGCGATTGTGTAGCCCGGCTAAAAATATAACTGACTCAGAGGGATACGTACAGGTATATTGGACTGGCGGGCAACTCTAGTAGAGGCATTTCTGCAATCACTGTTTTCCGGCGTTTTGTAATGTAGCGCATAGAAATATGGAGCACAAATCCGAAAGTTCTGACGGTCACTGGCATCCATCTTCTTAAGCGGATTCTAGAGCTTGAGAGCGTGTGTTGTCGACACAAACCATCTGCTATTGATGCAGTCTCTACGAACGCTGGCGAATTAATTTCTGCTGAATTTCAAATCGACTATTTCGTGCGTTTGTGAGTGAAGGACAAGTGTCCGTTTGCACAGGCTGGTTTGCCTAAAGCTATAGCTTTTCATTAGCATGAAGGACTAAACGTGATTGCTTACGCAGCAGAAGATTTGCAAAATACACTTAGTACAAAGAACGAAATCCGATTATTAGCGTATGGTTAAAAACGTACATTGAATTGTACCGCTTACAGTAACGTAACCTATTGTCAGCAACCGGTAAATAAAAGTAAATAATCTTTAAAAAAATCAAATCAAATTAAATCAAATGCACCTTTATTTAGTCAAAGGGGGGACAATATTTACATTTTAGAAACCGTTACCTAGATACATACAATAGTCAGTTTACTTGTGTGGCGACATTTGCACTGTTAGTGCTTTAAGTTCTCATTGCCCTCGCCATCCGCCACGAAAACATGTTATTTACACGATCTGTCTTGGCAATTTGTTTCGACGAGATGGTGTTACCGCTTCTAAGATTGTTCAACCGAATGCTAAAATAATTTGACTTATTTGATGAGTTTATAATACGATTGAACATGCGATAATCCGCTCTGGACTGAAGTTCCCGAATAGGGCTTATCACAATAGAATTTCGGGCAACGTTACACCTTAACGAGACACGACGAAGGAATCTCCTCTGTACACTTTCCATTGCTTCAATGTGTTTATCTAAGTAAGGCCGCCAAACCTCACAGCAATAGAGAAACTTAGGTACAACCAAACTATTATAAAGCCTCATGTAAAAATTGTAATCATTAATTATGAAACAACGAAATATGGTATTAGATATAAGATTAGCTGATCGGATGACTTGTGTAATATGGGTGTTAAAATCCAGTTGCGGTGTCACCGCAACCCCTAGGTCCTTAATACAATTTAAAATAGGGATAGCCTCCCCATGTAGCGTGTAGTTATGGGCTTCTTTTAAACACAATACAGCACATTTCGGCACTGATATAAGCATTTCATTATCCACACACCACTTAGAAACCGCTTCAATCGTACTCTGTAGTACTTGCCTTTCGCTAGCGGTGTTGGAAGGTCCGTATAGTTTCAAATCATCAGCATAAAGCTTATAAGTTATCGACTCAGGAATAACGTTTCTAAGATCTAAAACAAATGTGCAAAATAAAAGTGGCCCGAGGCTTGATCCCTGAGGAACACCTGAGGGGCACGTGCCCGACTCACTAAAGCTATTGTTTACGCGAACGCAGAACTCTCTACGGGTAAGATAACTAGCAATCCATGATATAGAGCGAGTATCTACATCCAAGTACCTAAGCTTTTGTACAAGTTTTACATGGTTTACTCTATGACTGATGATGATAAAACTCCTGAGCTTTTTAAAGATTATTTACCCATACGCTGTCATAGGCTCGTCGTAGTCCATCACGATGACAACGCCCGCTTGCAAATATCTGTGACAACCTGCTGTAAACAGCTGACAATTCTTTGGCATATCCATCTGAGCCTGCTTTTTAGATTATTATACGTTCTACTTCCCTCAAAGCTTTTTGAGAAGCGGAAAAATATAGAATTCTTTAAAAATTATAGCATTTTTTCATTAGAAGAGCGTTGGGCGAAAGCTATATAAATGTTTAGATACCATTGTTTAAAGGAGCACCATAGATATGAAATAAGTTCATATTTTACCTTAAGGACTATATATATATATATATATGCATATATATATATATATATATACATACATATATATATTTATTTATATATATATATATATATATATATATACATATATATATTTATATATATATATATATATATATACATACATATATACATATATATATATATATATATATATATATATAGTACATGCATAATTGTACTTTTATGTCGAATTTCATTGACAAGTCACCAGAACAACGGTTGGCCGCAGAGCTCGATTTGTGCATCGTGTGGACTATGGGGTGGACTGCTGGTGAGCAACACGCCGGCTGCCGGATTGCCTCGGACAATCTCAAAGGAGTTAGAGGATGGCGGCGCACTTCACGCTCGAAGGCGGACAATCCCTTTTCCTAACCCCCTCCCCCCCCCGCCCCCCGCCATCCTCACTCCCTCCATCATGAGTATCTCGTTTGGCGGCCGCATCTTTATCCCGTTTAGCTATTTCGGCTCGTCAGCCGGCTGGCTTTCTTTCTTTCTTTTCGCTAGACGGCGCGTTCTCTTTGTCGCGATCTCATCCTCCCACCCTCGCAGGCTCGCGTTAGGAACTGCGAGCCAGAACCTCCGTCAGATAGCACGGAGTGGCACGGCTCTCACTCAGCCTGCACTCTGTTGGTTCGCCGGCTCGTTCGCCATGCGTTCGGTGACTTTTAGAGGATATTCCCCAAGGCTGCCCGCCTGGCCGCCCGCCCGCCCCTCCTTACTTCCTTTTTTCGCTTCTCTAAGTCCCGTTCCGACGCACAGAGACGCTACTTATGTCTCTACTTCTTCTCTACTTCATTTCATTGTGCAGCTTCTCCTAGACCCTATCGCCGTCAAACAACTCGACGTTTCTTCTCCACCTTTCGTTTCGACAACGCGACGCAAATCAAAATTCGTCGTCGTCGCCTCTGCATAGCCGGCTGTCCGCGGCTCCTGCTGCCCCCGTCGATAGTGGGGTTGGCGTCAGCGGCGAAGGCAGCGGCGGCATCAGCGACGTAACAGCCTTTGAAGACTCCGACGACCGACTCAATCCAGAAAGATCTCTCTGGCGACTGACTGGCAAAATCCTCCCGGCGATATCCTGCGCCAATGTCAGGCGCGCTTTAACAAGCTTCTAGCCAGCCGGCCTAGGGACGGTTGCTTTTCTGTCCGTCATCAGATAGATTGATCATTGGCCTTCCGTGAGCACGTAGTACGACGACGGCATACGTGCGTGCAGTGGGTGCGGTCCGAGGACGGAACGCTCCCACGACGATCTCTCAGACACTCTCAATTCAACAATGCAAAGCCTAGCTTCATTTCGAGTGAAAACGTCTCCTTCATTCAGCCGCAGACAATCCAGCATTCAACAAGTACGTACGCCGCGTACCGTGCACAGTTATCTGCTCTCGGCCGCTACCTTTCGAATCCGATTTAGCGATTGAGCATTATGATCAGATTTAGCAACTAGCTAATTATGACGATCGACGTTGATCGAAAGAAACTGCAGTAGAAGTCGCATAATCTTCAGAAAGTTCCTACCTGACATCGCCTGTTTTCTAACTACCAGATTAGAATTATAATCATATTCTTAATTGTGTGGCAAGGGTGTTTGAGCTAGTTAGCACCGTCTCCAATTAGATAAGATATCTTATTAAGAAGAAATTACACGGAACCGGGAGAAGGGAAAAGTGCTATCAGGCACCACATGCAACGCAATGCTAATGGTGTTGGTTCACTCAAAAACAAATAGCCATAGGCATTTAAACCAATTGTTAAATTGGTTTTTGTTTTTATAAATATTTTGGAATCTGTGGTTTAAAATCATATCAAGCTTTATATTAATAAAAGCGCTTCTTCTGCTTTTAACGATATACGTTTCCCGCGGCTAAACGAGGTTTTACTTACTAAGTACTTTGTGTTTTGCCATCGGTAATTAATAGCGTTTTTTAGAATGTCACACGTTTTTGTTATAAAATAGAAGACAGATCCATAAATGTTTTTTTAAATAAACATCTATTGCGTAGGATTAAGCGTAGAGGCAAGGACTGGCAAATGGCTCGTATTCTAAAGCAAGAGCGGGATCTCAAAAGAACCTAAACGATACTTCCGTCCAGGGTCGTAGCAGTCAAGGAGGTAGTATGATCCAATTCTTCAATGGTGAACCCGTATGCTTGACAGTAGTAAAAATAATCCAATAGAACGAAGACAGTAAGAAGGGGACGAGCGTGAAGGAGATTATTTGACACAACTATTCTATCTCGCAGTGTGTAGATGCGTAGAACGTGTGGAGCCCGGTGGCGTGGGCATTCGCGTGCGCGTTGCAACCAAAGAAGACACAGAGGTGTACGAGTTCGATCCTCGCCGTTGCACGGGGAAGCATTCCTAATTATGAGACTCGTGTTACGAAGCCATGCGAAAGCAATTCCGCGGACGTTAAATTGTGACTGAAAATCAACCCGACAAAAAATGCATAGAACATATCGCTTTCATAGTTGGCGTCATGGGCCGTAAGAATGGCGACAGACTATAACTGCAGTCTGTCCGGGTGGCGTAGTGGCATGCGTCTGGGCGAGACACATAGGTGCGCGGGTTCGAGCCCCATCGTTGCACATTTGTCTTTATGGGGGTCCGTCTGTGAAGCAATGCGCAAAGCAGTCCCATGGACGTTAAATCTTGGCTAAGAGTCAGCCCCGAAAGTATTTTTTAGACTATAACTGCACAGTACTCAACAAAACTGTTGTTAAATATCGATAAAACACATTCGCCTTCACAACTGTATGACTTGGAACGTTATTAATTAACGGATATGAACAAGTGATATTAATCACAATGTTCAATAGTCCGCCGTTCATACATAACAGCGGTTCCTCCATCATGGTTCCTGGCGCTGCTGTCTGACGGGTCGCCCTGCGTCGTTGTTGTTTGTTGATGCAGATTCTCGGACTGGCATCGGTGGGCAGCACTGCTAGGTCGGAGCTTTTCGTCATCGTCGTAGCCTTTACTCGGCTTGAGACACTCCGCAGGGGACTGCGGCTGTGCCTGTGGCCGCTGAGGCAGCGTGTGCTCTTCCAGTATGTACCCAGCGTCCCGAACATATGACATGTTTCTTTTTCATCGAAGGAATTTGCTTTCAGTCGTTCAGACCGGCCCGCGTATGGTTCGCCCGATGCTAACCGTAGGCAAGGGCAACTGCCGCGATAGCGTCGAACGTTGATCCTCACTCGGCTTGAGTGAGTGAGTAAGGACACCGCCGTGAAGCAACCCAGCCCGAAGGTCCAGTAGAATGATCAGTGGCAGCGAATGTGCCCAATAACGTCCTGCCGAGAGATCGATGGAAGATAGATAGATGGTGAGAGATGAGAAATATATATATATATATATATATATATATATAGAGAGAGAGAGAGAGAGAGGGAAGAAGGGAGATAGGGAAAGTGAGAGAGAGCGGGGGGGAAGGGAGATAGGGCGAGTGAGAGCGAGAGCTTGGGAGCGAGCAACGTCCGCATGTTCAACCGCCCGTTCCTAGCCGGCGCCTTTAGGTGCCCGCGTTCCTAGATTCAGGCCGCTGAATCCGCCGCCCGATACCCCATCTTTGAAGGATATCATCGCCGGGGGTATCGGGTAACGACAAGAAGACAAAGGAAGAAAGGAAAGCAGCCAGGAAATAACGACGGGGACATGAGGATGACCACAGCGCTGGTCATCCACGGCGATCGCGTGGCTGCGCTTGACAACAAACATCTCGAGCGCATAACAGCGGTGGATTAATAGCAACCACCAGCAGTACACCACTTCCGCCACCAGGACACTGTTGAGAACTGGTCAGAGCGAACAATTAGTTATGAACCATATACACATATGAGTGTTTATATGAAAACAACATATAAACACTCATATGTGTATATGGGTGTGTACATACGCATATATATATATATATATACAGCGTATACACGGATCCGCCTAAAAGTACATATGTATGTAGTGCACTTGCATGGCACTTTGTTAAACAATCTGTATCTGATAATAGTAGTAGATCGTCTTATTTTGTTGCGGAACCGTTTATTTTGTTAAACAACGTGGAGATCTTGACACGCAACGTGAAAACGCCGCCACCGTTCCACGTGGCCTTTGTCTAGCGTAGACGAAACTAAAATTATACTTTAACCTTGTTATACGAAAAGTGTTATACAATGTATCATAATAAATAAATATATACGTATTTGTCATATTATTAATACAAATGGAGTACAGTTAGTCACATATATACGTTATGGGTCAATACGCCGTTTCTCATTGAGCTAACTTAGTACAACAACAAGTATTCACCAACATTTGTTGCTCCACAATATTTACATTGTTTTTGTCGAAACAGTGTTTATTAAGGCAGATATCCTGGTAGTTTATTCTGCATAGTAGTGAGTGATTTATTTAATATCATATTTTCATTGTTTGGCTTTAAAAGCGAGCTCGTGAGTGGGATTCTTGGAGACGAAGCTGATGTTACGTTAATCCTTGTATGCATTGTGTTTCTCTACCATCATCGCGTCGAAAGCAGGTACCCACTTATTAATAGTAATGTTCATTCATTGCAAGCCGTCCTTCTCGGCGAAGGTGTAACATTTTGTTTGTGCAATATTTATTTTGCAAACAACATTTATGTTGTTTGGGTTGCTCTGTTCTGTCTACGTTCTATCGTCTGGTAGATTAAGTGAGCTCTGTATTAGGCGCTTTAAGTGAGCTCTGTATTAGGCGGTTAGCGCGAGATCATCGGACTAAAACAGGTGCCTTGCTCTGGTCGCTTACCAATCTCTGATCGCTCTCAGGAGTAACTATTAACCACGCTTGAGAGAAAGACAAGTCATGATAATAGTGCGTACGTTGTCGAAACTGATAGCAGCGGTCTGTCACTGTTGTCCGTGGCCCAACTTTGTCTTCACGGCGTTGTCCGGTCACGAGCGGCCAAGCAAGACGATCGCCGAGAGACGAGCCAACAATGACTGTCCATCCTTGTACTACTAACTTGCATACACTACAGATTCAGATTATACTTGTTTGTGTGTATAATTATATTTAAAGCCGAGAAGAATACAGTGAAATCAATGGCGCCAGTTGTGCAAAATTGCATCGTCTGTTACTGTTTTTAAACGTTTGGCACTGATGATTACGGAGACTTGTTGGTGCTGTTTGATTGCAAGAATGACTAATACCGTAAGCCTGGCTTCTGGGCAAACCAATATGAGTAGTCCAAAACCATATTACGTCTCTTGTATTTAGACTTATAAGAGTTTATGAGTGTTAGGAGGATGTTAGTAAGTTTCACCGAGCACGGTGGCTTAGTGGCAAAGCCATTGTCTTACACTCGGGAAGTCATGGGGTCACGACCTGGACCGGCCACTCGTAAATTGGCTTTCATGGCTTTCAGTCTAGAGAAGGTGAGCGTTGGAGTAGAGTTGAATCGGCTACAATTGGAGAGAAAGGGAAACCAACCATGGAGCACAGAGGGCCGCAGTGAAAAGGACGATGCACTGCTATTTACCTCCATTATATTTATATTCAGGTAGATGCCGCAAAAGCACCGCCGATCCCATGGGTCTGCTTTCAAGTTGAACTTTTAGAATCGGCCATGCCTTTCGGACATCAACCTGAAACTTACTAGCTTGCTAAAACCAGCTGTATATGAAACTATTCAGTAGTCAATAAGCAAATGGCCACAGATTAGATCAAACGATAAGAAAAATTGTCATTTTTGATAGAGGAGGGGCAGCGTTAATGTTTGCTTCGTCGACTAAAATATTAGGTCATGTCAGTTGACAGCTGGTTGCCTAATTGGGAAAGCTAAATTACTCGTGTAAGGGCGATCTGAAACTCGACGACTCTCTTTACCAACTTGCGTCTGAACTGAATCTTTTTCAGATATATATTTTCTATACGAATCTTTTTCAGATTTATATTTTCTAAACGAATCTCTTTCAGATATATATTTCCTATTTATATCAAAAGGTGTATGCTCCTAGAAGAGAAAGAATATTTGCGATTTAACTGACGCTTACTCATCTGGAGCCACACATTCAACATTGGGCTTTAACTTAACAGAACAAAAACAAAGGCAATGGAGTTTTTTAAAGACGGTTGTTTAGAGCATGTCGAAGGGCTTGGCTGCACCCAAACCTTACTAAAGCACGGTGTTGCCTTTTACGACCTCGGTCTCCTATGCTTCTGCGGTCTCCATACTATAGAATAGCTCTTGCTTCAAAAATAACGTCATCAAAAAGTATGAAACATCTTGCTAACCTAGGCTGGTATCTGGTAGAGCCACAAGTTCATGTAAACGAGTATGCTTGTAGTTGTGAATTGTAACTGCAATTTATCTTTTTAAGTTCTGGGTGCCCACACATCAACCTTCGCGACACTACGTAACATACACTCGGACCGATCCCAACCTTCCTCAATAGTCGTATATGTCTTCGTGCTCTTTAGTTTTGCATATACATTCATATACTCGTAGATGAAGATATTGAAGAGAGGAATTACAAAAAAAAAACGAGAGCAGAAGAACAACAAGAAGTTCAGTTGCTGAGACGCACAGTTGGTACCGTTTTGTGCCCATCGTCTTCGGGAGCAAAGTGTACGCTTGCCGCTCATTCAGGTCATTGCGAAAAACGCCACATGCCCATTGCGCGTGGCCCTCGTGCACCTACGAGCGCCGCCCGCTGCTAAGCCACACTGCATCCCTGTCGGGGCCGGGGCAAGAAGTAAGAGAATAATACTAACAACATAAAAAACAATAACGGCCATTAAAACTCAAATAAAAAGCAGCAACGTTTCAGCAAAGGAATGGAATGGAGCAGAAGGAGGATGACAGAAATAGAAAGGGAGATAGAGAAAGAGGGAGCGGAGGAGAGAGAGAGGGGGGGGGGGAGGAAGAAGCCAAGCAGAGAATTCATAACATGCTAAATACCGCCGCCTGCGTTTTCTCTTCATGACAATCGGGGTTTCCTTTCGTCTGGGAGGTCGTCCCTATAGCCCTGAACATTGCGTAGGAAAAACACGTAAGGAGACTGAGGGGGCAGACAAAGAATGATTGTAGAAACTAACGAAATAGAGATAGGTACATATACCGACAGGCCACGGGAAGGCGGAAGAAGGCGCGCCTTCTAAAAGCGATTGTGGCCAGCACAACTGCTCGACACGCCGGAGAGAGCACGCCGAAGGCAGGCAAGCAACAGCAGAAGTCTAGTCTCCTCGTTTTTTTGCTTTGTGGCGCACAACGCAGCAGCAGTAGTAGAAATTCTTTCTACTGCTGCTGCGTTCGTTCACAATGTCCTCATTTGCAAGCAATACAGTGTGTGGCACGAGTGCATTCGCAGCTGCCCTCACCACGCCGTCGAGCCACGCTCAATGCCGCAAGTTTGAGAATTTCACCCACTCACTTGCAATGTTGATTGTTGCTTCCTTTGGTATCGTAGCCTTTCTTTTGGCCTACGCACTTGTAAATATATTATATATATATATATCTATATATAGCCGCGACGGAGTGACTTTAAACAACCAGAATGGCAGATGCCTTAAATACTTCACTATAGTAGTGTAAAGGAGGTATCACTGCACCTAATCGAAAGGTCAGTCGAACCCGTGAGTCGTGTTAACAGACTTGAATGGCCAGGAGCATGAACACCAGTATTTTTTTGTACCGCCATAGGATTTTGACAAATCATAGGTTTACGTAGACCTATCTGTTCCTATAGGTCAGTGGGCTAGTTCTTGTCAGCACGCGTAGATTATCCTTTAACAAGCGCTATGAACCTATTACCAATAGCTACTGAGATCGTGAAAGTGTTAATGACAAATCTTAGCAAAACGAGAGTGAGTTTTTTTTTGAGGGCACAATTGGCGGTGCCAAAGGCCAAGATGAAAGAACTAGTCAGAACTTCCTAGGCACCTTCTGAAACGCTTCCCTTAAAAAGTGAACTCTAAGGGGGGGGTGCGTTTAGTTGGTAGAGATCTAGACGGATTAGCATCCAACTGCTGAGGCAAGTCTCAAACGGCTCAGAGGGAGAACATGCCCCTTTCGTAACAACAACAAGGCGTAACCCCTTGGAGAACCCACACCTTTCGACACAGCAGAGGAGCTCAACAAATATATAATTATGTGCTGGCTAAAATAAACTTGTGCAAGACTTAGACAGTTCAGTAAAATTGCGGGAGAGTTCAAACTACAGGAAACTATTATGATGACATGGACGCATGCGATATTTCACAGGTGCGTTCTAATTGCAGGTGTATACATTGTACGGAGCGATGCGGGCTGTACCACATCCGACGTTCTCCGCCATC
>QVRM01003301.1:0-303815 GCA_003439945.1 Dermanyssus gallinae | reverse complement strand
GCGCTAAGCATATCCTACTATACCGTATTCCTTCTTCTTGCGAAATCAAGGCCTTAGCAGGATCAGCCACCAAGTAATAGACAAAGGCCTATGTGTCTTCGATTGGCTTCGTGTCAGTCGAAGCACACCTCGACCTGAAATTACGTTCTGTCCTGCTACGAATAGCACACTCTTCCATCACTGATGTCTATGGCTGATGATACTCTGGCTGATGATTTGCTGTCAATGAGGTGCTCTTGTGTTTGTAATAGTCATTAGATTGGAAATGACAGCCGTTGTAATGCTGCTAGTCGAGTCCAGAGTAAGTGTCAGCAATTGGGGCAACCGGCATGTTCATGTCTACGTAGCAGTTCCGTGTGAGACCATTCCCGGTCTTAATCAACCTGTCATCACGGCACTTGCATTTATCTCATCCTATGCCAGGAACTCGGGTCGGCAGTGTGTCTGCTTGCACTTCTTGACTACGATTGGCCGTAAGGTAACGCAAAAGGAGCACAAATGAAAATATACAATAATTATATCCAATACTAACGATTGGGGTGCATAACATTGAGGTGCAGAGTCAGGCCTACCGCTTCTCCCATCGTTCAACGTATTAAAGTATGATGCGATCATCTTCACTGAGACATGGAATCCTGGGCCGCCCGTGGGTCCTGGCTGGTACTTACCGGAACAGTTTTCGATTCGGGTCAACTGTCGAGAGGACCTAATAGAGCAAGCGGAGGAATAGCCGTGATACATAAGAAGCCAAGAAGTTTTTTGGAAAGCAATTTTTTTAGAAAAGCCAACTGCCTAGATACGTATTAATGCTACTTCGGACCTGCCATTTCGCTGTCCTAGAGCTTCCACATGAATTTATATACATGCACGCGTGAGGGTTTCACAAAGTGTCCCCTGAAAGCAGATGCGGAGTTTTGCGAAGCCATGCGACCTTCTAGTGTAACCCAATTAATAACTAATGATAATATGCAAAATCATCGAAACGTTCAAAAACCAGTACGAATGATTAGACATAACCGCTATGCTAGGCAAAATAAGTCGTCTTAGTAATGGTTAGAGTCCCTGTTCTTTTGATACGAGTAAGCGCCACAGAATGATTTAGCTTGTCTAGGCAGCAAAAACTACAACGTTACACTAGTACAAATATGTGTCCGCTTCAACAAACTGTAATTCAAGTACACAAAAGGTAACCCGATATGTTGGCTACGTGAATTGTTTGGCAATACCTGTATATATATATATATATATATATATATATATAATCAAAACAAAAATAAAATTTGAACTAAAGCATTGTTGTGCATATGTCTTCCAAAGCCATGCAACAAAAGAGTGCTCAATGTAGTGAATAAAGTCAGTAGCGTTCCATGGTTACGTTCATGGTTTATTCCACGTCTATGGTTAGAAACAACAACAGTAACTGTAGTAAGAGCAACAGCAGGGAAATAGTGGAATGTTATGCCCTGTGAGTGCAAAACGTAGATTATAATGCCAGGCAGGCGTAGACTATCAGCGATAAATAGTGTGCGGTGCATTAAGCGCCAGGTTGCTGTCAAATTACACGCAAATGATGGGTATGTCAGTCAGGCTACTACAATACAATGGCCCCGCCGTTGCTTACGTTTCGTCGAACGGCTTCGGCGATGCATGTTCCACCTTTCTATACGGGAACATCGGCGAAGAACCTTCAGCTCTACACTGCCTCGGAGCCTGTCCTAGTAGGTCTTGTACGTCTTCTACTTCAGTGAAGTCCGACCTCGCATTTACCGGTCCTTTGCGAGCCATTCAGCAGACCTCTATCAACTAGAAGGAATTGAGCCGCCGAAACATGTTAAGAGAGAAGCGAGCGTATGAGCGAAGAACACGAACGAAGCGAGAAAGGACGAGGTAGCGTGAGATAGGAGAGAAAGAAGCCTGTTCTGTCGGCAGGCCGGCGAGAACACACAACGTGGAAATGGAAAGCGTACCGAACAACGGCCCTTGCTAGACCTTCGGGCGGTTCCTGTCGGATTGCGTTGATTGTCATGGTGACCGGAATCCATGGCCAATCTCGGTTGATGGTAAGCCTAAGTCTTTGCTGCTGCTGCTGCTGCAATGAAAGCCTGCTTGCTTGGCCGACGCCGCCGCCGCTGCTACGTACAGACAGACAGTCAGTCAGTCGTCAGCGTCGTCGTCGTCCTCGGTCGTTTTTCTCTCATTCGCTCGGCTCACGTTGCCCCCAATGATGCGTCGTTCTTTGCTCATGATGGCGCCGTTGGTTGGCCTGCTACGACTGCTTCTGCTGTGACCGCTGCGTCTATCGTCGCTGCTGCCACCACCACCACCACCATCACCATCATCATCGTCATCGTCGTATTTTTCGACGTTGTAGGGCCTGAAGGCGTAACCTCCCCAACCCCTTATACCCCATTCGGCAAGGGACAGCCCCGGATGCCCAGGCGCCCTCGTCGCCCCATTACCGCTCTTCAACGTTTCTACCAGCTTCCTCCTCAGGCTCCTTCTCCCACCAAGCCCCACCGCCTTCCCCCCCCCCCGCGGCCTCCCGCCCGGCCTTCCCCCCCGGCCTTCTCCGGATCGTGCCGTTCCCGCTCATCATTCGCGTTTCTTCGCGAGCTTCGACCACACGGGCACAATACGACCCACCGACCCACCAAACAACCCGACGGGTGGGTGGGTCGCGGGCTGGCCCGAGTGCATCACCGGTTGGCCTGTCGGTTAATGCGGCCTTGTTAAGGGCCGCCAGCCATCACAGCGAGCGGACGGGCAGCCAGCCGCACAGGCAGGCAGATAGACAGATAGACAGGATAGAAGGACATACAAGGAGAGACGCTCTTCGGTTGGCGTAGGCTCCTTGCTTAGGCTTGGGCTTGCTTGACAGACCGACAGAGGATCAGAGAGAACGCCAGAGAGGCACACATCCCTTCAATATCCTCTCGCGTCCTGTTTCGCTCATCTTCTTCTTTGCTTGCCGACGACTTTGCTGCTGCTGCCGTCACGGCTGATAGTGATACGGGCCTACGGGCAAACGGACATACACACAGACAAACCGAGACCGAGCGCCCGACCGGCCGACAGATACATACATAGATAGATGGATAGATAGCCACGGACACACAATGGCCGTCAGCGTCAGCTGCAGCAGCAGCAGAAGCAGTGTCCGAACAGAAGGCGTTTGGCCTGAAAGAATCGAGCCTCTGTCTGTATATCTGGATATCCGTCTGTCTGGCAATCTGTCCATGCTACTGCGACTTGCAACTGATGGCGGGGCCAAAGCTAGCTGGCGCGAAAAGAGGCGCGACGGAGGTGAAGGCCCCACCCAACGAAGCCGAGCGAAAAAGAATAAACGCCCCCCCGTAGTAATAGTACAATTTATAACAACAGCGACGATAGCAACAATAACAACAACAACGACAGCAACAGCAGCAACAACAATAATCAACGTGATGACCTGATTTCATAAAATATATATATATATATATATATAAAGTTTTCTATGACCGGTTTCCTTTGTTGTTTGTATAGACTTATGTGTCAGTCAGCAATATAAAATCACATGAGTTATATGTGAGGTATACCAGAATGTAGCTAAGCTGCTGGGTATATATATAGAAAATACTGTGATGATTCATTAATTATTTACAATACGTTTGCACACTCGGCAGTGCTCGCCTATATATATATATATATATATATATATATATATATATATAAACATATATATATATATTTATATATATATATATATATATATATATATATAAATATATATATAGATATATATATATCTGGTGACTGCTCCTTAATACAAGTTCGTACTACCTAGAAAGAAATCTAATCACGCAGTTTACTTGGCTTGAAAGACCTTTTTCGGTACTCTTATATATCGTGCAATTTCCATGCTCAGCTACTATGTGCATTAGAACTTTGACCCTTCTAAGGAATTCTAGTTATTTCAGCAGTGTTTTATCCGGCACATTTTCTAAGTATATATATATATATATATATATATATATATATATATATATATATATATATATATATATATATATATATATATATATATATCCTAATTCTGAGCGGCACTTCATTAAGAATGTAAGTGGAGCGACAATTGTCTCCCGAGAACGTGTGTCTCTTTCTGAGTTATCATTTTTGAGGCTCATTACCATTGAAACTTAACACTCCGCCAATCCAACCAATCCACTCCAATGGACACATTTGTATGGCCAAGTCTAGAGTTCTAAGCCAATTCCGTGTAGGTAACACAATTGAACTTATCCAAAATCCCGCTCTGAATGTAAATAACTCACGTTTTCGGAAAGGCGGGGTCTGTTCGGTTGTTTACCCCAACGTAATAGCTTGTCGGGATCTAATTATGGTGCACAATAATGCCAAGTTGGGCATCTCTATACAAATATAGAGACAAAGTCACCAAGATCCGAGTCGAGCGGCTTTTGCCCACGTTCTACGTCGTGCCCACCTCGGATTAGTGTTCCAATAGTGAATATAAGATATAGCAGCCTTTCACTATGCAGGTATGATTACGAAAAGTATGTATACGAAATGGGTTGCATGAAATATCGACCGAGTGTAAATGCAAGCTATGCCGAAAATCGTGTTACTGTATCAGCTCCAAAAGTGTACAAAAACAATATCGCTGATGAACGTGATGTAGGAGAGCTGTAGCACATATGTGCATAAACCAAATATTGGTTAATAAACAATACATGAAAAAATGCTAGCCGAGAAGCTGCCTTACACGCATGTGTAGTCCGTAAACGTAGAGAGATCACCAACGCTGCTAACTTGGCCTATATTTGAGCGCTGTCTACATTGTGATCCACACATTAAGCGTATTCTGCAGTGTGCTCCCTCGGATCAAGCGCTAAGCTCAGGTACGAACGGCGCAGAATGAAAGCGCTCCGGAGGAAAGCAAGAACAACAAAGGCATAAGATACATTTCTATAGAGTAAAGAACAACATGTAGAAGTTCAAAAAACGCAAGTACCAGACATGCGTGTTTTAACATGCTTTAAATTTTCGTACATGTAAAATTACGGCCGCACTTGAAACTCCCCCTAAAAAGGTTTCGCTACGGTGAGGTAATGAGGCGCCACACGTCATCACTGTTCAGCCGGACACGGAGTGATTGTAACTTGCGTTGCAAGATGCATGCCAAGATCCGATGACGCTGACTGAAGCCTACAGACAGAAGCCCTTATTCAAAATGCCGCCGTCGAGAGTTCTGCGAGGGTTCTGTTTCGAAGCTAAACTCTCGGTTAGACTTCTTTGTGCATATGAGCCGAATGGGAATCCGGAAGTCGTGACCACTGGCGCAGTTGTTGGACGCTGGCCAAGTACGAATATTGGCATCCTGTTCTGTTCTGTTGCCACTCTACTTTTCTCTCTAAGCGGATCAGAAGGATACCGCCCGTCGATGCCGTCCTATTAGGCAGGGACGCAAAATCGAACGCAGATCTACGACCAAATACTTGCGAGACACGAGAAGGGCGCAATGTATTCTACGGAGGCGGGTCGTGCCTGTTTCTCGTTTACTAAACAAGCCCCTCTGTGTGTCCCGATATCATCCTTAGCTTCAGACACCGGACATACGGCGGCGACGGGAATGTTGACAACAACACTCGCGACGCATCTGGCCGTACGAAGCATACAAACAAAACTTTAGTAAAACCGATGAGCATATCAACCTTTGCCTGACCTTAGTTTACTACCGATGCTAGTAGCATACCCTAATCGAAGAATACTAATCGAAGTCTTATTAGTAGCGATATCAGCAAATCAACGAGAAGCGTGTGTCAAAAAAAACTTACAAACTACATTTTCATCATTATTTATTTATTGCATCATATGAATGGTATGTATATATATATATATATATATATATATCAATAGATGATTTATTAATCAATTGCAATACGTTTGCACACTTGGCAGTGCTCGCCTTAATAAAAATTGTGGTAAAAAGGTGTCACGTGAGGTTAAGAATTAGTTGTCCGTGTCCTTGCTTGATGGTAGCCCCCGCTCTCATGGACCCTGTGCGAGCGATGTATCCTCAAGGTTCCATGCTCGTCATGGAAGCTCGTCCAAGGTCGTCATGTGTCTTTATAGTTTGTTTGTGTGTTGTATCGCACATTTGAGCGACATGAGCCAACGTCTCAGGCGCATGACACCCGTGCCTACAACGTTTGTTGTAGCCCGGGCGTCTCCTGGCCAATCTGGCACGCGTTGGTAGTGCGTTGATCCTGAGCGTTAGTAGGTTTAAATACTCCTTACCAGATAGGTAGGGCATACCCTATATATATATATATATATATATATATACTTCGTGAACATTTTGAGGGCATGTTTGCCTCTACCAATACAATGCCCCGGGAAATCCCAGTTGCAGCAGAACGTGACGAGGAATTTGAGAGGGCTCTAGTAGCCTCTCTAGAAGCACATGTCAGCTACAGCGAGGTTCTAGAGGCTATTGGCCAAGCTAAAAGGAATAAAGCTTTCGGTTTCGACCTTGTCCGAAACGAACACCTCAAAGACACCCCTTATATTTGGCCTATTCTCCTTACAATAGTCAATAGATGCTCAGATGAGGGTCATGTCCCGAATGCAGTTCTTCTTGGCAATGCCCCTCTATGATGTCCGATTCTGGAGGGGCATTGCCAAGAAGAGTTGTATTTATAAGATTTTGGCATCGGTGCTTACAACACGCCTTTCTATATTATTTCATCACCGTAACATAATACCACAAGAACAGCATGGATTCCGTAAAGGAAAGTTGGTCATAACAGCATGCACAAAGATATAACCCAAAGTGAAAAGAAGCCTGGAACTTCATAAGTCAAGGGGAAGGTTTCTATATGCCCTATTTGTCGACCTGAAGGCCGCATTTGACACTGCTCTGCGAAATGTTGTACTCCAGAAGCTCGGCAATGCAGGTGTTGGCCTCAAGACACTAACCCTAATCGCCAGCATTCTTCAAGCAAACCTGATAATCCATGACAAAATTATTCGTGAGCATTAGCCCGTTATCCAGACCACAGGTTATGCTCAAAGTGATAATCTTAGCCCTCTGCTTTTTTCTACCCTTCTCAGCGATCTGCCGTCAATAATTCACAGAGAACGCGATACGGTCGGCATCATACTATATGCTGACGATATCGTCATGTACAGTCGTGACAAGTTGGAGTTGCAGCAAAGCATACGCACCCTGGAGGGGTACTGGAGGGGTATGTAGGTTTATTGATAATCTACCCACAGATATACCATGGCCTCTTTCAGGCACAGCATATAACTATTGGAACCCTCACATATTATCGATATGCAATCCTCATAAACATTTTATCGATATGCAGTTCCTCCCAGCTGGTTAGTCTCCGTAATGTGTGTCAACTGGCGTGAGGTCTATGGCTCATCTAAGTCCCACGCAGTTCCAAAAAAGCCGCTGTCGAAAACTGGTAGTTTGCGAAGAGCCGGGCTGCCAGGTACTCTAATGCTTTCCACAATAATTTTTTGTAGATACTAATACAAGGCCAAGAATGAGACGGGATAATGTTGGGCCAAAATGCACTCCTGCTGCACTTTGCGTAGTCGCCGTTACCCACCACTACAGAGAACACGGCATCATCACCCTGCGTCCGCATTTTGAATACAGCCTTCACAGAAATTGTCCTGTCGGCCAGCTAGGTGTGTCGGCTGACGCCGCTGTGCTACTCTCAGCGCGATGAGCCTGCCTGGCGCAACATACACCTCGAGATTGCCCAGTCTATAAGGTGCGCTACGTTTCTGCATACGAAGCTTCTTTTTGTCGCTTCTCCTCCGTTGGGCGTTGGTGACAAAGCCAGCAGCGTGTCTGCTTCCTAGTCTTTACTCGCCTTTGCTCTCGTCCCCGTTGGCGATGTTGGAAACACTGTCGCTTTCCTTGCCGCTGGCGTTTTGTCATCTAACGGCTCATTTGTTTCAAAGCTTGTGACGGTGTTGTTGTTGCAGCCACCACCCCTACTGCTGCCGCTGCTGTAGCACTGCGCTTGGCACCAAAAAGACTCGCCCTTACCGTTCTCCCGGGTAGCGCTGTTACGGATCTGTTTTGTTGATACAAGCCGACCTCCGCCTTCCGTCAACCGTGCCCTCTTGTTCTTCCACGCTGCCTGTGTTCCGTCTATATTTCTCACCCGAACTGTTCCTTTTAACGTCGAGCTTAAAACATCTCTTAATGGTCTCGCGGTGTGCGAGTTGTTGCAAGCGAGTCGCTTCATGACCGGGTCACTGCAACAGGTTCTAGTGAACCAACGTAAACAAAAAAGGACTATACTCTTAAGCGTTCTTTTGTTGGAAAAGAGCGGGTTTTGGTGTACTTTATGGTGGCTGATAGTTTGGTGAATTATAGGGCAAGGGAACATAACGGGCATGCTATATTGTCATGCGCGTTATAGATGTGTCATTGGATGAAGAGATAATCATTGCTATTTTACCCGTTGTGCGTCTACGCATCGGGCGCTATTTTCATAGTGTCACCCTGAGATTTCTAGTTTTGCAACGAGCAATTATTCCCGTCCTTTAGACGTGTAGCGTCGTTGCCAGAATGTCGTCAGAAGTCCATTGAGTATCCGGCTGCATTAAACAGACGTACTGGCCGGGTCGTTGGAGGCTTGCTTAGAATCGTATGGTTGGTCTACGTAAAATATAAAACAAAGAAATAGCATGTATGATCTAGGTAGCTTCGATTTTGTGGGTAACGAATGCCGTAATCGCAGCGGTTTTCTGGCCGATTGTGAAATTGTAATACGGATGGATTATCTTCGCTCATCAAACCTTTGTCGTGGTTAGCAAGGCGGTGACATACGTAGAAAATCTGCTTGAGTTGTGACACTCCTTTATACTCCTTTCGAGGGGATTGTGGCGTGACGGAACTCTGTTCCGATGCCCCCTTTTAATAACTTCCGCCTCCCGAGTTGAATAATGTTGGTAAGTCTTACGACAGTGGCTAAGGGGAATATGGTCTGTAACGTTCGAGTAGGAACTACTTAACGGCATCCAGCTGAAACTACCCCTCGTTGACATTGTGGGGTAGCTAGGCCATACTGGTGCATAAAGTCTCTAGTCGAATTATCGCCACAAAGTACAACGTGGCAACCGTGAAAACTAAACGCGTCGTTTAACGCGTGGACACATAATACATTTTTATATACACTTTGTCTGTGATACATACGATTTTCTGGAGGATTCTTTACGTTTCTGGTAACGAAGAGGAAACACCTCGCATAAGCTTGAGGTCACTAGTGCGGAGAAGTGCAGAACGCTCCATGTCCTCTAGCACTGCCCGTTGGTTCCCTTCTTCGGCAGTCATCAAGGTCCTACACAACTATAATTTTTTTATACCTCCCTTATTAGGTATTAGCTCAGTTAATTTTATTCGTGTTAATGTATCATGTACACACAGTTATTGTTTATTGAATATATATATATATATATATACGTCAGCGGATCGAAAAGTTATTATACAATAAAATATAAATATACATAAAAGCATTTAAAAAAATCTTTATTTACTTTTCCAAAGTGTTTTATCTCTTTCTTGAAATGCTGCAATGCACTTACGCCATTTTCTCTCTAAAAAATTAAAAAAACGTTATTCAGAATTGGCTTCGGTTGCTCCTGTGATTTTTTTTATTTTGTCTGTAGTCTTGAAACGATGCCCTTTCAAATTGATTTTATCTGTGGAAAGAGGAAAAGTCGCACGGAGTCGCAGGTCCGGCGAACAGCGAGGTTGCGGAAGTATAAAAATCAATTTTTTTAAACAAATAATACGAAATTAGTGATAGAGGATCTAATAGTTGTTTGTGCATAGTTTAGGCCTCTTGCGTCAACCGTTATCGGGCAATGTTCTCAAAATTTCGCAATAGTACCTTCTTAGCCATAGAGCCAGGCGCGGAACATTTGTGAAAGAAAACTCCCTTGTCGTCAAAAAAACAGTAAATGCTACGGACCCAAAATCATACCGAGGCATCTTCCTAACAAGCCTGATATATAAAGTGCTCACTTCACTCATCGCATCGAGGCTCTACGAGCGCACAGTCAATGAACTTCCAACTGAACAACACGGATTTCTTCAAACGCTCAACTGCAGACGTTCTGAAGTTTGTACTGGATCACGCAGAAAAACGACAGGCTTAAGGGGAAATGACCTACGCAGCATTTGTTGACTTTAAAACTGCATTCGACTGCGTACCCAGGGATATATATATATAAAACTTTTACATGGCATGCTAGTTTATAACCGCATCTTTATTAAAAACGGCGACCATTACGTCAAGGACCCAATCATACAAAGAACCGGTGTCGCTCAGGGAGACTCTGCAAGTTTCTATTCATAAGCAGTTTGTAATATTTCCACCACTTTAGAATATTTGGTTCTTAACACAGAACTTACATTAGATTTGTTGATTTTTCATTTTGGCTCTTTAACCATTTCTCTGGGACAAACTTAAACAATAAACCTCGCCACCGATTGGCGCGAGATGATGCCTATGTGTAGCAACGAATGGCACGAATTGCGCTTCTAAGAAAAACAAACCGGAAAACCTTGGTGGGATCGGGCTGGCAGTAAAATTCGAACCACTCTAACTTGCCGATCCGCCCTCGACTTACACACTTATACTTACGCTCAGTTTATATATATATATATATATATATATATATATATGTGTGTGTACGTACGAAGGCGTACAAATACATAAATATTGGCAGTATTGTTCGTTCGATCGCAACAACGCGCTGAGAGCGTTGTTAACTAACAAACTGTAACGTTCCAAACTAATGTTTGTCGTACCTGTGTAGAAGCAATTGCTGAGTTATACACGAGTTACGAGTTATCGCTGTCTCGCAGCGTGTCAGGTGACATATCAGGTTTAAACCATGGCACTCCCGGCAAACGGGGTACCGGCGTAATTCGGACTGTTTGTAGGAAAAAAGTGGGTTTTAATGTGTAATTATGAGTGTTTGTAGGAAACATGTGGGTTTTAATGTGTAATTCGGACTGTTTGAAGGAAAAAAGTGGGTATTTATGTGTAATTATGAGTGTTTGTAGAGAGAATGTGGGTTTAAATGCGTAATTAGAAGTGTTTGTGGGAAAAAAAGTGGGTTTAAATGCGTAATTTGAACTGTTTGTAGGAAAAAAAAGTAGGTTTTAATGTGTAATTAAGATTGTTTGTAGAGATAATGTGGGTTTTAATGCGTAATTCGGACGGGGCTTATCTAGAGTTTTCTTCAGATGCTGAACTATCAACGATACCTTGAGAACAAGATAATCCTGGCATCGCCATACATTACCAGAGGCAAACCCGGGCTTATCTAGAGTTTTCTTCAGATGCTGAACTATCAACGATACCTTGAGATATACAAGATAATCCTGGCATCGCCATACATTACCAGCTCTAGCTTTAGCGCTTAGTGTGGCGTCGTGTAGCCAGTGCGTGCGGCCAGCACACGACGCATAGACATAACAATCGCAACAGCGTAAATCGGTGTACGCATTGGCATCCACTGGCCGACCGTCGCTGTATTATCGGTCAGCGGGTGGTGGCATTGTTCTTCCGGAATTAACCGGCCACAATGAAACAAAGCGCCTGTCACCGCCGCTGACCCTCAATGTCAACTGCAGCGACTACAACCGCACACAGACGACCACCCGCTAGCCTACGAGGCACCTGCGGCCGTAATCCCGGTGTAGCTTAGTAAAGCGGCTTACTACGCCACTGACATATACCATACACAATATCCCTGCCTGCACGCATCAATCTATTCATTCGTTCATTTATCTACCGACCTACCTGTCGTGTTTCTTATTCCTCTCTCGCTTTCCTATATATATATATATATATATATATATATATAAGTAAATACTGTCCGTACACATGTATACATAGGTGTCAAGCGATAGATGTGCTGTCATGTTGAGGAACCCGAACGAGCTCTACGCAAGGCCGTGACCTATGCCCTAGAGCAAATTAGATATTGCTTTGGCTTATATATATATATATATATATATATATATATATATATATATTATCTCATCCGCTCTCTTCTAGTCGAGACCTACCGCATCACCAATAGCAATTTTCTCGCTCCTTTTATCTTCCTTTTGTGTGCTCTATTTTCGGCTTTACTTCTTCTCTCGCTCACGTAGGTCCGTGACACCAAAGCCCAGTTAGACAGCAGCGTGTCTAGCAGTCAGACCAACAGCAAAGGGTAACCCAAAGTCGCTGGCTGTCGGAGAAGATCGTGTTGGCAAAGCATAGCAAGACAAAAGGAAGAAACACGTCAACTCAGTTATTCGGCAAGAGGCAAATAATAATAAGAATGAAACGACAAGGGAGCCATAACACATGGCCGGACTAATGTGCCCCAAATAGTTTTACTATATATATTTCTAAACATAACTATCCATATATGTTTTGTATATATATGCATTTAATATAAGTATTTAATATCATTAACAATGTATAAATAAAAGACACATGTGTATAAGACACAATATGAACATAAATATTTTTTGAAAATAATATTCATGAAAATAAATTATATTTAAACACAATAATACACATTCGAACCCATATACAGTCACAAACCAAGTTTCTAAATAAAGAGTTATAATACACTATAAAAATATAAATAACATGTAAACACTCCTAGACCAAACATCTACCTACCCATAGCATTCGGACGTATTTTAAGTTGACAATAGCAGCGTCATATTAAAAGTGACTACACCATGCGAAAAACAAAACCTTTAAATCCGCTTTAAAGCACGATCCTGCAGTGCAAGTGATCTCAGTGTGGGTTTCGTTTTCCCTGGTGGTTGGGACTCTCTCTTCAATTTCCGAATCGTCTCGCGACTATTGTCCTGAGTGAGCCTTCGTCTTCGGACAAACTCCGAGATCACCCAGTAGGGCCGTGTTGCATTCCAATAACCGCGTGATCCACCGTTTCCGGTTGTATGCCCGACTTGTTTACATAGTGGCTGTGGACTCCCGGGTCTATGTGTCTTCATTCAGACAGATCCAATGGGTAACTTGCCTGCCCCAAGCCAGAGCGCAATAGTGCACTGCCGCGACTGTTGTTATTGCTATTCAAGCCCGAAGAATTTCATGTGCCCTTGTGCAATTGTGAATTGCACTGCGATGCCTGTAGCATTACCACCTGTGCTATTCGAAGCAAACGAGTGTATTCTGATTTTTAATTTTGTGTACATAGTTTAACAATGTGAATTTTTCTAACAATTTTAATTCAATCAGAGTAGCCTTTCTTGGCGGCAGATATACACATACCCATACATTTAGCAAAATCTGGCAATTAAATGCATAGAAAATAATGTAACTTTTGACATTGTTCTGTATCGTAAGACGCTACTACTAGTACTTAGCGCACTATAAAGACTGAGGTAGACGTGGCGTCTGTAGTGGACGATACGAGATCAGATGAGTATGGTGCGTATGCCTACGCATCTCCCTGTAGCCGTGTGGTGCCTCGGTGAATCGGCCTCGCTGTGCGCAGTCTGGTGTTGACCTTTTGACAGATTCGGCCTCTTCAAAAAAAATGCAGCGCAGTTTTGAGGCTTCTTCTAGCTGAACAGAGTAGACTTCTCCCGTGACGACTTTGCCCCAGGCTTCAGAAGCTCATCATGAACAATGCTTTTGATTGCTGGTCGACGAATATATATTTGATACTCATTATTGTGCTTTTAAAAAAATGGTCATACATGTATACTCGATCAGACCAGATCTTTTCTTTTGCTAGCGACGTCAACGGCACAGCTACTCGCGTGAGCTGCTCTATATTATCTGCAGATACACGCGGACGTCACGCCGTGTACCACTGTGTACCAGTAGTAGTAGTGGCAGCAGCCATCCACCGTGTCAAGCCCGGTGGCGTGGTGGATTAAGTCAGCGCCTCGCGACCAAAGGAGTCACATAGGTGCGCGGGTTCGAGCTCTACCGTTGCACATTTGTATTCATGAGGATCCTATCAGATGCGACTCGGCACAGACAAGGTACGGACGCACAGGAGGTTAGCTATAACCACTTTTAATATTTGTATAATAATTTAAAACGTTCATACAATACAATTGTATTTTTAAAGACACAAAATAAATGTATGGGGATCCGTCTATGAAGCAATGCGAACAGCAGTCCCATGGACGTTAAATCTTGGCTAAGGGCCAGCCTGAAACTTTACTTTTAGCCATACACCGTATGTCACGTATATACATGTCTGTCAATTCAGCTGAAAACTGACAAGCCAGTAAGTAATTTTCTCTCCGATTTAAGGGAACACTACCTAAATGTAAATGTAAAATTTACAATTCATATAATATAATCACTTACAAACGAAGTACAAACGATTTCGTGACTTTTGTTCGCTCTGTAACGTTATTATTTTACATGCATTACCTGGTATCGGAGACAATTTTTTCCATACTATTTACAGAGGCAAATGCTATTTAACTCGTAATAGCCGTCTTTTTTTGTGCAGAATAAGTAGTGGCCCATATCCATGGAGTGAGTATCTGGTTACAAAATGACGGTTTGTTCAGACACCGCTGCCCATTTATATGTATTGTTTGCTTTCGTTCCGAAAAACTAAGAGTCAAGATCGTTTTTTCTTCGCGATGTAAACTGTTGATATATAGGTTCCCCCGGGCAGTGCGTGCTGTTTCGGAAGTGCTTCGACGAAAAGCGACGTGTCTACAAGCAAGTGCACCGACCGGTTCTTCACGGACGAATGAGGACACAGGACCCAAAATTGAGCCCTGCGGCACTTTAGAGGTAATGTAGTCTGTAACCCGTCTAAAAGACCCTCTCACTTCTGTACGACAAGATTATTCTCGACAGGTTTGGCGACTCGTGTTTTTTCTCCAGGGCCGCCACGATTCCCCCCAGTTTACTACCCATTCATAGTAGGATCAGTAGAACGATGTTTCTTGTCTTCCGCGATCTAGTGGTTTATTTCAGAGTCTGCTGCATCACTCGCTTCAGTGCGCCCACAGTTGATCGACCACGCCTGAGGCCATACTGAGTCTCAGAAGGGACCTGATTAGTCTCTTTTTCTTTAATGAGCCGCCTTGCTGAGTACCTTCCCCACTGTGTCAATGAGACAGGTAAGGCGGTAAGCCAATGAGCCAGTTCTCCCACCAAGATTAGGAACAGGAAGTAAAACCGTAAGTTACGTTTCATAGAAGGTTCAATACTTAGCAACCTGTTGCTTAAATACGTCAGAGTATCTCTTTGCCCAGAGGCTAGCCACTTTGGGAGGAACTTCGTCAGGCCCTATGGCCTGCCTTACCCGGTGCCAGAAGTGCCTGGGCCCGCACCACCTCATTAAGCGTTACGTCGAAAGCAGTGGTTGGTATGGGAAAAGGCCTGCTCTCATAATTTCCGGTGACGGATAGAGACGCGTCGGCAGATCTTGTTCTTGACCACCCGGTAAGACAGACCCCCAATCCGGCTCTTCTGAATCTCCGTCATTGACGATTTCGCTATCTACTCTTCGCCGAGGTTGTCTGACTGTCCCATGTAACGCGGTTTTAAAGTCCCTTGCAATATAAGATTTCTTACGTGCTTGCAAGTACTTTTGTTCCAGCCCGGCCGAGAAGTCCCCTGAAACCCTTGTTTAATGTGAAGTAGTACATGTGTGTACCCGTGCAAACCCCACTCCCCTCCCTCCGCTTGAACTACACTGTGCTCCGCTGTAGACAGTCTTGAAGGGCTGGAAGCGATTAAACAATCGACATTGTGGTAGATCCATCACTGTGGTTATACTCGGCTATTACCGATAAAAATGCTTTTGCTCCCATTTCATCACTGTTCTGCATTATGGTTGTGGTGGCGCGCTTTTTCCACATTTCCTTCGGATAATCTTGTAACCTCTCCATCATTTTAAGCCTTAACTATTGTTGAACCATAACCACCCTCCATAATATTTTAAAGGTCATTTGAATTGAACTAACTGTGGCGTATGTTTTAGGGCCGTCACCATAGCATCTAGCACCTTTGGACATGGTTTTTCGTATTGCGTACTCGCATTTCGCGTTGTACGTCGCTGGCGCTGAGTTACCGTCCAATGTTTACAATCCTTGTTTTCACACGCCTTAGCTTCTGTAGCTGTAGAAATTTGGCCATTACTAAAATCTTGGCGGTTACGATCGCCACCCTTATATTGGCTAGTTCGGTTGCTGATTTGCTGAACTTAAACGCCGTCGATCCTACTCCGTTTGGGTTTGTTTCACAATGTAGTTACAATGTTTTTAGCTAAAGCTTTCAGTTTCCCTGGGTTAGGAAACAGGCGGATTCTTACAATGGCCCTTTTTTCCGTGACGCCCGTTTGTTTTCATTTTGCAGTCCCGAAAAAAATCTTACAACGTTCATTTGTGCGTCCGGGTTATTTATGGCATTATATGCGGTTCTGCCATACTGCTTCACGCTTATCCTACTGTCTCGTATGGCCCAGATATTTATTTCGTCTTTGCTCAATTTCGTGTATACATCGCCTAGGAGCAGCTCTCGTATCCGGTGGTCCCCACGGTGCCACTACCGCAAACCATCTTCATTATCTTTGTGGCCCACCAGTTACAAGCGAAACGGCCCTTCGGCCAGTAGGTGGCCACTGTATTAGCACTGCCTCACACACTATTTCCTTGTGATCAATAGTCCCAATTTCGCCTTGGGGTAGATTCTCCCATACAAAATCGGCATGGTTACCCTAACGGAGCACACACTTTTTACTGATTACGCTCACATTTTGTCCCTAGCTGACTGTGTTTGCAGGACCTTATTTTGCGTGTGTCAGATTCCTGGAATGCACGATGCAAGCGCACGCGCCCCTAGCAAGCTGCGTGACTATTAGAGGACTCGCAAACCTATTAGATCCGGATTACTCCACAGAGCAGCTTGTGAAAGCGCTACAGGTAACAACGTACATATTGTTCATTTCGCAATAACTTTGCATTTTAATGTGGCTCATAATTACAATACAGTCGTCATTATATACAATTTGAACACTTTAGCGACCGTCCCATCGGGCGAAAAAGTGCAACGACCGTCGATGCGTCTGGCAGTTTGCTGCGGACAAAAACAAATGCTATAAGATGATTAGAACCAACAAAATAGACGTGTAGGCTAACGGAAACCTGAGACTATTCGGTAATAGCCAGGTTTGGTAACATTGCACGTTGGAGCTATGTCGGCTGTTTATTTAACTTGAGAACGACTAAAACTAATTTTGCCAATGCAATTAGATAACTAAAATTGCGTTTAACAAATATGACCTGCAACAGGTTTGGCACATTTAGGATTGTACTAGAAAGCAGATAGAAAGTTCTGCAAGTCAAAAAGCTTTGACGCTTTTCAGAGTTCCCTTATGGTCCGGACATCTCGGCATCGGCCGAAATCCAGTTTTAAGAAAAAATAAGGAAGGGTTGCCAATCTACTTTGTAGAACAAGTTGAGAGAGGTTTTTAAGGAATCAAGTAGAAATTGTATTTTCTCTAAAAAGTCCTTTCTTTTTATGGGTGTTCATATCTGAATTACACCAGAGTAATAAGCTTTATGACATTTCTGCTGGTACATTATTAGCTAGTATGATTTATGCAAGGGCTATAAAAGCTGAAACATATGCAAACACACACGTGCGGGACGTGCGCCTATCTTCGAAAACAATTTATAGCCATTTACAACTGTAGAGTCTGTTAGACAAAAAGTCAAATAACTAAAGTGAATTTAACTTACTTCTCTCTTCCTCCGCCTACTCGCTGCTTCAACATACATACTTAATGTCTGGCCAAGAGAGACGCATCTAATTTCATAGTAGCGCCGTCATGCCGCTTTCGTCGTTTATATTTGTAAACCTGTTTTTTTAGTATCATGAAGCCAAAGTTCTACGCGAATTGTATCCTCCTCACAGTCTGGAAGCATCGTCAGAGCCAGATCGGCCATAAATTCCCCTGTTGGGGTGCTGCACCCCGCTGCCTGCGCTACGAGTATCAAAATTGGCAGCACGTTGGACCCGCTCGGATTTAGGTTCCATGTTTGAATTTCTGACATAATTGTTGAGGTTTTGCGCTTCTCTTACTTAAGCGAATATAACAGCTATCTCAATTAAAGAAGATTTGCAAGCTTGTGTAAACGTTTGTATAGATTTGATGCTAGCAAAAGGGCCTTCGCGCGTTTATCGCCTAGCGCAGTGATTAAAATAAATCCTTTTCGAACCAACCGCGGACGAACTCGCTTTTAAAGCAGATCAGCGTAACAATCATTCATTAGCAATCCTGCTGCTCTCCGGTGTGTCTGTGCGTGTACATATGTGCGTTTATATGTGCTCCAGGCAGTAAATCTTAGGTCATTATTTCAGAGGGCCGGTGAAGGGACTTTTCCGGATTTTGCCTATATATAACTTGTGTACCCTATCCGTTTCATTATTTGTCCAAGGTCTCTTTATGTGGGCCATATTTTAAAAATAATTAATCATTAAGACAACGTGGAATGATCAAGCGCGGAACCCAAGTGCGCCATCGAATTGTGTCATTTTCTACATGTCTTACGTATACACTCCTGACATGCTTTGAACACCAAAATCGGCTGCACCATACGCCGGGGACTGAACCTGCGATTAAGCGGTACCTACTCTGACCACGACGCCGCTAACGACTTGACTGAAGCCTGTCCACGCCTGAAACTAAACGGCTGTGCGTACTCGGTTTGTATTGCGTTTCTATGTATATCGTGTCAGGTGGGTCTACTTTGATGGCTCAACTTTGTTTCCACGGTGTTGTCACATTTACACCTAATGAAACAGTTAGTTGATGATATAGACTATAGGAGTACAAATATAGTAGCCGACGATAATGTTTTTGTCGAGCAGGCAATATTATCTCTAGTAGATGTTTACTACATGCACAAGGGGTGCTCATTGCATGCGAGTGTAGTAAACATCTTTTAGAGAGAGTTCTAAAATGGCTGTAGAAGTAGGACCGAAGGAATTTGTAAAACTATCAAACACGTATTTTTTTCATTTCTCTCTTTTTTTATTTCTCTTTAAACATCTTACCACTCTTACTCTTCCAAGCAGAAATCGACTAAGATAAACGGAGATGTATCTAGAGTTGCTTATAGCTGAGATGAGATGAGAATAAACGTCATGGTCGTACTCTCATGCTTATTATTTATCCACAATACATAGCTTGTAGATCATCGTCGTGAGTTGCGGAGAGGAAGCCAACAAGCGCAAACCGCAAGCGCATTGCGAGCAGACTCGAAAAACTCGGTGAAAGCGTGAATTCAAAGAGCTGTCGCGCAATGTCACCCCGAAATGAACCAGCCAATCAGTGAGAATCCGACTGACTGATGAAGGCGGCTGTGCGGAGCCTGTAGCGATCAGCAATCAGCGGCGTGAGGATGATTCTGTCGTTATTTTGACGACTCTCTCGATCTCTCGTCGTATGACGGTTGGAATGGGACTGACGACAAGAACGAAAACGATGGAGCCAGTGGGGTCAGTGGGGTTTTAGGCGGTTCGTCGTGACTGAGTCGCGGCCAAATGTCGACATACGGTGCCGCCCGGAAGCACACAGTGGTGGTGTCGATTTGGTTTGGTGGGGTAAGGCGGGGCGGGGCGGGGCGAGGCGGTTGGATGGGGTGCGTACGCTCGACCGAATTAACCACTGTTGCGTTGTTACTCTCCTGCCCCGCCCCCCGATGAAAGGCCCCTTTGTCTCTACAGATCCGACATTCCTTCAGCAAGCAGCTCTTTGCCTGCTGTCTCGCTCGACCGCGGCGGCCAGCTCGCGGCGGCTGGCGTTCGTTTTCGCGGCTACGAGTGCTCCACCACGCCAGACTCCAAGTGCTGCCGCTGCCTTCGCGCCACGTCACTGTCGCTGTGCTGTCCAGGTCGGTAGTAGTGCCGCATCGTTAGCATCCCTCGTCTTCGAACCCTTCGAACGCACTTCGAGCTCCCGCCGCTATCGAATGCTATCGAACAGTAAGTACTACTGGTGTTTGCGCAGGAAACGCGGCGGACCACCTGGATGACCTGTTTTCTCAACGGGGCCCATCACGCCGTGCCTTGTTCCCCCTAAAACAGAGTGCTGACGCTCTGGTCTAGATGAATGAGCGTGGAATATCTGTACGTGTGGAAGTAAGTCTGTGCATGACTACAGAGTTAGTTCTGTAACGAGTCGAGACAGAACGAAAAGCTGTTGTTGGTGTTGCTGTTGTTGCTGTCGGCTTTTAAGTCTAACGACATTTAGTGATCAGCTACGCAAAAGTTAAAGCTGAAAACACGTCAATTACTACCAAATCATGCATAACTCAGAACTAGCCTAGACAATGCTATGTTTATTGATAATAATAATAATAATAATTGAGCAAATTGCATCCGCAGTACCTTCTCATTACATAGTAATAAATATTAAAATAGTTATACCTTATAGTCAACGAATCTCTTCATGCAAACGTGTGATTAACTCAATAATGTTGCCCGAACAAAAACTGCAACTCCTCTTTAGGCATTTAGTGATGGTAGCCGTCAGTAAAGTGAAATTACTTCGATCTAATGTTTTCTTTTACTTTTTGACGTTGAATTATAATGTTTGTGCGTTAAAATAGCTAGAGTATTGATGCTGATTGGTTCCATACTCCGTATATATATATATATATATATATATATATATATATATATATATATATATATATATATATATATATATATATATATATATATATTTATATAAATATATCTAAGTGGATCACATACATACATGCTGATAAAGCAGTAGAAAACCCACGCGGAGTCCAACAGCGACCTCCACACAGGCCTCTCCTAGAAGGGTCCCGACAGGGGCACTCGCTAATACACGCAACCATGCTCATGCCTTCTTAGGCTTGCAGGCTTCCCTAAGCCTTGTTCTGTCTCCCATGTCTCTGGCGGTCATTAATAAGTCTATACTAGGAAGCGTGGTCAAATGCAGACCTCAAACTCGCTTGATAACAAGGATTTCCAAGTAAGGCAGCCCTGGGTAAGTCAAGGGGCGTGTTCCAGCCGACTCTAGCGCACACGCATTACTAGCAAGTCTAGATAATTAGAATCTTGGGAGTAAAGCTCAATGCGCTCTAGTATATTCAGTCGCGTTCGTATAGTTCTAGCGCTCAACTCCAGCGGTATGATTCTCCCCCTAACCCCCTCCTCCCAGGATGACAATATGGACAATGTATGCGTTCTGCGTTTGTGCCTCAGGTCTTAAGGCCCATTGCGAGGGTCGATACATGTTTTGTACTAAATATATGTTAAATAAATATGAAAAAATAAACGAAACGATCGCATTTATCGACAAGCTCACGTAATTGACGCCGAAAGCCGTTACATGCTTGGTGCGGCCTGTGCTTCAAAAGAATCATTAGACCTTAGTTTTTATGAATGAATAAGGTTAATGAGAACCGCTATCGCAACATGACTCTTAGTCGTCTTTCGCCGATTTTGGACCAAATCGATGCAAGCGACATCTGGCTTTAGTGCGATAGTGTCACAAGACACACAGCCGGCGAGACAATAGAGCTTTTTGAGGATAAAGTATCCCGGGAGGGTAAGTTTACGTAAGGGAGACATTCACGGGTTCTCAATTCGCACACATCAACAAATACACAGATCTTGCGGTTTAGCGCCGTTAGACTTTATTTTATTTTTTAATAGTAAAGCGTACGTTAATAGTCTCACGACCACTAGCGAACTTAAGACCATCACTGAAGCATGCATTACTGAAATTGAGCCTGATTTTTGTGATAAAGTACAAAGAACTTAGGCGCATAAACATATTGTAAAAACTAATAACAGTAACTCCATAAGAAATCACACTATATTCTGTGTTTAAGTTAATAATATTTTATAGGACTTGTAAACTTTCTGTTTATATTACATTAAAGATTTCAGACTGTTTTGCGAACACCATATATGAGGGTGCAAGAGGGCGTACTGCTGTAACCCTTGATTGAGAAAAAATGCATTGATGAAAAGAAAGCAGCTGCGAGTGATTCATGCAGGCAAGGTCCGCACCCAATGGAGCATCTGTAAGCTTGGCCAGAGCATCTGCTCTCCTGCCCATGGCTTTCAAAATTAGGTCTCGCTCTAACAGTCCAAGTCGCCTGTTAAGCTTTTCAGAAAGCTACTCACGGTCGGTAGATACCTTCTCCGAACGTCGAGGATCCGGCTTGATACTCTGTGACTGCGAGAGGGTTGGGCCAATGCAGGTCACTTGGATAGCCTGACAGGGTTACTGGACCATTTACCGGGAACGTCCTTAGGTGGTTAATAGAGGAACGCTCCCTTGCCGTGAGAGGACCTGGGCAACTCGGCGCGGTCCAAAACCGGCCAACTAAGCTGTGCAGAAGAGAGCCTTTAAAATTTCACTGGGAGCCAAGCTGAGCAGAGAGATGAGAAATGGTCTAATAAGCGATCAGAGTAAAGGATAAAAAAACGCCAAGCGGAGACTAAAGCCACGAAGAAAAGGATGGTGGCCTAGATGATGTCGTCAAAACGACTACTAACTTTGAGAAAATATGCAAATGTCCACACTACGATAAGGATCAAACACGCAGCTCTCACACGAAGAAGTAACCAATGAAGCCAACATATGGCCTTAATTAAGAGGGATTGCAGCAATGACTAAACTACAGATCGTGGCTGTAGGAGAGCTCAAGGCAGGGTTACGGACTAGTCAATCCCAAAAAGGCTGAGAAAATGAAATTTAAAAAGTGCGCCAATTGAAGGATAAGTTGCATAAGGCCAAGATGACCGCTGAGGTTCTCAGCTTAGTCAAGGAAAGCTGGCCACCACACTTGTTTAATAACACGAAGCTAAACGACGGCAGCATGCTGTCCGAAAGACGTGCAGGAGCCGTGCTAATAGGCAATAGTAATAGCAAGAATAAAATGGTTCTCAAGCAAGCTGAGGTCTGGTTCTGTGCAGTCGCCAAACTACAGGCACTTGCGCCAGGAAAGGCGGCTAATAATTATTCGTCGAGATAGCAATAAACAATTGCTCCGACCAATAAACGGTGAGGGCGAAAAGGCCACACCAAGGGTACTTGCTATCGGCATTTAGTTCAATGCAGTTTGAGCGGAACAAATACAGCTCAGACTTAATGAAAAAAATTTTGGAAGCTTGAGGCTAAAATAAAGGCTCGATAGACGTTGCTGTCGCCACCTAGTTCCGCAACAAAATCGAGACCGAACTGGGACGAAATGTGGTGGAATGCTCTCTTTGACAGAGAGCCTATTAAGAGCCTTTGCTGAGGATTCCAAAGGCAAATTTCCAGAAGAAGAAGAAGCATAGCAGCAAGCGTCAAATTGTGCCCTAGTTGCTAAAAGCAAAGGTCTGCGGAAGTCTTAGAATAACTGCGAACAATAAATGAACTCGTGTTGCTTGGGGCCAGAGTACAACATATCACTAAATACTAGCGATCAAAGTACAACATATTACCAAATACTGGCGACCTCGGACTTCAGATCCGGGAGGCTAGGCAAAACGTTTCCGCCTGAATTAAAGTCTAGCCGTTCCAGAGATGTCACCATCTTTCACACTTCTGACTAAAAAAGCTTCCGAATCCTGACTTCGTCTTCATGCCTGGGGCTGTTTTGGCGCTATATGCCTCGGTAGACCCGTAGTGTAGCGGCGGTGGCTTAGGCGGCTAAGGCACCGTTTAAAAACAGGGCGTTTCTTTGTAATAATGTATAAAAGATACGTGGATCATTCTGTGGTCAATCTAATGCGTCTGCTTGCCGCACTCGTAGTTCGAGATTTGCACTCCAATTTGCACTCAATACAACACAACAAGAAAATGGGATGCTTTCGTTGACTGTCTGTGGCGATTTTTAACGTTAAACTCTTTCAAAGCTGGTGTATTATTCTTGACAGGGTGTGGAGTCATCTAACTCGAGCTTCGAATAATCATTTGTTGGAGCAATGTTTCGCACTTTATATGAAACGAGCCATTGTGCCTTTTCTATTAGGGCGCGCAACAGCCACATAAACTTGCACTTGTCAGAGTGCCAACCTCTTACGGAAGTAGCTAGAATTCCAGTGAACACGTCGCAAATCGACCCAACCAGAAAATTCACACATACAAAGCGCTCACTCCATTATCTCTCTTGCGCGAACGGTAAGCAACGCGTTGAAGAGAGCAGCAAACAGTTAGCAAACAGTTAACCTGTATATACTCACTTGAGTGACATATTTAATGATTATGATGATGCTTAACTTGCACTGATCTCGTGGCACTCCTTTTTTTTAAGATACGGCGTTTCCTCAGTGTATTGCTAGCTACGGGTCTGGTCTGCGCCTTGACTAAGACCTAATAGCCCAATTAACTGCGCGTTCCTGCTCATGCTATTTGATAGCCGAGAGCCATGCGAAGCAAGCTAAACGGGTTATAGGGTGCTCTTCAAACCACCGGAACATGCCGGGCACGCTATCGGCAGAGAGTAAAGGCAATGATAAAGGGAAAGCAAAATATAATACTTTCATCGTTCGGCTATCTCAGATGGTGAGCGATCTCTAGTTTATTTGTGTTGTTAATGAGTAGCTTTTGTAAAGGGTACGTGACAGGCGCGTGGAACGCGCACCTCCCCGGCCAAGCGAATATATTATCAGTTGAGTCTATAGTGGGGCGTCAAATGTCTGCACCTTCTGTAGACAAAGAGACAAAGAGAGAGGCAAAAGCCTTACAACGACTGCTGCTTTCTTAAAAAAACGATGGTTGACATTTTTGTCATGTAAATTGACGCTTTGCTCTGAAGCCTTACCTAGTAGTAACTTAAGCGTTTCGTCTCTACCTGTGCCGCCGTATACAACACGCTCAAGACTAAGTTAATATTATGCGAGCGCCTACACCAGTAACACGCTGAGAGAGTGCTCTCCAATGTTGACCAAAGAGACCGGGAACATGGTTACGGATTGGACAGTTACAACGGGATGGCCGACGACGTCCAGTCTATCAATCAGCCTACATTTGGTGGTGGCGAGTGGCAGTGCTGTAATAGAGAGTGACGGGGCCAGAGAACAAGTTGTTCGTGTGGTATAAATAATAATATGCGCCTAGCGCCTGTGTGTGTGCCGAAGGCCGAAGGAGTGGCGCGCAGTCCGTCTATGTAAAAGCAGTGACAAAAGTGATCGTTAAAGGAGCAGGAGAGCATGGCTGGCGACTTGCTGTTGGACGGCAGGACGTGTTGTCTTTTCGCTACCTCCTTAGTTCGGGAATTCTCTCGATTTGCGCTGCAGACAGAGTGTCCCAAGTTCGGGACCTAATCCATCTCAGTCCCACTACTAGCCAAAGATACACTGCACCCTTTCGCCACCTAATCTATCACGAACTCAAAACATGGACTGCAATTCGCGCTGGCTTTGGCGAGAGCGGCACGTTCACAGACTAAAACACACACACGGATGTATATATATATATATACATACATATGAGAAAATGTATATATATGGAACGCACAGAAACGAGAAAAATACGGAAGATGGATTGCGCAGGCATGCTTCGGGCTTGCGTCGGGTTCCTTCCCGACCTCTATGCCCTTTTCTCTCTCTTCCACACCCATCTATTTGATTTTAGTTGCCCGTTGTGCGCCTCAGTAATTATTTTAGCCCAATGATAAGAGATTTCCCAGATCTTGTTTGGAATCGTTTTGTTTGAGGGCCTAGAAGGGCCTAGACACGAAAATAGCTCGGCAGTAATTGTACTCAGCATTTATGTTAGCAAGAACAGCTGCTTTAACAGCCCTAATGCCGTTGTGCTTGTAGAAGGTCGTAGCAGTAGTCTCAGCAGTCCTCGCTCACATTGGTTGCTCATTGTTGTGGTCGTAATTTTAGTGGTCGTAAAGCGGGTTGCAGCAGGGTGCTGTATCTTTGGAAGTATCTCATTAAGGTTTCTACAGCACAATTATTCGGAGGTCCTCCGAAGGACAGGCAGATAAAGGTACCAGTTGCTTGCGGGGAGCGAGATTACAACTCAAAGTGAAGAAATGTCAGGCTGGTTCTGACCATTTTCACTATCTGGCTACTGTGCGTCTCCTAAATACGGCGGAAAAAGCTGTGGACTGGTCATGAACAAGTGTTCGCTTTGCAATAGGCAGCACAAGTTCAATCTAAGGGCCCGGTCTACCGGCTCTCTTCCTATCGGTATCGGAAACGTAAATAAGGTCATCTCCGAGAAAAAACGGTGAACGCGGAAACCGAGGCCTTTAAAACTCGGGCACTTTGGACGATTTCGACATATTGCGGTGGCCGGCTCGCTGTCTGACAGTCACGACAAAGAACTGCCGTGAGTAAAACAAGCTTCTTATTGTCGGAGCACCGCCTGAGTCAACACTAAGTTGTTTGCTCAGTCAGGAACTTCACAAGCGTTCAAGAGGGCAGGTGGCATGGCTGATGCAGCACATCTTGAAATGTGCATAGCATAATATAAGCATAGCAATACTTTTTTTTAAAAAAGTTGTATCTAAATATAGACAGCTCAGCGGGTTCCATAGTATTCTTCATTCAAAGATTATATAGCACTATTCTTCAAAATGAAGTAGACTTCTCGGAGTGATACTTGGCCAACATATTGCTCGGTACACTCCTCATAAATAGCGAAACTTGTGATGTTTGCGTCGTGATACCACACAAGCGCGTCTAGGAGTAAGAATCCTGTGCAGAATGCAGCGCCAACAACAACACAAGCAACGGCACCAAGCACAAATTCATCTCTCAGGATTACTGGCGAATATGGTTATAATATAGGAGCATTTGTGTGTGGTTCAGCCAGAACGCAAGCAACGGCACCAAGCACAAATTCATCTCTCAGGTTTACTGGCGAATAAGGTTATAATATAGGAGCATTTGTGTGTGGTTCAGCCAGAACGCAAGCAACGGCACCAAGCACAAATTCATCTCTCAGGTTTACTGGCGAATATGGTTACAATATAGGAGCATTTATGTGTTGTTCAGCCAGAACGCAAGCAACGGCACCAAGCACAAATTCATCTCTCAGGTTTACTGGCGAATATGGTTATAATATAGGAGCATTTGTGTGTGGTTCAGCCACCACGCAAGCAACGGCACCAAGCACAAATTCATCTCTCAGGTTTACTGGGGAATATGGTTATAATATAGGAGCACTTGTGTGTGGTTCAGCCAGCACTGTCAGGAGAACAACAAGTTTAACACACACACACACACAAGTAAAACCAACAGCGACAACCAAAAAACTTAACGCTAGCAGCTTGCCACTAATAACCAGACACGCACTATAACGGATGTACTTAGGAAAGAACACGCTACCCGTGTGAACTTTCCCAAATCCACCATGACTCGTACAAACACGACCCAATGTAACGTTTAGGTATGCTATGTTGTTTAAAGGTAAACACCCTGTAGCAGCGTTGCGTTGCAGCATCATCTTACCTAAGCTCAAAATGAAAATTCTTTGCCGCTACAGGTTAGACAACATGCGAACATGTTTTTGATGCTAAATATATGTACGAACGTGAAGCTTAGCAAAGTCAATGCGTTTTTCGTCTGTAGCTCTAAGGCGGTTGCTTTGGTCGCAGCAGTATTTCTATAGCGTGATTTTATACTGTAACTACTTCTAGAATTAAAAACATTTTTAAGGAGATTGTTTTTAATTCTAGACTATCCTCCTTACCCTACGGGCTTGGAGCTCAACTTGAGGTATATCTTCAAAGCACCGAGGGCCAGACATGTTAAGATACTTAGGGTTTCCCTAACAGTCCTTGTGGCAGCACGGCCGCTAACAGTCAGCAGTATGATTAATCATCTAATCTCAATGAGAATCGCTCAAAGAAAATTCGATCAACAACAGAGATCGAACCGGGGACTGGTAGATGACAACCATGAGTAGCGCACTAGTCCCCTAGACCACGCCGCTAGGGTAACTACTTATCCATAACTATGTGCAGGCTAAGTAATACGGTTAAAACCTCGATTGAAATAGTGCGAGAAACGTCAAAACTGTTTCGAGGCGTGTGTTGGGGCGAGGTAGAGGAAAATGAGAAGGAACGCTAGTGCTGGAGGAGCGATACAGGCTTAACCGGCCGAAGTCAGGCAAGTTTTCACTGCGTCGTGAAAAGTCCGCGACCTGTGGCCAAATCCGTATCTGGTCTATCCTCCCCCCCCCCTTACCTTCTCGCTAATGGGATGTTCCCACTCTAGCCAATACTGTTGTTTGCTAATCATGAGAGCTGCCCGCCGCCAACGCCGTTAACTCAAGACTGCCATGCGTTAAAAGGTTTCAGTTCCCTGTAGCCGAGAACTGCAATCTCGCCCATAACAGCAGCAACAAACAGCATAAAGAGCAGGATCAACGACAACAACAAACCGAGAGAGAGAAAAAGATACGATTTTGATTCCTGACGTTAGTGTTGCATCCTAGCTGCGTTCTAGGTTTAGTACTGAGCAGCAGAAAAGTAAACCTCTACGGCTGACGAATCGGCCAGAACAAAAGCGACGTACAGCCAGACCAGAGCGGAATGTTGGCGCGCGTGGGGTTAAGGTTGAGGAGTAGAAAGGGCCCGGTGAAGAACAGCCACAGAAAAGCACACACTCCACGCGCAGAAGTTCTGGGCAAGGTCGATAGAAAGCGTGTGTAGTAGCGGCCAGCTGGGTGAAAAAGATCGCTTCTCTCGAATGAGATTCGAGTGGCGGAAAATCGGCTTTTGCCACACGAGGGCAAATTGAAGTGTAGCGACAAACAGAACGACGATGGCATCAGGCAAGACCGCCAAATCCTTGGCTTAGAACAGTTTTTTGTTGTTTCTCGAAAATGAAAAAAGGATGTGCGCTTCTGCATGTGCTCGCGTACTCACAGAGACGCACGTGTCATCCGGCGTACGCCGTCGGGGCGCTTAGCACCCCTTGACGGCCAACCGCCGGGGGGAACGCAAAATAGACTGAATGCAAATAGCGCGCCCTGCTGCTGAAATACTTTTATTCACTCATACGTGAGTGATTCTGTGCGATTGCCTACTGCCTACCGTGCGTTTCAAATGCGTGGTGGTACATAGTGGTAGCAAGCAGCTCACTGCTACAACAAATGCATTTATTGGTTGGCCCTAACATGCTGATACGTTTCCGTAGTCGTAGCGTTATAAGGCATTCAGAAGAATGCAGCGCTTGTTAAGATAATTATATTTTCTATGTAACGTTTCTGTTTTGTTTTACTAATACCCAGGTTATGTAAAATTATATACATATACATCAGACACAACTTAGTGCTTCCTTCACGTCATTGGGTCTTCTCTCATCTTGCTAGTGCAGCTGTTGACTGAACTGCTGGACATGCTGCGACCTGGTATCTATGGCACTGGCCAGAGCACCTCGTGCACCTGCAACACCTGAGGATCGGGGAATTCTTTCGTGCTGCATAAGACGTGATGAAACCCGTGGTCTGCAAACGCCGTAGTAAAATGTCTGCTCTCATATCCCGTTTCATCAAGAAAAATCTAGCTCTATCTAGTAACTGCAGATCTGCTTCTCCCAATGTTTTCCATATAAGTGATACACCGAATGTTGCTATTGGTTCTATTTTAATATTGAAAAGGGCGGGCGCGATATGTATTGACAACATTTGCGGGTTCGTAATTGCTGCTGCCGCACGAATTGCTTTTCCCACTCTGCTCTCTATCAAGGCTTTCTCAAGGCATCACTGAGTAACTATTAAGTTAGGCCATGTTTGTGCATACCAACAATACTCAAAACGCCTCTCAGTGTCTATCGATATAGCAGTCATCACGTTATCACAACAAAACACGAAGTAGGCCACACTGCCTTCATCGGTTTCACTCTAGAAGCCAACCATGTTTTGTCTGTATGCTGTATAAATGAGAAATACCTATTACTTCAATGTAATTATGAAAACATACCAATCATTTATTTCGTGTCGAACCAGGAATTCATTACCAGGATCCGTATTTGCACGTGCGTGATAGAGGCACTCTCGATACACAAGAAATGTGTGCCAGAACTAGGTTATTACACATCGATAGAAATACATGATTTTGTTTGCAGCTGAAAAGTTTCCATAAACTTTCCTAGTTAGTCGTTTAATATACGCGCTGCATCTGATAAGAAACTGTTTGATCTAGCGAAGTGTTTACAACAAGCGCGTTTATGTTTTTGAGTGGTTAGCAGAATCTCAATAAAAATACGAAATACATGTTGCGCTTTCACTCTAGGCGTACGTATAGCTTCGTTGAACGATATTTGAATCGCGCCCCACACAGCATAGCCTTTCCCGATCGAATCGTGTGTAAAGTTAAGCGTAGTTTACTTGACGCAAGGCACCTTGTGAGTATATTGAGCGAAAAATATCGCCTCGGTTGTAAATTGTGCCATTACGATTGCCATTACATCTTCGGCTACGCGCCGCGTGGCAATAGAGTAACATGTCGCTTTTTTGCAGGGCTTTTAGTCCACTTCAAACTGTGCTCGATGTAGGTGTGTCAAGCGGCCCCATCTGTATGTGTAGTTCCCACCGGCCTCGCCTGCAAGTATATTTTCCTCCGATGTTAGTGTACTCCATCATTGTGCAGTTCGCTGCCGAGTGCATCCGAGCGCCATGCATGTTGTTAGATTTTGCCAGGCCCGTCAGTTTCACGTGACGTTTGCCAAACAATAAGCCTTGTTAACGTAGGTGAGTGCTTTTCGTGTGTATGCGAGGAGCTAGTTGGTCGAACAGCCAATGTACGTTTTGCGTTACGCCACAGCACGATGCGTTACAGCGATTTTGGCAACCGATAAAATTTAACCTGAGCCGCGTCGCTCTGCTCTCGATCGCAGAGCGACGATTTAGTCATTCCGCAAGGGTTTCCTGCGCCCTGTTCCTGGTCCTGATTCCGTCTGTTCGTCAACTTCAGCCTCACTCGGGGCCCCGGGCTCCGGAACCCCGAAGTACCCGAGGGACGTTAAGGCTATAACTATGACTATTGACTATTATTACTACGCGTTCTTGTTCTTGTTCTTATTCTTTTTCTTCTTCTTTGTCCAATAGTACGCCGTCGGGGTGTGTGTCTGTGTCTACTCTATCATCGCCACCACTACCCCCACCACCACTACTGCTAGCATACTAGTCCGATTACATTTATTACGACTGTTACGACCGCCACTACTGCAAGCTCTAACACGCCCTTGTTCCTGCGTCTTTATTTCCTCTCATTTTCCTCCCGGGGCCTCCTCGTTGTTCGTCGACGTTCTCCTCGTCCACGACGAAGGAGCGGCAGCGATGATGACGACTGCCTACCTGGCTGCTTTCTGCCTGCCGAATCGTTGTAATTCGAGGCTCGCTGCTGCTCGTGCACCACCACCACCTCTCGTGATGATGGATCGAAGAAAAGGAACAAACGAGTCGTTTTGACGACGATGACGACGACGACGACGACGACGACGAAATGTCGCTGTTACGAGTCTGACAGCACGAGCAGCAGCAGTAACAGCAGAAGCCGGAGCAGCAGGCCCTAGACGGGCACGTTCGGTCGACCATGTTCCATCCAACGACGAATGGGCACGCACGAGCTACAAGCGACAGACACAACACGCCGTGGGACGACGCGAGGCGACGACGAGACGACGACTGAAGCCGTGACGAGGTGACGAAGGGGTAAGAGAGGTAGAGGACGGGTGGCGCTCAGCTGAGGCCTTAGCTGAGCCAGTCCTCTGGCCTGGGCTGAGGGCCACCGGCCGCTTCGTTTGCTCTCTCTCTCTCACACACTATATATATATATATATATATATATATATATATATATATACTCTCTCTCTCTCTCGCTCTATATATATATATACATATATATTCATATTTCTTCCTTTTTCTATCCCTTAGCCCCTAACGAGAGTCTCGCTCATCTGGTTTGCTATGCCCTATCGCCCGTGGCCGTGGTTCACTGCTTCGCTCGATCATCCTTCATCGACGACATCGACGGCATCGCCGCCTGTACAGAGTATCGCTGTTATTGCTGCCCGTACAGATTGAGGCAGCAGGCTCAGCAGGAATAGGAGTCGGCAGGAGGGGACCAATCCGGGGCTAGCTATCGCGGTACAAGCAGACGTAACCGTTGTAATAGTCCTTGCAGAAGTAGACATGTCAGTAGCCAGTAGGCGTAGGTGATGTAGCAGGCAACACAACCAATACAAACAGCACTCCCAATTCATCCAGCATGTGTCTGTTTGTATGTACGAATGTAAGCACACACATATATATAAATATATATATATATATATATATATATATATATATATATATATGCGGGATCGTACACTAGGCCTATTTGCAAACAACGATGGCCTCACCAAAATAAGGTGGTCTTTGCTTTTAGTCACACTGACGCGTTCTCATTTATGTTGGGCCGTTAGATGCGATTACACTCAAATAAAATCATATTTTGCACACAGCTTAGTGTGTTTTTCTGTTGCGCTTATTTTGCTAGTCAGTTATCTGAACCCAGCATAAATTCCATCTATGAAAATGAGCAGGATTATTTAGAACCGTATACGTTACGATGCTAAGTATTCACGCTAAGCAACTTGGCAAAATGCCTCGGCAGCCTCATTTCAAAAACCATCAAGTAAAACCAGAATCTGGAAGCTGTGCTTAAGATAAAGCGCACATCATTTGTGCAATTGCGCACGTCACTCGCAAGTGCGTTTTGCGTGTCCAGTTTGGTGCAAAGAAACCCAGATAATGTTCGGTGGTTCTTTGTATATGTACTTAATTTAGGTAAGCAGACGAGTAGGCATGTCATGGTACCTAGCGGCGGTTATTGTTTTCGATGCGAATTAAGACGACTGCTAGTTGCCGGGTAATAGACATTTCCTGAGGACGTGTATTCCTCCTGTGGTGCTTACGAAATTCGACCAACGCCAAATTACAGTCATACCAGAGGTGTGTAATTTAGAGTACGATGTCACATTTTCTAAGGCGGTTTTCACTTCTATGTGATTATGATATGGCTCCTGCTGACCCTACCTTCGTCAAAATACCACTTCGCCATAGAAAGTCTTGTATATGCATATACATTTGCACACACAAGCCTTATCAATATACAGATATAAAGCGATGTATTTTAGACAAAAAGTGACTAATTTCCGCTACCACTAGGGCTCGCACACAATATGGCATCACTCACTAACACTATAAATAGCAGCAAGAAAAAACTAGTCCTCCATCATGATCATGCTTCTGTAACTAGAAGCTATTCTTCCGAAATAAATGAAGCATGCTACCGAAGTAAATTTTCCATGATGACCTTCGGTTATGAACAATTGGGCCGCGACATATAATTTTTCAACTATAAATTGTACGGAGGCTCGGGAGCCGGTGATATCTGAACTTTGCGGAAAAAAGAAGGAAAATGATTGCACGCATCACTAGATAGACATTTTAGATAAGACTTTAGATCTACATTTTTATAAAGTGCACGTTAAAGCTGATTCAGCGCTAGCAACGATGTATTTTGACAAATCTTCTTGTTATAAAATAGAGCTATTAAGTTACAGCAGATATACCCGCGGTCTTTGTGCCGTTCCCAGCTAGTGATCAAGGGTGCCACCGAGCCTAAAAACTTGTGACCTTGTGTCAGAATAACGTGCTAAATAACTAAGAAGATAAAGAACGACATTGTACGATGAACTCCTACCAAGAGAGTAAAATGTCGATTAATCATTTTCGGCATTGGGTGTAGCATGTTTTATACGCCTAATGATTTGCAGCACATTATTGTGTTAGCAGTGCCGCGCTGAACCGCGTTTAGGCTATCAGAAGTTAAATTAGTGCACATGCAGTAAACAGCATTTAAGCTGTTTCTGAAGCTATCGCCTCTTGTTATGTACGAAACTTAAGAGATGTTTCCAAACACTTTGATCCAATAGCACACCTATAAGCGTTCTAGAAGTTGATCGTTGCAATCTACCGTGGGCCTTTGGCGATTGCTATTACTAAAGCGCTTTTACATATTACAATATGTGGAGCATTTATAAAGCTTAAGTAGCCTTACAGCTAGCTATTCCATAGTTATTATTATCTAGTTGGCAGATGCCGCCAGCTGGACATTTAGGCTAAGATGCAGGCCGCAGGTTAACGCAGATCGACAAAACAGTCACCCTTCGTCGTTGCCAGACAGGCAAAGTTCAAACGATTCTCCGCATATATATATATATATATATATATATATATATATGTGAAGTATCAGCAGGCGGAAATGAACAGCTCTATGCATTCACTTATCACTTCCTGCCAGAGGAGTATTCCCCCAAGATCTCTCTTCGATATATATATATATATATACATATGTATATATATACTTCTTTATATTTACATATCTATGTACGTTTCTCTCACCACACTTCCGCACACACCGCACCCTCTATTGCGTTAGCCTAGTGCTTTGTTGCGCGTATCGGAACGAAGTGGCTTTCCTTTCGGTGCGGCTGGTGTCGCACTTGCACACACTGCACGCACACGTGTCTGTCGACGTGTGTCTGCATGTATATTTGGATGTATCGTGTGTCGGCTTACGACAAACCTTAGGCAACCTTAGGTGTTGACAGCTTCTTGATCTCAATGGTCACTCAATGGTTGCCGGGCAGAGGGGGGGGAGGCGCTGGCGTGAGGGAAGTGCTGGCGGAAGGCAATGTAAAGATGACATACGTAAGCTGCTGTTGCTGCTGCTGGCTCCCCGCTGGGCTCGCTGGACACCGCGTGTTTCGATAGGCACTTGATGCGTGCCAGCACGATTGCCACATACTCGGCGAGTCTACCACCTGGCCACCGTGTCGACGCCTTGCGAGATCGTGGCCACTCAATTCAAGGAGGTCCGACGGGTGGTTGTCACTGGCACAGCGCCGCCGCTGTAGCCGCCATCGCCTCTGCGTTCAAGCGATCCGTCCGCCGGATATCCGGACCTTCTTCCAAATTAGAATATATTGATCTGTATGAGGTAGACGGAAGAGCCAGAGGGAGAGATAGGAAGATAAACACGAGAGAGAGAGAGAGAGAGAGACTGAGATAGATACAGATACGCACGTGCGAACGAACAAGCGAGAGCAGTTGGTAGTTCTACGCAGATCAACAACTGAGTGGGTCACTGGCAATATCCCGGAACTCATTATATCGATCGAGCTGGACAAACCTCGACGACGACGACGATAAAGCAAAGCATAGCAACCTAGCAATCGAGCTGGCACATGCCGGGCGGCATTGTGCATGAAAGAGACCACAACAAGCCAACCAAGCGCGTAGTAGTAGTACACAGGCATGTCGTGTCAATTGTACCATCCAATATATACTATGAACTGGGCGCGCGGTCACAATAGCACTGCCGCTGCAGGGGAGATGACCTTGTGGGGCCGTTACAGCAGATGCTGCAAAAGTTGCATATTCACGCATGTATTTTATGCTCTACAGATCGAACGCGTGGACGTCAATTCAGCAAACCGAAACTTTTCGGCTCAGAAGCACTTTTTTTTCAGCAGCAAGCTTTTCGTTACCCTTGTGCTTCATTTCCCTCAACCCCTTCAACATCCTTCATCAATTCTAGTCTTTGCATCGGTTGTTCCAGCAAACCCCTGTCTACAGAAGGCGCCAAACGTGCTAGAAACTGTAATGCAAACTACACAGAGTAAATATGCCTGTCACGTGTGCCAGCTTTCAGTTTGCCAGCGAGATGGCGAAGACTACGATATGAAACACATCCATATAAATCTTAATAATTGATTGGAGTTCGCCCTTGAGAAGACGTGAACGAGGTGCACTGGCTACAATGAAAATATAAGAGCATCCAGTGGGAGTACTTACTAATTAATCAAACAAGCAGGCTCTTCCTTTTTTATATATATATATATATATATATATATATATATATCAGATGTCGATGTTAAAGCCACGGTAGTGTGTGACTTACAAACCCACTTAAATCCAGTCGATTTTTTGCCTCCCGCGAGGGTGGACGCAGCACCGTGTTCTGGATTAAAGCTGTTTGACTCTGTGCGGCGGTCTTTATCCTTCGGAGACTAATTCGTTGCATCTTCGTACTGTAGAATCGGGCACATGGTTCTTGAAAGGCGCCTATACAAAAGCTTGGCATGTTAGGCGACTTCCCGGTCTTACGCTACAAAACTGTAGTTCTCGCTCAGTATTAAAAAGGACTCACGTTGCCTTACCCAACAGTGCGTTACATCGTCGGCCGTATGTACCACTCTTACAAACGCTGACGATGTAACGTACTCTTACGACGAAAGTCAACTTGCCAAGCCTCGTAAAGCCCTTACGAGTCCCCAACGAACGCTGGGAAAGTGTTACTCAAGAACTTGAGTTCTGGTCTATGGCATGCAGATTCGCAGAATTGGTTTCAGACGCAAAAAGTCGACCAGCCGAGGATAAGAGACAGAGACAAGTTAAAGTGGCCAGATTAAGTAATCTGGAGGAGAGAGTACTGCAACCGTCCGTGGGGTAGAGAGAGGGAGTGAAGAGAACGACTGGATTTTAGTGGGTTTCTGAGCCCCACGCTACTGCGATATCAACAGCAGTGTTCGGTGTGCATAGTGCGATTAACTAATTTCTCCATATAACAAATTTAAATTATATAAATATATAAATTTCAGTTACAAAAGTATTTTTTACTCGTATGCGGTACACCTTTTCTTTATTAATAATATTTTTTTCAAGAGGACTAACTGGAAAATGCAATTGCACGCACGGTCACCACGGCCGGAAAGCTCCGTGATATGCGGTATACCTATTAATGTATAAATGTTGTCTAGTACAAGAATTCTTTGCACCGTAATATTCCAGACCAAGCCGTATTTACTTCTGCATTTAAAAGTTTTCGTTATAGGGACAGTAATTACCCGCTTTGGATCGCTTATCTAAATGGAAAGTATAGCAGCCAGTTTAAAAGTGATCGGCCCTATACTTAAGCCCTGCTCGCCGATATAATGCAATCGCTATATCGCTAGACGTTGAACTCTGTTAGAAACTTTCTCAGTTTAGCTACTGGCTCGACCACTGGATGCGTGAAGCTTATAGCTGTTATTTCACTGCACATATATATATATATATATATATATATATATATATATATATATATATATATATATATATATATATATATATACATAGAATAAGAAAACGTGGTTATCAAAAAGCGTAAAATTACATTGGACACACATTAAAACTATTGAAACTACCAAACAACGGTCTAGTCCGTACTATCACAAGTTCATAGCTGCTTGCCTCATCAAGTGTTAGCTCCTGGCATTACTCTATATTACTTCTGGTTGTGGGTAGGGTAAGTTATTATTCATAGTCCTTTATAGTAACACCGGGCAAAAGCGTCATTATTTATTAACTCAGATTAACCTTCATAAAATGGTTAAGGATTCTTGCAGGCATAGTAGCGCTCTGCCATTTTATTTAAAAACACTTTGAGAGTGGCTTACTTAAATTATTGATCTATGTATATCAGGTTATCTACCGCAACATCGTAAATAGCATATCAAGATGTACACCATGACTTTTAAAAATCCGAAAAAAATGTTAAATAACATGCACAAGATGTGTACCGTGATTTAAATAAAATCTAACACTAATACTAAATGGCATATATAAGGTGTGTGTAGGGCAACACGTATCGATTTGCCATACCTAAAGCAAGTAATGGAAAACTATAACAACAAAAAGGTCTAACAACACTCGAGAATCCTGCCTCCTTCTTTTGAGTTTCCATGATCGCTAGCTACAGGGTTGGCTGGTGCATGACCTGCAGACAACTGTCAAGCATTGTTTCTCATATGGTTTGGAAAACACGTCGGTTTCGTCTGTTTAGTATTGTAGGCCCATATCTTGCTACTGCGGCTGTCGGATTTTAGGTTGGTCACTTAGCGGAAACCGATAGCCGCCTTTAAAGGGGCTCCAATATCAGCAGCAGCAGCGGCAGAGCAACTGCCAGCGGTATACGTCCGGGCAAATTCAAGGAGCGTTCGTTCGTGGCTCTCATGACGGATCTTTCGGTGCGGCCCACATAATGCGTCCAGGTAGGAAAGAGACGTTCTCAAGTCTCAAGAGAACCGCAAACAACTTGGGACAAATCGACCGGATCGGCCAGCTCGAGTCCACCAGAGATAAGTGGCTCAATGGAGCAAAAGAACAGCCTAAAATGGGCCCCTACTATGCCCAAAATAAGCACACTAATAACACACCTGCGAGTGCCCGTATCGGCCTTTCTTGTCATTGACAATGCAACATATGCATCTATCTGAATGTCTGCAACGTCCTATGCGGAGGTTCGTGCTGTTGCCGTCATTGCTGTGTTACGACCGTGCCTTGTTACGCTGTTTTGTCCCGACATCCCGTGACCTTACCAGTACATCGGCGCATATGCCGCCGAGTAGGACTCACCGTATCCTTTATAAAAGAAACTACTTTAAGAGTTTTGTAGAGATAGTGTAGCTGTGTGCGTTCTTTGAACTTACATGAATTTTTGGGAAGGAGATCCGGTTTTAGTGGGTTTGCGAGTCTCACACTAGTCACGCAGGCTGCTAGTGGCGCATGTGCATCATGCATTCCCGAAACCTCCCAGAAAAAAAAAACCTAAAAATGTAATTTGGACATCTTTCATTACGATTATTGTTACTATCATGCGCACACGGTGCACGAAGGATACTTGGATTTCATCTAAACGGAAATTACCTATTTTTTAATGTTTGGCGTTCTTTGTTACGATGGCCGGCTAGCTTTGTCGATGAATGATGCTACGAACACATATTCTACAAAGTCTTGCCCTTCTCTAGTGCCCCACACTAGTCTTTAGCCAATAAATATGTACACTCGGGTACTACTGTGTCTGCCTTTGGCCAGTCGGCCAATGGGCAAGTTTACGCCCGTGTCCTATCGGAGAAGGTCTTCCTCATGCCCGTGCCGGCGTAGCCAGTTTTTCATAGCGTACAGCACCCTTGTACGCACTCTGCAGGCTTCTCGGTCGCTGAAGGTCGAGCTATATATCTATGAACAGATGCACAGGCGCGGGAACGTGCTTATCTCCTTCTGTGATGGTAAAAGATCATTCCATGGGGATCCCTGTTCCCCTCCACTGCTCGCCGTGCAAACCCCGCACATTTCCTAGCGTCACAACAGGACTGACATATTGACATTCCGAGACGCTATTCTATCTGTCTGCCTTAATTTATCTAGTTATATAGTGGTAGCCGCACTGATATAGGTACTGCTATTTACCGCTAAAGGCAGTACGGATAGTACTAAAACTATTGCTACGTCTACCACCGAACCCATTGCCAGCAATACTACAAGCAACACGGCGCAAAAACGACTCGCGTGTGTGTATGGTTTCCATATCGGCCTCTAAAGAGGCCCTCGCCATGGAACTCTTCGGACGGGCGAGCATGCAGAAAAAACACAACAAATGCTTTGCCGCTCGCTATATACATAGAGTGTACGAGTCAGAGATCAGGCGCAGATCTGCTTCGGTGGTGAGCGGGAGTGGAGTGCGGAGTGCTTGGACTCGGCGTCACGACGACCACCTCTACCATTGCATGCCGATGTTAATGCTGCTAGCACGGTACAGGCGTCCCGTATCTGCAAGTGTACCGCATCGCCATACGGGTACATAGAAAACGAATATCCCCGCGACCCGCTCACTTACAGATTGACTGTTGGAACATAGGCACGGGGGGAAGGGGACAACTCTGCCTGGGAGGAACAAGACACAGCCATGTCTTACACGGGCGCAGACCAAGCGGCGACAACAGAACCACTTTTAGACCTGGCTGGCCTACCATTCTAGACTAGCGCCTTAATGTCGCCGGCGATATCGAAAGCAACACCGCTTGCCTCTTAAAAGCAAGTTGAACCGCTCCACGCTTCGATACGGCTTCGGGCGACGCCTATGGATAATTGTTGCGTTGTTGCGTTTTGAATACTAGCATGTGGATGCTTGACTACGTATGTGTGTACTTGTTTAATAACTACAAGGCGTGGGTTTGAAGCAAGATTTGCTCTGATATATAATAAAAAAGACAAGGGCAATTTTTGGATGCATTGATTGGGCGCATGAAAGTCTGGACCTTTATCTACATTTCAACATGAGTTTCGCCTATAGTAAGGCACGTGTCATACTGTGCGATCAACTCCTTCGTTCCGTTTTTAGAGACCTTTGTCGCCTGGTCGGCTAGTTACTTTAGATTGGCCAATGGCACAACATCCAAAGCTATAAGTATAAGAAAAAGCGTTTCGTCACAAGTCGATAGAAAACACTTGTTGAAGCTTAAGCAAACGTTCTATTAAATGTTAGATAGGAATGAGATTTTAAAGCGTTCGTTCACTAATTTTTTTTATTAAACTTTATGCAAAATTATCATTTATAACGGACGTTGCCATACCTCATTTCTCATCGTCAACATTTGTGCGACCGTCTTTAAATGCTGTGACCTAATTTCTTATTATTCCAACAGCCATGGCGTTTTTCCCCAATGCATTATGCTCGCTATCGCAGCACTGCATGTTTCAAAAAGGTTTTTACTTTACAATTTGGAAACTACGAGTTTATATTTATTAGGCTGTTCAAAACGGTTTTCAATTAAAACCACGGATTGTCATCTTTTAAATTTCTTATTTTATATACTACTTGAGAAACTCAATACTTTCCCACTGAGATTTCAGAGCACTTGAGTAAAATTTTGTCCTTAGACTGAAAATAGGCATCGACAGACGCCTTGATCTATTTAAAGAAGAAAAAACGCTTTTCACTAACTCTATTCTTCAAATGTCTGAAGGAGCAATAATCATGGAAGGGGGCAGATCCAGAGAATAGGGTTGCACTCAGTCCATTTTTAAACTCATGGAGTAAAATAGCCCGAATTTGGCATTTTTCTACCTCCATTTTGCAGCACTTTTACGAACAAATGGCTAAACAGATTTCAAAATGATTGAGACCAGCAGATTCCCCGCTCTTTTTCACATGAAAACAACGAAGAGTATGCCATTGATCTATGCCTAGGCGCCCGGGCGGGCGCTGTGAAAGCCGCGCAAGCGCGAATCCAAAAAGACTTTTTTGTAGACCCTATATATATAATCCCGGAGTTCACTTTTATGCAGTTATTATCGACTGTCTAAGGGCATTTAATAAAGACCTACTGGATGATTCGTTTCGACAAGCTGAAGTGAGTGGTTTTATTCCTAAAGTGCTCTCCAGCATCTTTGATAACGACTTCTTTGAGGTAGGCGTGTGAGGCGGTGCAAATATATAGCTGAGCCAAAACCTGAGGACCTTGCGTAGAAGCCCACTCAGCTGCCTTGCAATCTTTGCGCCTCTTAACGCTGGCCTAGCTTGCCGTGTGCGTAAAAAGTTTATAGATGTAATTGTCATAATATATGATGATCGTGATGATCGGATGACGTCGTAGTTGCACACTACTACTTCGGGGCCATCCGACGTATTGTCGGCGACGCTGAAGCCTACCTTAAAGGTAAAAGACTTTAAGTTCAACAGACTACACCGCAGGTGTTCTATAAATGCGATTGGTGACATAGTGCCCGACTCGCTAACCTTTAGTGGGTCAAATCAAAGCATTCGTTTCGTAAGACAGGTTTAGCAAGACTACATTTTTTACCACGATTTTGATTTCCGTTAGAATAATCTTAGAAGCCACCGCTCGGTGACTCCCAAACCCGTTGCCCAAAGCACATAAACAACTCTTTCGCCTGGCACATGGCCAAATAGATACATTATGATAGTCTACTGTCACTACTGCATGCACTCAAGATATATATATATATATATATATATATATATAATTTGATTTAGTAAACAGCAGATCTATTCTGGTGAGATACGCAAATAAGATAAAAGAATCAAAATATATGAACTTAAGTTAGATCCGTTGTAGCTTACGCATTTGATCTCAAGTAATGTCGACTGAAGAAAGGGCCGCTGGGAAAGATTAACTACGTAACTGTAGCTTTGTGCTCTGCATGCTTCATCCTACTTCAAGACATCACATTAGTGACAGGGGGTGGCAAAGAGCGAGGCCACCAACAACTTGTTGTAACTTCCAGACCAGTGTCTTAATTGACTAATCGAGCTCTTGGCGCAACTTACATAAGACACTTCAACTAATATACATAAAAACCAAATACAGTGAAGGCAATGTGCAACCACTTTACAAACGTCCTATATATATATATATATATATATATATATATATATATAGAGAGAGAGAGCAAAGCCTTAACATGGCTGGATCATTGGGGGTTGTTGCACAGGGGTTTAGCGTCTGAGTCGAAAAGTGAGTTTTTCGTACGGCTCTGTTGTATGTCAGCTATTCATTTAAGCCTGATAGTGCAGTTTAAACAGCGAAATCGCAAACGCGCACGCCAGACTATAGTAACTCCACAGATCAGCGTTATGGGCAGAATAGGCGGAAGTTGCACTCAAACCATGAAACAAATGGGCGCTGGCTGCGGCGTATTTCGATAGCCGTAAGCGGTGCTTTTCCGCCACCTGAGAAGAGTAGGACGTCAGACGAGTAGATCGCTTTCGGCAACGGATAGAGAGAGGGGCGTAACAGGGGGGGGGGGAGGTGAGGAAGAGAAAAAGCCCCCGGCGAGAAACAGACAGCTGGAGGGAAATAACCACTACAGATCCACCGTCGTCTGAACTCGCCCACTTTGGCAACAAACTAAATTATGTGCAACTTTATGGCTTCGCCGTTGGAAAACAGCCAAAAGCACGAAGCCCGAGTAAGCGAGAGAAAACGAAGGCAGAAAAGAGGCAGAAGACAAAGAGAAGGGAACTAGAAACATAGACAACACGAGGGAAAATCTAAATTGCGAGCGATAGAGAGATAGAACGAGCGATATAGAGAGAGAGGGAGAGAAAGAGATGGAAAATAGCAGCGGGATAAATGACAAAGAACGAACAGGAAAAGTACGCAATGAAGCCAACAACGACCAACTTGGAGGTCATCTATTGTACAATGAGAATGACAAGTGGTGGCGGGAACTCTGTGTGGTAGTGTGCGACTCTGCCGATAAATAAGATCGCACCGCTTGCCGCTTCTATGTGCTTCTGCTGCTGCCGCGTCATTCGTCGTCGTCGCTGCTGTAGTTGTTGCCGACGTTGTCTTCATCGTTAGGGACGTGGAAAAGCACAGTTGGGACAGTCGTGGGATAAATACCACCACCACCAATGACGATGACGAGGTCACCGAGGAAAGCGTTGGCTGGCCCGTGCGCGGGCGGTACGCCGTCAAGGAAAGATCGGCTTTACGGAGCTTCGCTGCTGCCCTTATTTTTCCTATACAGATAGATACACACATACACACATAAGGATACAGAGTTCATCCGCTCGTCCTACTTTCATAGCTGCTCGCCGAGTTGTCTGCCGGATCCCCACGTACCATGATGATGATGATGATGTTTCCACGCACCGCAATGACCCTGAATGTGCTCATAGCTTAGTTCGGACGCGCTGCAGGAGCGCAAAGGTAAAGGAACTGTTTGACGGTCGTACTGTTTCGCTAGTTCGTTGCTTGCTGCTTGCTTGCTCGGCCGGTGAGGGAGTGAAAAACACCGCTTGCCGCATTCCATTGCCACTTGCATACGTCGGCGTTTATGGGTCGTACAAGCTGTTCATACGCACATTCATTCTTTGGCTCGGACGTCGGCTCTCTCTATCTCTCTCTCTCTCTTTCTCGCTCGGTCACTCATTCATTTATTTATTCAGGAGCTGTCGTTAAGTTCGCCATCAAACGTGCCTGATGCAGACACGCCAGATATAAGGGCCGCACCCCACCGGGTGAGCGCGGAGACCGACGAAGGAGCAGCGAAGCAGCAACGCCGCTACTAGTAGAAAGACCGACCGGTCGTAACTCGCAGACTCGTTGCGTTCGAGGTCGCCGATGGTGGCGGAGTTGCTAGAGCGGGCGCGGCGACGGTTACGCTTAAAACACTAAGGTTCTGGATGTGTGAGCGAGAACTTGTGCCCACAGCAGCGCATCAACACTAAGGCAAGCAGCGCACTCTTCTAGACGAATGGTGCCATAATAGACCCTTTGGCAAGATACGGCACATACGAGGCAGTTATCCACCACCAACGCCTCCTCCCTTCCCCTGACCTCCTGAAAACGCTTCTGCCGAGGTCGTTGGGTCGTGCGCAAGTGGTAAATTTGACGCAGTAAGGGCAGCTCTTTCTATTAAAGTGATGATGATACTCTGAAATCGTAGGAGATAGGTCTTAAGCAAAGGCGCCTTAGTCTCTTGAATTGCCTTAGTATCTTGGTATTGTGTGAGTTCGTCTCTGAAGCAGTGCGAAAAGCAGTCCCGTGGACGTTACATCCTGGATGAAGGTCATCAGAGGGGTATGTGTATATATATATATATATATATATATTTATATATAACTCGGGCTATTACAACAAGTGACCTAGTGACATGTTGTAATAGTGTTAAAACCGTGCATATGTACGTCATAATTATTTCTGGCACTGATATCAGTTAGTCTATCTCACAACGTCGAGAAAAATGTTGTTGTCTATTTACTAGGATGAATCCTAAATCGCAGCCAATTTATCGACAAGATGCGGAACGCACTTTTTTTTGACTGGTTTAAAATGAGTTTTGAGTTGTTTGATTGGTTTAAAATGAATTAGAAGTTTGCTAGACTTACGATTTGAGTACATTTAGATTGAGTTGAACGCAATCTGATCTAGACTAACCTATTAAAGCACTACAGTTAAAATATTCTCGTAAATGTATGCATTTACTGTGTAGAGTAGAGTAACGCCAAGCGCATCCATTCTCAGGGATAATAGCTTACCTTTTCTTCTTCTTCTTCTTAGCGTAAGCGGCGTATAAGGAAGACGTCTCCTTAACGTACGAGCGGCAGCGTTTCGCTCGTGCTCAAACTTGCACTGACCGAGCTCCCCAGGGGCGATCCGTTTAAAACTCGGGCCCTTTTGCGTGGCGTTCCATTCTACCAATCGCCGAAATGCCGGCGGCGGCCGGGCTTCATGACAACCTAATCCATACATCCATCGTGCAGGTGGTATTCCCGTAGTAACAGCAGCAGAAGCACCATAAAGAAGTATGAGGTTTTCTTCCTTCCAAACACTCTTGGCAGCCGTAAATCCCTGAGACCCACCGCTCTTTCCTCATCCTCCCCCCCCCCCCCCGCCCGTCTGCTCTCAAAAGTTCAAATGTGGTCTGCGACTTACCGGAACCCCACGAGGCACAGAAGCGGCATACTGCAGCAAAAATATGTATATATGTCTTATATGTGACCTTGAAGACTTATACTGTCGCCCACGTAGGCATATGGGCATAGAGAGAGAGAGAGAAAGAGCGGAGGAGAAGTGCTGGTAACAATTGCCCCAGAAATCGCCTTTTTATCTGCAAAAAAAACGTATCACTTCAGTGCAGCCGAAGCGTGCGGCATCTTACTCTTATACACGTAAAAGGTGCAAAGAGGAGTGTTCAGCGTACATCCAGTACGCAAGCCAAACTGGGTTAATCGTATGCGTTATTCGAGGATAGGTATATGCCATAAGTATTTAAGCCATCGACCGAATTTATATATATATATATATATTGCCGATAGGTTTGCACACATAAGAATATATATATAAATATATATATACATATATATATATATATATATATATATATATATATATATATATATATATATATATATATATATCGAGGCTATTTAGCGTTTTTATCATTTTGATAATAAATGAAATGCGAAATTGCTGATGCATCTGCCAGATGGCCGCGTGGTACGTTCCTGTGAGTGCACCTGGCTGCGTTTAGTACATTTATCCCGACTGACTAAACTCAAGAGAGGAACACACTAAATAAGGACACCTTTTTCAGAAACAACCTTGTCCATGCCTATCGTCGCCTCATCTTGCCATCCCTACAAGAACTGCTGGAATGGCTCAGTATCTGGCAACTTCAGATTGATTCTAGATATTTCCACTACTGGCTCGCAAGCAGGTACACGAATCTGATTTATGCCGAACACGTCAAACAGAGAACCCCCTTTATGTATACCGAGAAGCATTGCGTAGGTTGAGCAAAATTTGCCACTGAGAGATACTGTCAGACCTTGGAAAAGCTATAAGTTAGCATTGGCATGATTTAGAGCTCCAACAATCGCAAAAATAGGTTCGTAGATAAAACACTTTGGTTAAGTACAGATAATAGTGCCCTAAATAATACGAGCAAGGGCGTCTACTCTACGGGTATGGTGCCAGTTAATGAGATCCTTTGGCGGATAGATCTGGTTTATAAACGACTGTCGAATAATTTCGCCGGAAACACGGAAAGCTGAGTTTGGTTCGTAAGCGCTACGCAGTACACAGCAAGATGCAATTATGCTGTATCTAGAATAGCAAGCAATGTACTACCCGTTAGAAACCAAGCTTGCTCTTGATGAACAGGATGACGTCATACGCAAGCGTTGTATTAAACGGCTGCTTAAAGTGTATCGAGTTTAGGCTAGTGAACTTGTTGGGGTTGTGTTATGATACGTACTGCACCATACGATTGTACACGTTGAGTGCCAGAGTGCTACGTGAAGTGAAATAGATTGTCTAACAGAGATAGGTAGTTTCACAATTTTGTGCTAACGAATTTAAACGGCTTCGAGAGATCTCAACAAGGTCTAGCTCTATTATTATTTTCCGCTAGAAGCATAGTTTGCGCATCTAACACTCACTGCTCCAATCACTGCCGCCGTCATTAAGTCAAATATGTTCAGCGATCCCATCCTAATTTATATTAAACTGCCTATAACCAGAGGTGTCACATTTCCTCCAAATGCTATTAGCAGGCGGATCTTTAATATATCAAACTTTAATCCGTTTTCCAGCCTATCAGATTTTGCTCTAATCCATACTGAGCGAGACGCTGACTGGGCATTTGGCCACTTTGATATGTATGATGCATCTTTGTTTTCAAACGATTTTATAGGAATAAACTGCCTTTTCCCCCTTTAGGTTTTAGCAATGAACTTGTAATTGAAAGCCGGCGATTCAGTTGAATCCGTAGGAGGGACTTTAATGACAAATCTAATTGCAGTGTCAATATTCACCAATATCAGTTCTTACGATCCTGCATACGACTGTCATACTCCTGTAACAGCTATAAGTATGCAACTGCTAATTGCGACCCGGTGGTGTTTTAGCGGCCGATTAGCAGATTCTATAATCACAAGAACACCTAAGAATTTGAACCCACAAGAGTATTATCGATGGACCAGTTATCCATGGCACTTTTGAAGTCTCCGATAATTTCGCCAAACATCTACCATTAAATCCAATTTGTCACACAATTGGTCAAGAAGACAAATATCCTAGACTTCTTCAACATGAACCACATCATGTTCAATTTGCCCTGCGTTCGATTTTACCGAACGATATTGTTAGATTTGGGGCCTACTTTAGGGCTATGGTGGGGCCTACTCATGGTTTATGATCTATTCTCAGTGAGCATTGCTGTTCGATCTACCACAGAGATCGAGGCGGCGACACCCTGGTAGATGACAGCCGTGAATAGTGCACTACGCCGCCGCCACTAACAAAATACGGTCTAGATTATCCCCCGTCCCCAACGAGCTTGGAACTAACCGTGAGGAGGCACCGAGGGCCGAACATATTGAGATATCTAGGGTTTTCCCAACAATCCCTGTGGCAGCATGGCCGCTGACTCTCAGCGGTATGGTTTATCATTTATTCTCAATGAGCATCACTCAAAGAAAATTCGACCAATAACAGGGATCGAACCGGCGACACCCCGGTAGATGGCAACCTGACTAGCGCACTGATCCCATAGACCACGCCGCCCCTTGAGAAAGTACGATCTAAAATACTCCCAATAATATCGTTGCCCCTATCCCACGTACTTAGCCAATCTATTACTTCCAGTGTGTTACCTACTGATAATCCAGAATGGTAACTACTGCTTTTAAAATGTCATCTGTAGTTTCTCTATGTAAAGATAATAACTGCAAAGACGCATGCAACTATTATTCCATTGTGCTGTGTTTTTGGGTCAAACCTACTCGAAAAACGTGTCAGGTACAAAATAGTAAATCATCTTTCAGTCATCGAATACTTATACACATCCAGTATATCTTATAGCCGGTCGTTCTACAGATCTCGTCCTGTGTGACGTGGTCGAATATATCTAGTAACTGTGAAAGTGGTCGTGGAAGCGTTTTTGGACGTTACTAAAGCTTTTAACAATCTCGCAACATAAAGCTTTCAACAATCTCGCCCAATATGCTTGTTAAGCACATAGGCATTGCTCAAAGTGCTCGAGTATGGATGACTTCCTATCTCACTCATCGTCGGACACGCGTCAGGATAACGGACACGCTGTCCCTGATTAGAGGATGGCTCGCGGTATTCCTAAAAAACAGTCACTAAAGAGACCCTTCTTTACTCTTCATGTCTACGTAAACTCACACATCTATATAAATGTGGTTCTATGTACAATATATTCGCACTAAGATCGACCTCCGTGCTACATGCTCTGCCTATGATCTCAGGCTGCTAATGCATGTTGATAAAAGAATCTGCTAGCTGCAGCACTGCAGTTTTTGAAGAGCAAGTGTGAAGAGTAAAGCAGGCTTACGACTTACTGCACCTCCCTATCAATGTCACTGAAGGAGGATTTGTTGCGATCAACGATGGCCTGTCCTCTCTTTGTGACAATGAAACTTAGACGTTTTCTCCCATACGAAGCCCCAGGGCCCCGAGTCACATGCTCATGTATCTATTATATTCTTACATATGGAATCACGGTATGACGCAGCACATTCTCTAGTCACCTTAAATGCATTTAAAATAACGCCGCAAGAGCTATCTGCAACAACCAAAGTCTAGAATCGGCTCACTTGCTTTAGCTACTCTCCTCTGGTTGCTGCCTCTTAAACAACTCTATGTCTGCAATGCTGCACTATCTTCAGACCTACTTACTAGGATCTAAGATGTATGACGATATCTTCTCAGAAACACTATCAACCTCTCTCAAAAAGCGTAAGCTTCTCCTCGTATCTCATTGCCGTGGCAAACCCTAACCCATTCTGTAATTTCACATGCCACTATGAAAGATTTATTGTATTCTAAAATGCTAGTGCTTAAATAAAACCAGGACATCTTCAAATCACTGTGACATCTTCCTGTGTTTGTATACGAATGATATAGGTGAAATGAACCTTGTTGTTTCTTGGCCAACGACACAAAATTACATTTAGAGCGTGTAATACTCATGAAATAATAGCAGAATACTCAATAGGTACATGCAATTTGATAGGTGCACGTTTACAAACAAAAAAGTTAACTATCAATACACCTTTTGATGTAACAATGGCTAAGACGCGTAGACGCTAATCATATTTGTTTGATTTAATGTTTTTTTTATTATTTAATTTTAATAAAGGAGACTTCGTCTTACAACACATGAAATACAAGTCACAAGTTTGCCTTGTTAGAATGTAGCAAAAGTTGGTGCGATGGACCGATAAACATGTCTTACAAACACTAACTATAGGCTTCTCTCGAAGGTTATTATGTGCGTTTGAGATGCCAAGAAGGCAACTGCAGCCATTAAGTGATGCTCCGAGAAACGATATCGCCGTGAACATGATATATTAGGCAGCTACCATTATCGCTTGATAGAGAAGCGAGTGGCACAGTAGCCACCGGGGCAACGAAAACTCAACTTTATAGGTAGTTAATACTGTCAACTGAACCTATAGAAGTCCGTAAATGCCGCGTTCGATTTATTCGTTGCTTGAACGTAGGTAACTGCCTGCGAACTGTCTATGCCACGCGAGGTTTGTTGCGAAATCAATTAGCGCTTAAGCTGCTGCATGACAGAACTACAAAGCTATATGTAGCGAAATGGAACAGATCCGATTAAACTCTCGTTCACTGGAAATTCGCCGAAAGAGCAGTGGGCACTGAGTTCATACACGATTCTAACCATCTAAGTGGGCAACTGTTTTAAACGGTTTCAAATCGGTTCTCGGGCCCCGACTTATAACGCGGAGCAACAGAACGGTAAGTAACTTTACCTGGGTTAGACGCTAGCTATTTACGATTGACCCGCTTGTGCCCCGCCAGTTAAACTCGGCCAAACGCCGATTACCGCAGTAAAGTGTTCACTCAAAATGGTTGTGCATGACCGCCGTAAGTCCTGTCCACGTAAATTCCGCGTGGGGGAGCACTGTGTTTATAAGGCTATGTACGAACACCCCTTTATCTTCCTTTTCTTCCGTATTCTGTCCCTCACCATTTTCAGTTTGCGCTTCTCGTCGCGCAGCGTCTATTGATGTCAACAATGTCCTCGCTTTGAAATTGCATACAATATACAGCGACATCATCGATCTCTCCCGAGCGACATCTATCTTCATCCGCCCGCCCGCCTATGAACAACAATACAACGATCTCGCGTTCTCGCTATCGCGATCTCTCGTCAGACATGTAGGGGCACTAGCCAAGCAGAAAAATAAAGCGGGACTACGAGTAGCCGAGATAACTGGGGATGTATCGGAAATGTTGTTGTTGTTTTCGTTGCCCTTGGGTACGTCTGTTTTTATTCTATTTTTTCTCTAGTCATTGTCGTCGTCAACTTTAGCAGACAGTGTCTGCTAGCCCAGCCCGTGGTGTTAGAGTTCCCCTGCCGCTGCTGCTACTGGTATTGACTTTGTTAGCGCTTCTTTTCTAGCCGGTACTGCGACGCGTCCCACGGCAGCAGGGTTCCTTTTCTCCGTTTCATTTTTTCTCCACGTAGGACACATCGTGCTGTGTACGGCCAAGTGCGCACTTCGGTGCACAATGTGCCAAATGGCCGCCATTTTAACACTTGACCCTCTGTGGCCTCTCTCCGCCCATCTTTCGTCGCCCTGCTTCGTAACGCCTAATCGGCTCGGTGCTCCTGACATGTTATCAGCGTACGCGTCCATAATGATGCTATTATTGGTTGTGGTTTGTTTGTTTATTGCCATATAGGTATAACATCGGCTTGTCGTCTACCTATTAACATACATATATGTCATTTATTTTCCTCCCCCTTCCCCTATCTCTCGCTTTCCCCTTCCCCTCCCTCTCTCTCTCGTCCATGCTCTTCCGTATAATCCGACCTTTGACGTAATTCTTTATTTATAACTTTAGTCCTGCATTTATTTCGTAATTATGTCGTCAACATGTTTACTCGTTTATAGTGCTGATGCTCAAATGAGCGTTTCATAGATTTTATGACACAACTGTGTTAATGGCCAATATGCTTGCTTCGCGTCAGCATGGCCTACAATTAGACTGCTTCGTGGAACTGCAATACTTACAAAATCTGTTTTGTTCTATTTTGTACAAAAGATGGTACTACATATATCTTCAGCGCAAATTTATTTATTCTTGGGCTACTTTAAGAGTATACCTTTTTATAAAATCAAACAATTCGAACATTTTTTTAAGTGTCCAACCGGAGTAAACCTTATATATATAATATATAAAAAGGATAGATAGTAAATAATAACCCTACAAAACACAATACATCCCATATAAACAAATTCGATATATACGTAGTTTATTGACCAAATAGCAGGAATTATATTCTGTTTTATTAGACGGTTTACGGATTGGAGCATTCAAGTAAATGATATCCTTCATTCAAGTAAATGTTACCAACCCTTTTATGTGAAATAAAAGTGATGTTATGTTATGTTATATGTTGTGCACTGCTGACCGCAACGTTGACAAGTAAATGATTCGCCAGCTTCATGGTGGTCAGGTCGTGCACAGTCGAGCCCGTGGCGTGGTGCATTCGCGTGCGCCTTGCGACCGGAGAAGACACATAGGTGCACGGGTTCGAGCCCCACCGTTGCACATTTATTTATGTGTATTATGAAGCAATGTGAGCGCAGTCTCGCAAAATAATAATAATAATAATAATAATAATAATAATAATAATAATAATAATAATAATAATAATAATAATAATAATATTCTTAGTATTCTTAGCGGCACAAGATAACTTCAGTGGGGGTTGGCTTATAGCCTTACCCTCACCTCAGCTCGGCACCATGCTGGATCCCAACCATTTCCGCATGATGTCAGCACTTAGAATCGGCGCCCTCGTCTGCGAGCCGTTTCAGTGCAAACTGTGTGGAGAGATGGTAGATTCCAGTGGCCTACACCCGTTGAGTTGCCCGAAGAGCGCCGGTAGATCCTCCAGACATGCTGAACTAAACAAGGTGATTATAGGGTCTCTTAAGAAAGCCGGTATGCCATCTACACTTGAACCGCGAGGTTTAGTGTCCGCTGGCGAAGAAAGACCTGATGGGGTGACCATTGCATTATGGTCTCATGGGAAGTCCCTTGCTTGGGATGCAACGGTTTCGTGCACCACCGCGGCTTCCTATTTACACCACAGCTCAGTTGAGCCGGGGTGGGTGGCAAAGCATGCGGAAGCCAGAAAACGCGTTAAATACACTGGACTGGAAACAAGATATACTTTCGTGCCTATTACCATGGAGACGCTAGGACCAATCAGCAAAGGAACCGAAGCATTTCTCAAAGATTTGAGTAAGCGAATTCAGGAGATCACAAGCGACCGAAGAGAGGGTCAATTTTTGAGGCAAGCGTTGTCTTTGGCCGTTTGCAGAGGAAACGCGGCATCTATTTTAGGCGCCATAGAGTGAAATAATTATTTAAAGAATTTGCAATAATACGTTCAGATCTCACAATTGTAACATTATTTAACATGTAATAAATAATAATAATAATAATAATAATAATAATAATAATAATAATAATAATAATAATAATAATAATAATAATAATAATATTTTTCGATATACAGCGAATGAAAGAGCAAGATGACAATGTTCCATATTGGGATCCCTCCACATGTCCGAGGTGAAGGCATGGCGTCATCCAGAAGGCTGGATCGACATCGGCCATTTTCGCTGCAAAGTGCTTGTGTCGTCTAGTGTTTAGAGATGGCAAGTCCGCCACCAGAACAGAGAATAGAAGGGGACTAAGATTGTCCGTCTGAGCCGCCCCTATTGTTTAGACTACTTGGTTTGTGCTCAGTCACACCGTCGTCGCGGAAAACTGCGCCTTGTTGAAGCATTGAGGCAATTAGCTGAAGAAATATCAGGGGCACCCCGAGGTACGCCAGCAAATCCACAACAAGTTTCTTCGACGCTGTGTCAAAGGGAGATTTAAAGTCCACAAAAACGACGCAAAGGGGAAACCGTTTTTAAGGTGTAAAAACAAATTCTGCACGCTCTATGTTAGGGTAGATGTAAGTGCTACAAATTAGCGGCTTGAGTGTTTCGGAAAGCCCACCTTGATCTATTCTGAGAAAATAGGCTAACAATAGACTTACTATCTTCAGGTAGGCATAACGTAGGCCCGATGCAGACATGTGGCTTCTTTGCTTAAGATACAGCGTATGCATCAATTTGCAGCTGCCCGTGCATGAACTACATAGTCGCTTGTAGCTTCAATCTTTAAATATGTATTAAGTACAACATTGTACTTGTAGAACAATGTGTAATTTTTGGTAATTCATTTCTGCTTGTAGACTAGTGCAGTTCTCAATGTATTTGTTTGCAAGTTACAGCCCCAATAGTATGAACAATGTTGCCCAACCCTGTTCATTTATGCAGTCCGGAGTATCAATAGTATGGCTCACATATAATTTTGTGTTACTCTAGCTTTATCTTTTATACTATATATATATATATATATAATGTTTTAGTAACAAGACAGATTTTTCGTTGTTAGTATATCAAGCAAAAACAATTTATTACTGCTGGCAAACATTGCTGTTTCAAAATAAATAATAATGATTGCCTGGTATTTAACCAGATTTCTGTGTAAAAGATGGGCTATAAAGTGCACGGCCATCTCTATAAAAAGATATTTTAATGACTTTTTTAAAACTTTGTTTAGCAAGTATTTGGGCGGGAGAATAACACAATTACCGCATCTGTCTAGTGCAGGCATGTTACGTGGGATCTCAATGTAGGAGACCGGCTCTACAAGGACTACATTAGATTACATTAGCCCAGGTACTTCCAGATAGATGAAAAATGAAATTACAGCCAATCGGTCAAATTAATTACATATATATATATAAATATATATGAGCAGGCGATTCGGCAAAAAGGCCGCTGACCTGACCCAATTGAAGCTCTACTGCGCTCCTCTCCAAGGTCGGCGCAGGGTTTGCTTTGCACAACGGCTCTTACACAATTTAGATTTACACAGGTACGAGCCGTCATCGCTACCGTGTTCCAGCGCCAGACGACGTTCACCGAGAACTTGGCCGGCGAACGATTTTACTGCTTCATTACATGACAGGCTTCCCGACAGGTTATCTTTCCGGATCATCCCGCGAGGAAATTGGTGCGTTTTGTCTCGTTGTTGCCGATGCTGTTGTTTTTGCCGTGATGGCTACTATCTTCGCCAGCGTTGCAACTAGCAATTCCACTGATATCGATTTTTTAGCGCTTCACCCGCGAGATTACGGAGGGTGCGCCATCACTCAAGTTTGTTGACGGGGCCCTCGACAATAGGAGGGAGATGAAGAACGGTGTAGAACGCACAAAGCCCAACGATAAGACAAGGCAAGACGTGTCTAAGAGATGCGAAGAAGAGGAGGTGGCAGAATAAAAATAGTGGTTACGCAATACAAATACAATGGATGGATGGACAAATATCAATCAATCAAGCTTTGATTTTACTATGAATTGGTAGATTACATAGATGGATCAACATACAGACATACGGATCTAAGGGCTAGACAAAAAGAAGGCACCCAACTCTAGCACTGGTGCCGCTATTGCGGAACCCTATCCGAAAGAATTTGATTGGGTTGAGTGAAGTGAGGAAATTGAGTGGAATCCCCACTCACGTTAGTTAGACAGAAAGCAATACGGCAACGTGTGTGACATTAACACTGACCTTTTGCAGCAGAGTGGTTAGTCGGTGTACCTATAGTCGCCGAAGCAGTCTACATAGCAAAAAGTAACGTTATGCTGTACTGTGCCAGCTTCACAAGCCTTACAATTATGCGGCCGGCCAGCTCAATTGCAAGTTTTCTCAAAGGCTAAAGGACTCCTATCTTACGTATATTTGGGTAGCAAGATAAGGACCACCGTCATTTGTCCGCGAAACGCAACGATGGAGCGAATAGGCGCCTCTGTTATATTTAGTCGTTATATCTTTCGATATATTAAAAACATAATCATGTGAGTACAAACTCCAACCTCGGTTTGAGACCTACGCAGTACGTTGGGGCTACGGCAAAAAACAACTGTCGGACGTACATACAAAAGCCGTAATTAAAGAGACTCATATTTACACCGCGCGAGATTCGAAATCAAGTAGCATCTTTGCGTTTGTAAATATAGTACATCTTTTGGTAGTTAGCCGTTTTCAACGCAACTTGACGATTTTCTTCTACTCTAAAAGCTTTTCACGCAATATTTAGCCAACCGTTCTGCCTGTTGACATCTTGTCAGCAAATTATATCTTAGCTCGGATAGATGCGCGATAAATGAATAGGCCCGCCGGACCTAAAATGCTCACGCTAAGAAGAGCTAACAGAAATGTACTCGATTGCCTCGGGAGCTAGGAACTGGTTACACTAAATTGTCTACAATCTTCTGAATTAGCAACACGATTATAAATTATCCGTCTTTAAGCTATTATATGTCCAACTGCACAAGAATATAAGCTTCCTTACATTTCACGCTGGCTTTTGTTTGTGGATACTGCTGTCGCTAAGACACTTTAAATGGGCGGGCGCAATTTTAAGCGAGACCATCGAGACAATCATTTTTGACGCCTTGGGGCTATTCAGATTGGTTTAGATAGCTCACAATTGGCTTTACGATGACGACAGTAGGAGCGCTCGTTACATTTGTATGCACATTGCATATCTATGTAAGGAGGACTCCTATTTTGTTTATAGCATGCATTTTTGTTTCTACCTATACAGAAGAAGGTATTATGTATGCGTATTCGTATTTACGGTTAAGGTAGATAACTGGAAAACTAAGACTATCTTTGGCTAAGACACTCTCCCCGTATTTCTGATAACGACCGCTTTGCTCATCGTTTTCGCTTTACACATGCATTGGAGGAACTACTTTAAGCTCAGCCTTGCTACACTCTCGTTGGGGTGGAACTCGTGGGTTCTGTACCCATGCCTAATTGTGCACGAATTACGCGCTTATGCAACCAGAAGCGTTAGTAAAGTAACTCAATTATTGCACATTACCTTGACTGGAATCGAAACAGTACTTAACTCCATTGGCATTCTAGCCGGATTATTCAAATGCAGATACGATGATTAATCATATTGATGATATTAACAATTTCATACCGACAAGCGATGCCACAATTATACGTGATTTTTTTGTCGGGGGAATTTAAAACTGATATATCTGACCTAAAGTGGAAACATATTCGCTTTTTGGGACAATGCGCATTCTCTGATATCTCGTTTTTTCTTGGCGTTGCGGCAGCTTTCAGCTGTCTTGACCATTATTTGTTTTATTGCAGATGCTAGATATTCTGATTGAATCCACCTGTCAGCAAGTCGATGTAGAAACTCGACAGAGCTTGGCACTTGAGCCTTTCACATTCCTGATGCTGAATAAAGCGTTGAATGTCTTCTGGCAGTCAACGTTTTATTCAGCGTCGACCCATTAACTAGAGTCGACAACTACGAAAGGAAGAGGAAGGAGTACGTTAGTCAAGTCAAAGCACGATACGTTTCATCAATGGCATTCCATCAGAGTAATTCGTCAGCGACACCACTATTAACAACAGTAACAACTATACCGAGGTTAGTGGCTAGCTTGAATAGAACGCAGGGCCTAAGACAGGTCTCTCTTGTCTCTCACACAAAGGCATTCTGTGTGTCGCGCAATGTGTCTCGTCGGCTGTTTCGTGCTGTTATGTGGACGGGTGGGTGTCCAAATAGATGGTGTCCGTGGGTGAGTTTAAGGCCAACGTGAATGAGGCCTACCCCGTTCATTTGCCAACAACTGGCCGCAACAACCGCAGCCTACTCCGTGCCAACATTTGGTCGAGAAGCCGTCGCCGCGGCTGTCAGCCTGCCCTGGTCCTATCCGTATATATATATATATATACATATATATATATATATATATATATATATATATATTTATATTTATGGCCACGTCCACGCCCGCCAACGGTGACATACGAAACGACTCCAGCTGGGTGTCGAGCTTTCTCAATGACGCGGAATATGAATGAAAGAATATATGAATGAAGCACGAGCAATCAGTTAGTGGGTGAGCCGTACCAACCGCGTGAGTAAAGTAGCACACCATGTATCACAACGGTGGCTGCCAATGATGCCCATGGTGATGATGCTGGTGAAGATGAAGCTGCTGAAGATGATGCTGGTGAAGATGAAGCTGCTGAGGACATACGACGAAACCGACCAGGCCACCGCCGCCGATGGCGACAACGATGATGACGAGATATGGTCGTCACTCAGCATTATACGAGCGATGTTTGTGCCGTTAGAGCTCGAGCGACGTAAAGGCGCGACATTATTCGATGCAGCGCACAAGTAGTGCAATGATGCTATAGCTAGCCGGTTAGCTGGGATTCTACTATACTGGTTGATGCTTGTTGACGATGGCAATCTGTGTCTGGTGACGACCACGATATCACGACAGAGAGAGAGAGAGATGGTGATGGCTGAAGATTGCCGCACGCTAACAATGCCAGTAGTGCCACTGTACACAGCAATACATACCGCAATGACGCTGATGACGCTGTGGTGTTGCGATGAGCTGCTGCTGCTGCTGCTGCTCCTCAGTTGAGTGCAAAGATTTGCATATGAACAACATAGCCGACTTTGGCGAAGACCATTTTTCCCGGGGCGGACACCCGTTTGTTGTCCTTTAGCTCGTCTCTGTCTTTCCTTTATTTTCTTTTCTGTTTCTCTTTCTACTTTTCTCTCTTCTATCGCTATATCCCCGGAAATTGAAATGATATATATACATATATATATATATATATATATATATGTATAAATATATATATATATATATAAATAAATATATAATATATATATATATATATATATATATATATATACATTTCTCGCCGCAGACATAACGCTCGCATTTCGTCCGCTCAACTCATCCTCTGTCAGACTCTCCCCGTATCTTCTCTCACTTTCCCTCTAACTGTTCTCCTCTATTTCTGTTTCCCTGTCTGTCGGAGCCACTCTCTTTGCCTGTGCCGCATGCAGCCGCTCTGAGCCCCGCTCAGTAAGTAGTGAAGCTCTTCGGCTCATTGGAGGACGGAGCAGCTTAGCCAGCAGTGTCACACGAATGTTGGAGGTTGCGAGAGTGCGCCGCCACCCGCCTCGGCTTCGGCTTCTACGCGGGAACGGATCACGGGTAAAGGGCAACGAAGGCGACGAAGACGCCTACGATGAGGAGGCTGAACGAGTCGCGCAGACTCGACGTTGGCTAGGACCGACGTCAACCAGGACGTCGGCCTATCGGCTGACGGGTCGGAAGCGCAGAAAAAGACGCAGCCATAGACGCAGCCGTAGTTGTGGTAGTAGCCAAAGCAACAGCAACAGAGGGGCAGGGCGAAGGCGTTAATGTCGAGGCGGGCGTCTTTGGCCGACGCACGACGACGGCGACGAAATAGCCAGTCAAGTCGACACTGGCGTTTCGACGTAGAGCACCCGTTCACCGTTCGGAAGCACATTTACATTTTATGCGTGCATGTGGGCGCCGTACGACGACGCCCCCTGCACCACGACGACGTTCAAATAAATTGCAGCTATGGCTAAGTAAACGACTTGCTCGTCGTTGCCTATCCACATCCACCCGCTTGCATCCACATCCACATACTGCCTCGCATCATTCGCTTCCATCCAACCACGAATGTCAGTCGGCGGGGCAGCCGACTTTCTTCTGTTCGAGTCGAGGACGATCCACTTGGCTGAATTATATATATATATATTATATATATATGGGGGTATGTTTTTGCTGTCAGCTGCTAACTCCCTTTCGTAACAAGTTGACAGTTAGTTTAACTAAAAGTATCATAAAAAAAAATTACTTTATTTTCTGTTAATGAAAAAAATCGGTAATTTTAGCTAGGTCCTTATCCGTGATTCTAACTCGGTCATATTCTTAGTAAACTACGCTCCTTTCGTAAAGGGTATTATCGCACAAGAGAGCAATAAACCGCGAACAACCACGGTGTCACCACTTTATGTTGTGCACAGTATGAGCCTTATGTACACCACACACACTAGCCACTGCAACCCAACGGTTGCAATCGGCTATTGCAATCGACAGTGAAGTTACAACTAAAAAACAGATCGAACTTAAAAGTAAGGTGAGACCAAACCAACTAAGTTGGTCTGGTCTCTCTTTACTTTATACAAAGGGAAAGAAAACTATCACTATTTCAACAGCTAAATATATATATCTTTTTTTTTTTGTCTGCGGCGCGACAGCTTTAATAAACATACACATACATCTTAAGTCGTCCTTGGTATTTTAGTACTATACACTTAAACAAAAATATTTGACGTTAAACGGCGTGCTTAGATTTACGACGAAGGAATCCCAGAACGAACAGAAGGAGGTAAATTCAGGGCACAGATAGTCTAAACCGCGCCAGAGATTCAGTTTTGCTCAGTGTAAGACCAGTATTGCGTGTTCTAGCCTAATCTCAAGAACTTTACTATCCGTAAGCATATGTTGTGTCAAATGTAGCACGCATTTTTGTTCACTGTTGTATGGCCATCTGTACAGCGCACTAAATAAAATGCCGTATAGTGCGCAGTTATAATTTATCAACTAATCAGCGGCAGTGCCTTGAACAACATCAATTAGGCGGGGAATACAGTTGTCCCCAACTGAACTTGAGCTAATTTTTCCTTCCATCCCTCGTCAGCCGACTCACTCGGGTGACCCACCCGTACCGGAGTGGTGTTGACGCGTCTGTCTGATAGCTGTCTCGCAAATAATTTGACGCTCTCTTATCGCCGGTGGCACTAAACCACTTGAGGCTGTGCCAGGTGACTGTACTATGAGTGGCTCCGCTATGAACGTCGCCCCAAACGCCATGTGAAAGTTGACTGACGCACCTGTGAACGCACTTACGCAACCTGGCCTGTTTGCCCTGGGCGACCAAAATGGCCAACATGGAAGGCATTGGTACCTGCCATGGAGGGCCTCAAGGTATCTGTAACGTTGCTGCCAGGCCAACTATACCAAGGCTTGGCCCTTCTCGTAACGCCAAGAAAAACCACTAGCAGCACCACAAGTTTAATGTACATACTATTGACGTACCGCTAGTTTCTAAAAAAAATAGGCAAGCAGCCGCATTAAGATGGAAGGAAGATGGGGGCACTTCAGACCCGAAATTGCGTGGCATTTATTTTTCTGGTTAAAACTAAAGGTACTGTTTTCATTGTGTGAGCCCCATTGAGTAGGACCTTTTTTGAGGTGCACGGGTCCACCTGCATAACTGTGCTACGACCAGACTCCCCAGCCACACGGCTCTGCTTCAACGCCGGCTTGCTAGGGAGTGACTTATTTACAAGTAGCACTTTCTGCTGAATGGTCTGGGGACTTTACCTAGGGCAGGCGAGTTACTGTGAACTCCGTACGAAGCCCCATAGCAGGTAGAGCAGACGCGGCATCCCCCCTCTTCGATGGAGTGGAATATGGCCGACAAACCTGATATCAAAATCTCCATCCCGGCGAAGGTCTAACTGTTGAGGCTTGCGTATCCCCCATTGAAAGGATACCTCTTATAGTCTGCAAATTCGGGAAAATATTACTAAAGAAATTGATCATAAATAGATAAGTATTTTCTACATGTATTTACTCAGTGCTTATCCGCTTATCGAAAGAAAGAAGTTGGCAATGTTCGATATAATGCTGAAAATGATAAAATCATGATCCATCCGATCTGGGGTTGGATCAATGACTAAATTATCAACCATGTCAGAACCTGCAAAAAGCGTAGAGCCCGCATGGCAGTAGAGAGACTTCGACTCGTCAGATAAGAAAATTGGCTCCCTGGAATTAAAATCAGGCCACGGATTTACTGATCTATGTATTTGCAAGACGTTAAAATTGCTTAAAATATGATTATAATCACACTGTATGTACGCCAGCAAGCGTACGATACTGAAAATTTTTTTAAATAGAAGGTGGTCACGTCTACACAGTACTAGATGGGCAGATAGACATCAAGCAAAAAAGGTAGTTTATCTCACTTGTTGACTTGTCAGGGACTACTATCTCAATATGATCTGCATTTTACGCCAGACGTATGACGTTTTCATACTGCTCTTAGGCGGGTTGTCTTCGTCAGAGGGACGTAGCAGAAAAACCGTGCTCAGCAGGATCTAACAGAACTTCTAAAAAGGGCCCGACCGTAATTGGATGCATTTTTTTTAGATACATTAATGCCGATTTGGACTGCTTTAGGCAAATTAATGCCAATGCTAGATACTTCGTATTTCATGCTTTTTTCCCCTTACTTCTAGCTTTAGAGCGTTTTCCTCGGAAATTATGTAAAACTATTTCACTTGCTCTAGAGTAGTTTTAGCTTGCATGACTTGCAATATTATCAAGCAGACTATGAGACGTCGGATAGACCAAGAGTTAGAAATAAAAGCTATTTGACGAACCTCATGTCGCCTTGCATTAACAGACAACTATTATCGACTGTTGAACTCATAGGGCTAAAACTATAACAGGGTTATAAACTACTTTCTTATTAAGTTAGGTTATAAACTACTTTCTCATTAAGAGACGCAGAACGAAAAGGTCTTGTGAGAACCCTCCCCATGCGTGATCCCCGCCAATTCTCCGGTTGGTTCCCATCGCTCCTACCCACATATAGTACTATAAACTAGAGACCTGGGCCATCGGCAGCCGACCGCTGTTTACCTGCTGCCAACCGGTCGGTACCGGTCGACGATACTGCTGCCTCGGTAAAGTATGTACATAGTACGTTCTGTAGCTTGGTAACGGCAACTGTGTTCCGTGGGCATTTGGCATCCTTACCGTCTTTGCCTTCTTGATTGCCGTGATCAAGAAGAATCACGATCTTCATCGTCTTCGTCACCTCGGGCGATTCCGCGTGCACCGCGGTTACCTGACGACGGAGACACGGTGTTGGGCTTACCAGAAGACGCCGCAAGCCTTCGCTCCGTACTCGGTCCCGGCGGACCCTAGAGCAAGGGGTTCGCTCAGCTTGCCTTCCCCTGAGCAGAGCTACCTCGCCTGTAAATTTTGTTAACTCCAGGGCCAAATTCGAAGACTGGAATGCGTAAGTGTCCCTCAGCTTTACAGTAAATTGCTGGATGTTGCTTAGTTTGGGACATTTTTTCACAGTCCGGGCATGTATAACTTTCGTAGACTACTCCAAATGCTACACAGTTCAAATGGTACAAACGGAGGCACATGCTAAGGCATGAAATTAGTGAGTCTCCCACTTTTGTGGAGGCACCGCACAGACGGTTATGGTGCAGAAAATCCTAAAGTTGGTGTTTTTTGTAAATCCAAAACATAGCTAGCAGCGCGCGACAACTACATACATATGATACGCATAGATGCTCTAGCAAGAGTACGTGCTCTCTACCGACTAAATGTGTTAGAAAACGCTGGAACTGTACAGGTGTGTTAGAAACAAGAAGATCTTACTATTAGACCAACTTTGGAACCAAAGGTGCTAGAGGGAGACTTTTGTCTTTTTTACCTTACTCACCAAGTAACTCATGTACACACACACACATATATATATATATATATATATATATCAAAATAGAGAGCGAGTGGCAGAGAGGAAATCGTGTAATTAGCTTTGGTGACACCCGGGAGGTATTGGTTGAATAGTGCAATGCGCGAGCTATCGTAGGGGCATGGCGGGTCTCGTTGGAGCTCATCCATCGCGCGGCATGTTATTGCTGCTGGCGAACAGGCGGGTGTTGTCACGAGAACTCCATCACGGCGACTGCGAAAGAGGAAAGCGCCAGGTAGAGTTATGGCAAACAAGGGGAAAGGGTATTTCTTCGTTGCGGGCTTTCGTGGTTAGCGCGGCAATCTGTGGCAGTGGTGGCAATGCGTATCGTAGTAGCTGCAGTAGTAAAAGCGGATGCAGAAAGAGCTGCAGCCAATAATATCGTATATCTTTTCCAGAGAGAGAACCCGATCTAGCGTAAGGCCATCTGATCATACCAAACGTCCTCGCCGCCATCACTCATCCCTCTGATGTTCTGGGTGGTAGTACGCCTCCCTATATCCGGTTCCTCCAATGTCCTCTCCACCACCATTTCTTACCCCTATCATTACTACTACTGCTGCTGCCCCAGCCAGGATCACGAACGGGCTGGATCTTCCGGGCGCACAGAAGTCACGCAAAAGACAGACGTGTGTTGTGCCATATCCTTGCGGTACCCGATTCTGTCGTTGCTGCTGCAGCGACACGCATTCACTCATTAACGCTCGATGCATCAGTCTATATGGTCATTTTGTGCTGCGTGCTGGCAGCTAAAGTGCGGGGGATGGTGAGCGGCCTTATGATGCTTATGATGCTTGATAAACTGGTAGTACTTTTGGTCGTGTTGCACAATAAACCAGAAGAAAATAAAGCGATGAAAATATAGAAGAAGGGACAAAGAAGCTGGTATAAACAAAGCCAGGAACGGGCAATGCGCAAAATACGGTCTAGTGGCAAGGTTATGACCTTGCATTTTTAGAAATGTTGTATTTATAAGGGCCTCTTCTAACAAAAAGTTCTTACGACAGCTCGGCATGACCTGGCAGAGAATTCACGTGTGTCAATGAGGACTTTTCTAATGTGCTATAAATACACTCGTGACAAGTTTGAACACAAGAAAGAAACTCTCACATCAGAAATCGAACCTGCAAAACAAGCACACCAGAATGTGCAGCACATTGCACTAAATATCTAGGCCACGCGTGACTTGGCTACTAGTCAAATAGGATGGATATGGCTAATTTCAATGTTGGAAAGGTTCTAGGTATTCGTTCTGCGGGATCTGTGCCTTTTGGCGAACATATTTATATTTGTTTGTTCTTGTATCTAAGTTCTTTAGTTGCACAGGGATTTTCGACGCTGGCTCAATTTGGCAACGACTGAAAGGAGAGTCCCTCGCCCGTGAGCAATGAACCAATTATCGTCGCAGCGTTTCCGCGTTGAATTTCAATGGGGCAAAAACTGCCATACCCTCCTTTCGCCGGTTGACGCAGCGACTCTGGGCATCAGCTCCGCCAGGAAACTTCTAGTAATTTTTCCCATTGGGACCAATGTCTCGAAGGCGATTAAGCTTTGATGAATTGAAGCTTTGAACGATAAAGTTTTGCATCAGTTTACGATATTTAGCCAAGCTGCGGTCTTTGGCAAGGCGAGCGGCTGCTCCAATCCCCCGACTGGTGTGGCGAACATATAGATGCGGCCAAGACACGGTAAGGCAGACCATCCGGGAGCAATTGGCTGTTGGCTGACAGATCGACAGGCTCTTTAATTGCAGGTATGTGGGCCGACTTCGTTGCCCGGTGTATTACGCCGCGCAAAGCCGAATGCCTTGAGTACCTACCGACGCTCCTCTTGCAAGCAGGAGCATGCTCACCCGTATAAGACAGTGGTAAGTCAAATCTTGCACAGTTATGTGCACAGCAGACTAATTACCCCAAATGCAGACCGGAGACGATGCCCCAGCTGCGGTGAGGGAATGGCCTGAAGCCATTTGCCGCTTAAGATCGATTGCAGTTCTCAGTCGTGCCCTAATGTCGGTAGCGGCAAGTGTTCTACAAACAACTTAAAATATAATTTAGTGACAAAGTAATATTAATAAATGTTCTATAAAATTATATAATGAAAACAATTAATGACATAGGCGTTGGCACGTACTATGCCAAAGCGAGATTTTTTAAAACTTACACACTTCGGCTAGAGTTATGATAAATTTAAATAAACTACTACAAAGACATAACATTAAGGTAAATGATCCTGCCTCTCTACCAGAGCCCGTTTATGAACACCCGGATGTCTGAGAATTGCGGTTCTAGTTCTGGCGAAGCAAAGCGCTTCGTGTGATCCAAGGGCCGTAACTTACTATCGCTTTGTCACAGTTGTATCAGATAGGCGTATCAGCTGGTATACTAAAGTAAGATGTATTATTTTAACACCTTTAAAGTAGTGATTTGCGCGTCGAGTTAAGTCGCCGATCTGAACTGTTCTATTACGTTCACTCTGTTTGTAGATAAAGACAAGTACTGTAGTAAGATAGGCAACACGTGAAGGAATAAGGAAACTATTTTTTATCCGTCCAACGTGTAGTTCAACGTTCGTATAATGGGCGCAATAACTGGAGCCCTCTTACTGTTCACGGTGTCACCAACTCTACGGCTCACCCCATATTCTGCTCCGACCTTTCATACCTTGGAGTGAATCTCTTACCTTTACTAAACTCAACTGGGTCTGTTGCAGTTTGATTCCATCTTGGTCGGCCACCACGCGTGGTAGTTGCTGTCCTTCAGTATTGACGTACAATGTTCCTTAACCACAGCGACACGATTATACGATTGGCCTGGGTGCCCTGTTACCAGAGCATGCACGTATATCTTATATCGTTATTACTCGCCGAATTCGCCTTCGCACTTGCTTTGCGCCATTTTACCCAAGTTGGTATCGACGGCCGACCGGAGTACTCTACCCTGGACGTATTATGACGTGGTGTTATTTCATGGCGACTTTGGTCATAAGCACGCATGTTTGCCTTGACCGACCTTCTCCGACTCTTTCCTATCCACTTGCCGGCTATCGACATCGTAGGTAATTCAAAATGTTATACTGGCGTTCGGTGTACATCCTCGATACTCTATATCGAGCAGTGTCCGAAGGTCCTCGAGTTCCGATCGACACTGAGCTTTTGCACTTATTGTGTACACAAGCACACGTATAAAAACTTGCTTGTAGCACTTCAAAATAGATATGCGTTTGAAAAGATAACCCAGTCTCGCAGGTACTTCAGGTTAAGCATCCTTACTGGTTTGCCTACTACTTCCACTGCACCGGTAGAGCCACGGATAAGTGAGTGTTTCTCCTTGTGGTATTTGCATTTTTGAGGTTTATCGATGGGTTGTATCTACGAATTAAAGCAACTGGACCATTTACCATCAACACTTAACTTTTAGTTATGCTAGGGAACTACATATATCGTATGCGTTTATATATATATATATATATATATATATATATATATATATATATATATATATATAATTATTTAAGAAGGGTATTTATATAAACATACATACGTATTGAGCATTTACCTTTCCTGGAATCCCGCTCAATAAGCTTAATAAGGGTTGGTGTCACATACATCTTCGTGGGACTGCAGTACAGTAGCTGCAGGGTTGTGCAGGAAGCATATCGCCGAAGGGAGTGGGAAAGAAGACAGACTGTGCACGGAGCATTTGAGAGTAACCGGGTCGGTCCTGGCAGCCGAGAGCCCGGGGTGCAGAGCGCCCCCCCCCCCCCCCCCAGGCCGGGCTAATACAGCTGAAGTAGTAGCAGCAATTTCTCGCCCCGACTGCGTCCATCGCCGATGTCCGATGGCTGAAGTGCCACGTCATCCCTTCTGACCGGTGCGGATATGAGAATGAGGAAGGATCACACACATACACAGACATACCCACCACATAGGCACACCCCTATATCCCATACGTGCACACTTACGTACATAGTTTCAACAATGGCGGCAACGACAACGACGACGACAACAACAAGAACAACAATAGCGGCAACAACAGCAATAGCGGCAACAACAGCAATAGCGGTAACAGCAGCAGCAGCAGTAACGCCAACAACAACAACAACAACAACAACAACAATAACAACACCACTACCACCACCACCAACAACAACAACAATATTGACAATGACCTTGGCATCCTCTATACAAGCTGCCAAACTAAAGTTGCGCGGAAGAGATCGGTAAGCGGGGTAAGTCGTTGGAGATGTAGTAAGAGTAACAGAAGTGGTATTGGGGCCGCAGGAGTGGCCGCAGGAGTAGAAGTAGAAGAGGTGGTGGAAATACCTGAGTGTTGGAAGCAAAATGAGCGTTTATTCCCCAGGAGACCACGCCGCTGTGCGCCTCTGGCCAAGACAAATCTTCGAGCCAGACGACAACGACGACGACGACGACCACGCCGAGGTGAAGCCAGAGAGACCAGCAAACTGAACTCTCGCCCGCGACAACGGTAGTAGTCGGATCGTTTAATAGCTCGATTGACAATGGCATGAAGCTAACTAGAATTCGAACAAACGAACCGCTTGCCAAGTCGGCGTACCAAGACCAACAAACTTCCCACATGATCGATGTCAGAGCTTCGCTCCTAAATCGGGGCCGGTACATACGGCATCCGTTTAGTCTGCAGGGTGAGTACGCCGCAAGCGCATACACAACCCCCAACGACATATATCGGTGGGCGACTTACAGAGATAAATGTATATGTAGGACATTTTGCGTTTAGGAGATATATATATATATATATATATATATATGAAATTTTGCGTCTAGGATTGACAATGAACCATCTCATACTAGTACGGTTATTGTTGCTTGTCCGAGACTAGAGTTTCATGTATATTCGTTTAACGTTTAACTTACAAAGTGCAGACTGCGTGTACCATTATAGACCAGTCGACAGAAAACATATATGCATTTTTATGAAGTAATGTACGGTAGGGCGCATACATCGAAACCAATTTGCGAGTAGAGTTGTCTAGATAGACCCATTTTGTAGAGCCAGGTGGCGTAGTGCATTCGCGCCTGCCTTGCGACCGGAGGAGATATATGGGTGCACGGGTTCGAACTTCACCATTGCACATTTGTCTTTATGGAGTCCGTCCTACGAAGCAATGCAAAAGCAGTTTCGTGGACGTTAAATGTTGATTAAGAGGCAGCCAGAAAATAAGGTAAACGCATATCTAACTGTCGCATGTTTTAGAACGTACATCGTCTGCTAAGCGAACTGCGATCACTTCACTTTTGGCTATTGGCCACCGAACTGCTGCGAACGATGAGGAGGCCAAATGTGAAAGAGGACATAATTCAGAAGAAAACCAGTCGTCTTTTTACAAGCCTCAAAAAGCATTGGTGGCACATGTTGGTGTAAGCCGCAATACCGTGCTGACTGCTGTCGCTACAGAAGGAACACATTCTTACTTGTGTGCCAACAAGAACCCGCATGTAACCTGCGAGCATGTACACCACCAGGAACACTTGTTTTTAGCTGTTTGGGCTAGCATCGAGAATAGCTACATGTTTAGTCTTTATCTACGTTTTAGATGTTCTAGAAAGTGTTCTACTTCAATCTGCTTTTAATAGTATGGTGAGCCGGCACAGAACGACGCTACCGTACGAGGGCATCTGGCCGCTACCTTCGAGGATCTATGAATTGGGCCAGTTGGGTCCAACGCTTGACCTCTACGATTGTCTAAACCTATGTTTTGCCTTGGTTCTTTAGGACTACCTAAGCAGACTCATCTACGAAACCCCGATCGATTCGAATACTCCACTGGTCCCCTGAACATCCTTTGCTGCTGGAACCGTTTTTGAAAATGTTTATGATTATTGGCGATCGTTTGTTTAAGAATTGAAATCGTACCTCAGTAAACAAACCACCAAAGTTTACTAAAGTAACACAAGTACTATATAAAAAGGCAGGATACAATTTTAACTCTGCGTAAGCGTGAATTTCTGACATTTCCAGCACCGTTTGACAACGTGCGTTGCTTACTGCCTTAGACGTACACAAAATGGCAGACTTTCCCACGCGTAGGCACTGTCGGCAGGTCAGCACGGTGACCTATTCTGTGATGGCGCACGAAGTCACCATTGCAGTGATCACAAATTAGCTTTAAACAAAGTCTGTTACGAAAAAAATACTATGTCTAGTTTGGTACCACAACTGTACGTCGCGGTACGTCGTCTGCCGAGCGTTTTGTATGCAAAAGATGCATCCACTCAAGGCACTTCACATACTTTATTTGATGCTCGTATACCGTGAGCGTATAATTATCGTATTTTGACAATTAAAATTACACCGTTAGGGATTGGTAAGTTTCTACACAAAGGTCAAATATCGTGCGCTGATCACAATCCTTGACAATTCTCAGTATATATGTTTATGTCACTCAAATGAGTATAATATACAGTTCAAAAAGATTTCTTCATAATGCTTTATCTTCTTTACGCATCCGACGAAACAAAAAGTGCAACGATTTTGATCCAGTGCTGTGCATTCAACTGCATGGTACTTGGTACAAAAGATGAAAGAGATTGAAAACGTCAAAGGCCGACCACCCTCTGGCCTGTTCGACCATAAGTTCCCACTCTGAAGTAAAACATTCGTAATATGCTGTACGCGGCATTTTTAGCCTTAGTCGCATTGTTTTGTTGGTGGACAGCCTGACATGGAATACACAAAGCGGCTCCTTGCTTGAATAGGCAAGCAAAGTACTCGCTTCATATATAATGAAAAACACCTCTCGGAACAATCTTAAGTACGAAGAGTCTCACTGCTGAGAAAACGGACAGTCTTCGGACATTGCCTTCTTTCCCATAAAGAGAGACAAGTGCATTTTAAACTGTTTCGTTTATAAGCGCTGTGAACGTCGTTCCGGTGTAATGAGCCCGGTAGCCAAGATACTGGAACGAGTTAACAAACTCCAACGGTTGGCTGCAGCAACGCCTAACGCTTCTGGTAGCCAATTGACCTCCACGCCTGAATTTCATAGTTTTGGTCTTCCTGATGTTTATCTCAAATCCCTTCGAGACAAGGAACGCCTCTATCATAGAGGTAATGCGTTTGATGACACCTAGGTCGCGATGAGAGACCACGATATCATCTGCATACTCCTGTTGGACGTAACCGACAAGGTCAGCAAGGAGGAGTGTAACCGAGACGCAGCTTAGCGGGTCTTCTCGTGGAGGTCCTATATCTTGCTTTATCTCTTATGCACGCTTACCGTCTACCAACAAGATGTTTTCATCAAATAAACTTGCTATTACACTTAGGAGAGAGCCACTCACTAATGCTCGTTAGAATGCTTCAACCAGCAGATGGCGTGTCAAAGGCCGTGACGCAGTCAATTAAAACTGCATACAGATGACTTTTGGATCATCTGTATGCAGTTTTTAATTAAATAAATTAAGTTTCCTTCAAATAACCAACTTACAGAAAATCTTCTTCAATGTACGTTCTGACGGCACTCCACGATACAGATTTAGATCCTTTTGTCATCACCATGCCTACCCTTGAACAGAAGAGAAAGCCTGGTGACATGCCAGACTTTGGGCATCCGCCCCCTTATTATAATTTCATTAAAGAAATCACAAAGAGTTTCTGCCAAGAGAGGGAATGACTGGATCCAATGCTCATAGCTGTCTTCGGGAGTGACCGCAGGACCTGGCGCACCTTCTCCACCCTGAAATGCAGATTTATGTGTAAGCGGTTTCTGTATAATTGAAGATACGGCTGCAACATCACGATTGAATAAGATACTAGTTAGGAGGCTTTTATCCTGTCCGTCACTAAGCTGGTTCATCCCCATACGAGACCGGAGGATATAAGCTGAGGACTTTTGTTCTGCTCTTTCGAGCAGAGGTCGTTCTTTCCGCCTTGCATGTTCTCTATTATGACCATAGCAGAGTCTTATATGTATAAGCCCTTCTACGCTCAAAGTAATCCCGCCTGGCTTGCATTGGTGATGGTGCTCCCAGAGAGCACCACGCAGTATTCATCTTTCCTGACGCACTGCATTGCTGGGTAGGCTTTTATGTAGGTAGATATATAAGGCTTCCCTTTGGCCAGAATTCAGATCTGCAACAGTGTGCGTAATCTGCGTCATGCAGCACCACACAGAACAGATTTTCCTAGGTCTGGCATAGACTTCTATAATGTTCCTTGAGTATTGTAACGCCGCCCGGGCACGTGCCATTCGCGCGATTTCAGACATACCGGTCGGCGGCAATATTTAAGGGAGAGTTGCCATTTTTGAATCCCTTATCTTGTTAGAAGCTAGCCGATTGACGAAGCGACTCTAGAGCCGTGAGCATGCATATATATATATATATATATATATATATATATATATATATATATATATGGGCAGACACGGGCGATAGCCTTTTCTGCAAAATTACCTGAATAGTTATAATTGTTTGAATTTAAGTAATAATGGAAATTTCGGGCTCAATGAGGAGTTATTGAACTTAAATAAATTTGCCGTCCAGAGAAGACGGTCCTTTATATATATATATATATATATATATATACATATGGTGGCGGTCCCTAGGCGGCTGCAGTTTTTGTGCTCACTGTTTGTGTCACCACTTGTTGTGGTGATATACAGAGCAAGTATATCCACTGTTTGTGAGGGCTGCAAAAAAAGTCTCCGCACTCATTGTGCACATCAAGTACACTATCGATACACTACAAACTGCAAGCCATGATTCTGAAAAGAAGCTGCTGTTACTGTTAAAGCGCAAATGAAAAGACCAACTGCAGCTGTTTCAAGAGTCTGCACTCATTCAGGAAGAAAAATGACATCAATAACAAAACCGTCAATTAATTGGCCACTGACAAGAACTGCACTAGCAGCACTGTCACAACTGCAGCTGTCCTTCGGCCCAGCAATGGCCTGCCAATCAGCGCCGCACCAAAACCATCAATTCCTGGACGTTCCCGTTTTCAAGACGGGCTAAAACAACCTTCAACCAGCAGCGGTACGTGCACACCGGGCCAGGAACGCACGAGAATGCATTGCTGACAGTTCATTCACACTCTTAAGCAGAGCGCGTGATTAATCGCGAACAACGTATAACAACAGACACGAACAAACTGATGTATTTGAAAGTTGTAATAAATGTTCAAGACGTGAAACGTGGTCGGAAGGGGCAAACTTTCGTCTTTTTCGCAGACTATTAAAACCATTTAGAATATTTGGCGCAGACGGCAGACAGCAGGGACTAAGCAAAGCAGACAAACTAAACAAGAGGATCAGACCAAAATTTGAGAGATTAACACGACGAGACGTTAAAGCAGCCCGCAACGCAGCAAATACACGCATAATTAATACATGTGTATGTTGTGGAACATTATAACTGGAATAATTACATAATAATAGGTTAGGCGAAAACGACTTTCTCAAGACTTTCTCACTATATTTTGTATTTCATCGAAACGTTTATAACAAACATAGCAGATGTAAGTCAGTTCACACAACAGAAAATAAACATATGGACTTGCAAATAAATTTAAGGGAAAGGTCGGCCCAAGTGGGTGTAGCTATCGCGGTCCGAACCAAAGAGTGCTCATATTTCTTAAATGTTGTGCAAGATAAACAGTGTTGAAATTTAAAGAATATTGCGTGGTATGCACTCATAGTCCATCAGATTGACAATCCGCGAATATATGTACTACATTATATTGAAGAGGCAATGAGGAATTGTATTGATCCAAATAGGCATATTGTAATAGGAGCCGACTTAAGCTGTGACCTACTAAATGATAATGCACGATGTGCAACTTTTATGTCAGGAATACGTGAGTTTAGGCTGCAAATTGGAAACAACAAGGTAAGGTTCCATACACCAGTTGGAATGGAAAAAGTGCGGCCGATATCGTACTAACCTCAGCACAGCAGCCGCAATCAATAATCACCAAGATGCATTTAACTTCCTCAGCCTATCGAAAAGTCTACACACTTACCTTTAATTTGCACCAAACCAACAAGCTTATCGCATCCTCAGTACGCACCCTCAGCCGCCGCTCACTAAACCCTCTGATATTACGAGAAACATTTCAACTCATTCAACCACGGGACAAGTTCAGTCTTACTGAATGAGCTGTCCAGTAAGGACCTCAGATTCCATGTACATGAAAACCGAGACATACTGCGCACAAGCCATGGTTTGATGAGCAAGGCAAATCCATGAAGTACACCACCTATAGTCGCACGAATCTAAGCCCGGAGGGGACTACAACGACTCGTCAAAATGAAACGTATTTTAAAAGGATTCAGCACAAAAAGAAACACGCATATGACATCATTTAGCGTGTGATATGCGCACAAAAAATTGCTACAAAACCATAGATAGACGGTCCACTCCACCAAATTCATTAGTTAAAGACATACGTAGATACTTCATTTTCCGCGCCTATAGAATACTATTAGGTAAGTCAAAAAGTTCGTCGGCTTTTTTACCCGATTTTAAAGAGCCTTATTTATGCAGACAACAGTATTTTTATTCAATGATATATTGACCGTTTTGTTCGATAACCTTCGCCCATCGCCTCGGTAGATCCATGATTCCTTTCTCCCAGAACGTATTGTTCTTCTCGTCGAAATACTGAGTGAGGTGATTTTTTATAGCCTCCAAAGATTCAAATGTTGTGCCATCAAGGGAGTTCTGGAGAGACCAAACTTTTGTGTGGTGTCGCCTTATCATGTTGAAAAGTGACGCCCCACCTGTTTGACAATTCCGGGCGCTTCGTTGCTACTGCAGCCTTCAAATCTTCGAGTTGTCTGCAGTAGACGACGGAGTTGATCGTCTGACCCATTGGAAGCAGCTCAAAATACACGACGCTCTTACAGTCCCACCAGCAGCACAGCATAACCTTCTTCTGATGAATTTCGGGTTTAGGGATAGCTGCGGCCTGAGAACCTCTGGGGACCCAACTTCTTTTCTGTGTTACGTTTCTGTAGAGTATCAATTTTTCATCGCCGGTTATCAATCTCCTCAGAAATGGCTCATTCGAGTTCTTCCGGAGGAGTGCGTGACAGGTATCGACTCGCCCTTCAAGCTGCCTATCATTGAGGTCGTGTGGTAGCCAGATATTCCGCTTGCACGAGAAACCTGCATCATGGAGGCGATTCCAAACGGTTCCGTGGGAGACTTCCGTTACATCTTCAATTTCTTTTATGGTCAAACCTGGGTTCGAAGTAACCAGGCTTATGACTTCGTTGGTCTCCACAACATTGGGTCGTCCTGACCTCGGTTCATCTTCGAGATTGAAGTTTCCAGCTTTGAAACGGGCGAATCGCTTTTCGACTGTGGATTTGTGTACTGCGTTTTCGCCGTAGACTGCACATATCCTCCGGGTTGTTTGCGCTGCACTTATGCCCTCACGGTAGGAGAACAACATAATGTGTCGAAAATGCGTATTTTTGTCCTCCATTGCAAACAGCTGCCAATTCCACAAACGAAACGGTAAAATTGGAACCAGTATACCGTCGCGCCGCCACGGGTTTGCTTCTGAATGTAAACACCCAGCCGCACTCTCAGGCGGCCCTGCTGCAGAGCGCGGGAATTTCAAAAATGTGGTCCCAGAAAGCCGACGAACTTTTTGACTTACCTAATATTTGTGAGTGAGAATACTAATGATTACTGAGCGTCTCTTGAAAAAGAAATCGCTTTAATAGTAATAAAGTACGAAAAAAAATGGATAAACCTGCGGGCCAAATTGTAAATGAATATATTAAAACGATTATAAATATTCCGCGCCAGCCATTAATTAATATATACAATGGTTAAGATACCAGAAAGATAGAAAAAGTTTCCTGCAGCTAATTTAGAAAAGGAAGTGTGAAGCAACTGACCACACGAACGATCGCAGATTTGCATAAATTAGCATCGTTTATAAATGTATTAATTATTTTAGCTTCACCTGTTGTAGAACGCTTAGGACACCAAAAACCTAGATTTTCCATACGACCAACATCATTCCCTGAGGGGACGGTCTACGTCCGACGCTGTGGCATTTGTTTTAGACCAATCCAATTTTCGAACTTTCTTTTTTTCGAACCAATCCAATTTTTTTGCTGCAGGTATGCACTCACATCCATATGACCATCGGGAGCTTTGAGTTACTTTGCAACCACAGGCGTCAGCTTTACCTAGCTAAGACGCCGCTTCGTATGAATGCATTGGTTGTGCACACGTAAAGAAAAAATTAAGACCCTGGGCATGAAGGTTCAAACATGCAAAAGTACAATATTGTAGATTATCATTTTGCGAAATCTTCTTAATATTACTAAAGTTTTTATTATATATATATTTAGGTAAATATAGAAAAAGTCAAGTATATACTCAGGCAATGTAAAATGTTCTCCTGATTGCCAGTGTACTTAGTTTTTAATTGAGTGGTGCGCTCTCTCACAATTGTGCATTTTACAAACTAATGTTGGGACAGCCACCCTAAAATCAAACAGAGAAACATTAATGTCACATGTATACGAACCCCTTCCGCCCACTTCGTATTGGCAAAAAATTATTTAATATTATTACTTCACTTTTTGGTTTTGTTAATTAACTACATTACATTGCGCGCGTTCATTAGGTCTCGAAAACGGCATTTGTTTTCCGTTAATTTTGGGCATATATAGAACATATGGTGTATATGCATCTCCGGAAAATATCATCGACCCAACAACCAGATAGCTGGGGCAGACTGACATGTTTCATTATGACATTTGGTGCAAATAAGGCCGCGAAGTGTGCAGCGACACTTATTGGGAGAGTTATGGAACCCAGTCCGAGGGCATAGTTTGTGGTGGAAACCATGGACAAAAAAGCGAGTCAGAACATGGCGCTGCTCAAAGAGAGGTTCCATTCACGCATTGTAAGACATTGCCGATGTTTTGTAGAACGCTTCTGGCACTTATTTCATCTTTTATTCGAAGTCCCTAAGTTTTGTGCGTTTCTAGGCTCAAAACTCTCTTAAAGGACATTGTCTTACCGGTGTCAAGGGCACTACGCTGTTGAGCGGACATGTGTTCCTAGATTAGTGCGATCGTATTGTTGGCAAAAATGAGTTTCTCACCAAGTTTGAGCATACGCCTAATTTTGGTACTATCTTCCACAATTACTCTGTATATGGAAGTGCAACGGGGGAACTCGGTGGTGTATTGGGTACCTTGTAGATACCAGGTAGAGTAGATCTAATCGCGGTATATATTGACAGCATTTGTATGTTTTTAATTCCTGCAGCCGCTCGAATACCTTTTCTTAATATTTTTCTTTCACTTTAGTTTGCTTTTTTGGTTAGGTGCTCATGTTAGCTGCTTATTTAGTTCTTCTTCTTCTAACAATTGCTGTTTTATCAATATGTTCGTATTTCTATTTTAATTTAACTTCACTCGGAGTTTATCCAGATTTTCGCCCTTGTCGCTCTCAGCGGAGATTCTCCTATTATTTTATAGTACTGCCATCCAAGTTTCAAGAGCTTTTATTGCAACATTTACAATATTATTTGCATTTATTTGTACAACCTCTTCTAAAAGATTTTGTGCCGCAAAATGAGGAGCTCGTCAAGCTCTTTGTATTCCCATGTAGTTACAAAGTGCCAATGAAGAAGGAAGTAAAACGCTGAAAACCTAAGGGGCCTATGTCGGGCTGTTCCCCAACACGTAAACAAGTGAACAGAGCAAGATTGGCACTTAGCACTGAAACAAACGAAGAAAAACAGAAAATAACTAACGAAGCGTTGGCAACGGGGGCAAATTCTACATACAATACAGCGTCAATCTGGTCCTTGGTAGTAAAGTCTAACAGGAACTACCAGATGCGGCACGTCACCCGGAGGGAACCGGCGGTCCAGGTCGACGGAATATGTTGCACTATATTGACTGTGGTCACGCTACGACTGAGTACAGGAGTAGTATGGGACCTGTTGACTAGAGAAAGGGCAGAAAGATTTCAGGACCATATGCTTAATTGGCTGATGGCTAGAGAGGAATTAAGATGGCTGTCAAAAGATGGATATAGATACTTGTGAGGAGGCGCAAGGGAGAGGGCCAGCGACTAGACAAATAGGACACCGCTCAGACTGGACTTAGTAGGGCGTCCTCATAGGGCGCCAAGTGTGGCTTGTATGCTCTGTGATATGGTAATTATAGTGAGTTGGATGCTAAAAATGTAAGGCTAAGTGACAAGCTCATTGTACGTTTTAGCAGCCGTGAAGAGTAAGAGGAAAGCCCAAAAACTCAGACGTGCAGGGTAGCGTAATCCTTGCACGCCGCTCTCTTTTTACAAATATAAGCGGCTCGCCTGGTGACAGGTAAGATTCAGTAGTCCAAAGTGAAAGTCTTGCGCGCAAAAGTTTTCCAAAATAAAATCTCACATATATATTGGTTTTTATCTGTCGGTTCATATATGTATCGGCGCTGAACTGTATAAGAAAACACGTATATTTTGTCATTAGTATACATTTATGCATGCTTATATATATATATATACAAATAGATGGTGTAAGTAATTTCATGGTCGAACAAGTTTTTGCCGCAACACGATGCTGGTGTGGTGCCAATCAACAGTCAGCGCATTCCTAAGCTAACATCATCGTCTGATGCGTCCGCCATAATGGAGGGAGAGGCGGCGGTGTTGGCAAGAGATCACGTCTCCGTTGGCTCAACGACTTCGCGCTCATCACAGCAGCATGTCCTTCTTCGGGATCCCATGCCCGAAACGCGCGTTATTAAAACGAAGCTCGCCTGCTTATATATCTTTGTCAGCATGTAGCACAATCCTTGCACGGCGTTCCCTTTTCACGGGTTATTAACGGCTTGCCTGACGACTAGAATATTACTAGCCAACGAGGTTGCTATATATATATATATATATACAAGGTGATTCTTCTTCATTCGCTAGATTGTGATCTATGGACGTCGCTGGATAGTAGTGCTCGCATAGCGGCTCATCTGATATTAAACTCTTCCATCTTCACCATCACTCGGGAGTCACAGAATATACTTAAAGTAACACTTAGCCTTAGTAGTCGCGTGTTTTTTTCTGTGTAGAGGTAACACTGGAAAATGTGATTTGCACACACGGATACCACTGCAGCAAACTCGTCTGCAAGTGTGAGCCGGTAGTGTAGAACTTCAGTCCAATAAATACCAGAAGTCTCCCCGTCGTCCCACCGACCGAGAACTACACATCCAAATACTTCTAGCAATCGGGAGAGGCGCAAACCTAGTCGTGGCTAACTTTTTGCCCGCAGGCCTGGGGGGGGGGTGCGTACGGCGTCGCAGTTTTTTGCCATAGATTTTGACGTACGTGTACTCTTATAATCTGAGGCGTACGTATGTCTTAAAGTCTGTTTTACTTTAAGCCACTTGGGTAAAAACTCTTGCATTAACCTGCTGATGCTGGGTAGATCCGCCTCCATGCTCGGTGTTGATCTTGTTGAAAACGTAGGGGGTGGGGACGCGCTGCTCCGCGTAGACATATCCGAATCATTTATTCTGGGGTATCTTCGAATCTATCGCCGCAGTAGCCGTCGCACGTAAGGTTGGGAGCCTTCCCGAACCTGAACAGATATATTGGAAGTCCCCATGACCCGTTACGACCTGGGTGGTGTAGAACAGTAATCAGCGGGCCAATGTAGCCATTCTTTAATGTTTGGTATAACCTTCCAGAGAGTGGCGCTTGGAACATCCTTCTCCATCTTACTCCTTCTGCTATAAGGTGATGCTGCGTCGCTGCTTGTCTTAGAAGTCGTGAGAACTGGCATTAGTAGCAATAGTAGTAATCCTAATCATCTTGTATTGAAAGAAGGTTTCCTTGCCGAGAGGACACTTCCAGATGTGAGGTAAGCGTCGGTCAACCTATTAATGCAAATCGAGGGTCAAATGGCACCCGTCTATACTTCGGCAAAATCTCAAATACCCAAAGAAGCGTACGGCTGACAAAAAACTTCATTTCTTCATTTCTTCTTTCAAGGAAGCAACAGCTGTCTGGTCTAAGATCTGCAGCACAGCGCAGGATTTTATGATACTCAAATTACGATCTACATTTACGCTACATTTCGCATTTTATAGGGCCTAAACTAATTTTGCTTGACTACCGCAAATAACGCAAGGAATTAAACTAATTGTATACTCGCCGATTCTACACGACTAATGCAAAACAGTGAACACAGCGTTGCAGATCTTTACAGGCACACAACGCCTTAAGTATATAACGAGACTACGACAACTAAAGCCGGAAATTCCCGTCTTTAGCGAGGCCCTTGCAAGCAACGTTGCTAGGATTGCCGTCCGCAACGTATCTAATTTTATTGGTATGCCTCATCTTGCCCCTAGAGGATACTAAACCAGATATTCGAGGGCAACGCGGTCCAGCGGGTTCCTAGGCCAGAATACTGTAGCAAATTGTTAAGCCCAAACTGATTTTGCCTATTTTAATATAAGGGAATGGCATTATGGAAAAATAAGAGTTTGAAAAATCTTCAATCAGCAGGCATACAGGTCGAAACCGATAGAAAGTTCCAATCGTCTCTTTCAAGAGGGGGCCGCAAGCATTAATTAGAAAACTCTGTCGTAGCTATACAATACAGCATGTCTTTCGAGCGAAGCAGTGGCGTGATCTCTTTGTAAGAGTCAGACAAGCAGACTTATAATACTTCGTACACGCTTGAGAGCACAGCCGACAGAGCACTCTGTGTTCTTCTCGTGGAAGTTCGTATTCGAACAGACCAGGTGACGATAACCATGAACTTTAAATCTGGTATTGACGCGGCGATTGTTGAAAATATTCACGTCTCTAATTTATTATCGGACTTGCTTAATTTTTTTCATATTACGAGACAAAGTATTTGAATAGTGCTGTAAGCAGCGCCTTTAACCGCAATCGATTTATATCAACAGCCGGGAAAAAAAACTGACAATAGGTACACAACGCGGCCCATTATCCGTGTTGACGAGCAAATTACTTGCTTCATGTACATTCCAAAACATCTTTCAAGCCAACCAAAATCTGCCCGAGAGAGGTATTCCGGATAGGTCCACTATTATTGGACCTTTGTCGAACAAAGTTGTACCAAAATCAATATTTTTTTTAGCTTAGTCAATTTCGGCGAGAGCATTTTCGGTCTCAAATATGCACTTTGCTCAGGAAGACCCTCTGCGCTTAAGGACCGGCCGGCTAGCGTGGAAGCTAGCCGGCTTCTTTACTTAAAAAAATCTTACTTAAAAAATAAGTAAAGAACATCGGTTGCTTATTAGCGTTGTGGTGGCTTAAAATATGGGTGTATGAGATCTTACCGTTGACACCCAACGGAAACCGTTTATATGGTTTCCCTCTGCTTTCCTAGCTGTGAGATAAACTGGCCACCTTAAGATGTACAAATACTTTCAATGCCATATGTGCTACTTGATGAACGTACTAGGACTAGGACGAGTATCTGAGCTTGCACTTTGCAGTTGGGTAGTGTTGATTTATATGACAGAATGCTCAGATTTTTTCAGTAGCGTGTCTATTCGTCACCAAGCATCAACAACATATCCCACTTGGATTGGCTCACAAATTGCAATCTTCAACGAGGTCGCATCAAGAGAAAAAACTTCGCTGACTTGATAAGCATCTACAGGCGACGAGCGGAAAGCGCATATTTCCGGTTACGACGGCTGGCGGTCATCCTTTGACCTTACACCTGTTACGGGCGAGCGAGAGGCGGATGTTTTAGGCTGATCCACCAGTTTAGTTACGTTTCGACAAGCATGGAAGTGGAAAGGACGGACCAGATTACAAAGGACGAAAAACAAGAGAAAAGGCACCGCCAAGAGGAGGCGAGCCACGGGATAGGGCGAGCCTTAGACAAAGTGTCCTTGTACTTAGGCAGGTAAGACGGTGTGTGTTTTGAGAGAGAGGGAGAGAAAGTGAGAAAGAGAAAGACAACAAGTGTAACAGGAAGAGCAACAAAAATAGAAGGAGGAACATGACGATTATACCTTACATTGGTCCCAGGAGAACGTTGTTGATCGTGAAGCCGGTCCCTCGAGGTTGGGCATTTCTTCCCTTTTGTAAGCGGCCACGCCGACGTCAGCAGAGCAGAGAGCAGCCCCGAGTTAGAGCTCTGCGTTAAAGCCGTGTTTGCTTGTACGTGAGCCAATGAGACACCATCCGGCAGGTTGTACTTGCTTAGATTTGTGGCCAGCTTTCTCGACTCCGTTTGAAAAACTATGGCAATGTCCCGTACAAAAGCGGAAAAATTGATGGGATCGGCTTCTGGTGGTAGGGCAACCTAGACGCTAAAAATAATAGCCAACGAATCAGAGATGAAACAAACGGATACGAGGCAAAGTGATAGGAACTACAATGCCAAACACGGAAGGCCTGTGAAGCCGCCTAAGTGCAGGTAACGCACGTAGGGCGCAATAAAGGCGACCTTACCTCATTTCCGTTGCAACTGAAGGTAAGATATTGCATCTGTTTGCTGTGATACGATCGCCATTGAAATTGGCATATAGGCACTGTGTCAGTTAGAAAGGATTCAGACAAATCATAATGTCCTACATATAAGACTGCCACAAATATTTCTCTTCTGGGCAAGTTCTCTGTTCTTTCTCTGTTGGGCAATTGTCCATAGTGATCCAGAACATGATCTAATGTTTACATGGTCCTCTGTCGTTTACTGGCGGTTATCAATGCGTAGCACTCACGATACCCCCCTCTTTTTTTTTTACTGCTGAAACCTCTCAGCATTATTTTGGGGGATTACGGGAATCCAGACGGACATGCGCCACCCCAGCCATGGTGACTAGTCTGGGACTCGCAAACCCAGTAAACCCGCTTCCCCCCACCCCCAGGGATCGGTAACTGCGTAGGCATTGCTTCGAATTCATGGGAGTGGTGTTGCACCAACTCCTACATTCTACTCCAATCTGGCATCATCCGTCGTCTCATGTCTGCCTTGGTGCAGCTCAGACGCGTCAGCCAGACCGTTAGCGCCTTCCACAGCTCCGCCACCTGGGGATGCGTCGAGAGTCATCGCCTGGAGCGTTCCTGGCTGTCCCTGTCTAATCCCAAGGCTGGTTCGCCTTTGCTGCCTATTTCCCCTTCTTTCCCTGTCACCTACGGGCGCTCCCTCTCGACTGGATCGGGGGCTATTGTTAAAACGAGCTCTCCTGGCAGTTTCCTTGGCCACCTTTAAGGACATGATAGTCTCGAAGAAGGCACAGGACTCCCTCCACGCCTTCGCCGAAGTCAGCATGTGTGCTACAACCTTCTTGATCGGCTTTCCTCTCACGGTGGTCGCACATGCGTCTCTGGCTTCTTGGAGGGCCGGACACCGCAGAACTGTGTGCTCGACATCGTCCGTCTCACCCGATTTGCATAACGCGCAGATGTCGACACTCGCCTTGTTAATTCTTACAATGTACGTTTGGAACTGGCCATGCCCGGTCAGCACCTGTGTCGTACCATAAGACAGCTCACCGTGGTTGCAGTCGTACCACGCCTTCAGGTTAGGGATGAGGGCTCTGGTCCAGCTCCCCGCGGGCGGCCTCCGAGGGTCTCCCGGCTGCACTGCGGCCCATTCTTCATGCCACCGGGCGATTGTCCTCGATCTAGCCGTTGTTAAGTCTAGATCGCCATCCTTCCATCTTTAGGCCCGTTCACTTGCCAGCAGATCCCATGGCAGCATCTTAGACAGGACCAAGAGGGCCGCGGTCGACACCGTGCGGTAAGCCCGGCAGACACGAATGGCTACCGGCCGCTGTGACGATCGAAGCGCTCTCCTGTTTCTTTGTGTCCTCAGCGCCATGTCTGCCCACACTGGAGCCGCGTATAGCGCTACCGACTCTGCTACACTGGCCAGCAGGCGCCGCCTGCCTTCTGTGCAGCCGCCGACTCTGGGCATTAACCGCGCCAGGCCGGCCGCGACCTTGTGGGCTTTACCAGCCACATGCTGGATATGCGCCGATCCATTGAGACCTTTGTCGAGCACCACTCCGAGATACTTTGCTGTCCGAGCAAGCCTGACAGGATGACCGTTTAGACGCAGGCGGATGTTCCGGGTTTTCTTCCTGCCTGTAAGGTACATTGCTTCCGTCTTGTGCGGGGCCAGTCTTAGAGAATGGTCTTCCATCCACTCTGCCACCTGCTTCAAGGCTTCATTAGCGGCATACTCCAGGGCCCCAGTTTCCCGTGCCGTGATAACCAGCGCCAAGTCATTGGCATAGGCCACCATCTCAACACCCGCCGGCAGGTCCGGCAGCTCGAGGACCCCGTCATAGGCTAGGTTCCACAGAATCGGCCCTAAGACCGACCCCTGAGAAACCCCCGCAGAGATCTTATACTCCTGACCGCCGGCCGACAGCCTTCTTTCCGATAGGTAGGACGAAATTATCCGGCGAATGTATGGCGAAATGCCCTTGCGCCTCATTGCGTCCATGGCCACCTCCCAGCTCATCGAGTTGAAGGCATTCTTGACGTCCAGGAGGACGAGCACAACGAAGTCTCTTGTTTTCGGGGTCCTTGTTAACTGTTCGGTCGCCCGTTCCAAAACCCGTGTAAGGGCGCTAAGCGTGGACTTTCCCATACGGAAACCGTACTGGGCGTCTGACAGGGCCCCTTTGAGCTCAATCTCAGCGTTGAGCCTCTCAACGATAACATTCTCTAAGATCTTGCCCATTGTGTCAAGAAGACATATAGGCCGGTAAGCAGAACTACTTGCTAAAGCATTGCTCTCTCCCGTTGGTTTGGGGATTAGGACCAGGTTGGCGTTTTTCCACAGCCGCGGAAATCGCCCTTCTCTTAGAAGACGCATCACCAGTGCTTGAAACAGCTTCGGCCATTGCTAAACCAGTAGCTTTACCGCTCCAGGAGGTACTCCATCCGAGCCGGGTGCTTTACCGGGTGTCAATCGCTGCCATGCTCGCTCGACTTCCTCCAACGTCACCTCGGGAATATCTTCTTCAGCAACCAGAGGCTCCTCCCCGTCGCCTCTCCACGGGTGAACCGGGAACAAGCTATGGACCTGATCCTTTAGAACATCCGGCGGGAGTCTCGGAGAAGGCGCCCGAAGCCTGTCCATAACGATTCGGTACGCTAACCCCCACACGTCTCTCTCCACGTTCTCTGCCAGCTGTTTCCACGCCTGTACCTTACTCTTCCAGATGAGGCCTTGAAGGTTCTCGCGGGCAGCTCTGTAACTTTCCAGGAGTGTGGCCGATTGCTCGTCAACGTCTAGCCCCCTCTCCCCTCGGTTCAACCTTCCACTCAGCCAGCTGCGTTGCCTAGTATACGCCCTGTTTAGCCTTGTGCATCGCTTTCTCGCTTCTCGCTTGAATCGATTTTGGTCCACCGTTCCCACTCCCATTGTCCGACACCTCGCGTCGATCTCCTTTACTAGCGCTTCCTTTTCCAGCTGTCTCATCTGCCACCGTCTGCCCCGGGTAGGTGATGCTGGAAGCGTCGCGGTTGGGGCTCGTACCTCGAAGCAGATGTAGCGGTGGTCGCTGTGGTTATGAACCGTATCGACCCTCCACCCGGTTATCGCCGTGAATGCCCGTTCGTTGGCAAGCGTGAGATCTACGTGGGATTCCCTCCCTGCCCGTGAGAACGTCGGAACGTCCCCGTCGTTGACAGCCATAAGCCCCTGCTCTGCCATCCATTCCAGTAAGATTTGTCCTCTTTCCGAAGTGTTACGACTACCCCATGCAGTACTGGCCGAGTTGAAGTCCCCGGTAACAATCAATGGTTTTCCCTCGTGCGTGCCTGAGCTACGGCCTAGTTGACCCAGGAAAACCTGAAACTCCTGTATCTCCCTATTAGGTGAAAAATAGCACGAGTAGAGAACACCCACCCCGTCTAATTCCACCCACGCAAAGCCACTTTCGCCACTCTCCTGAGCCCGTACTGCCCATTTGGCGTTGTCCTCTCCTGTCCACCAGGTTGCCGCATCGATGCGTTCATCGGTATTTATAGAGCTCTTCTTTCTCATTCGCTTCTTGTTCGGTTCCGAAAGGAGGCATAATGCTATGCCCCTCTCCCGGACCGTCTCCTCAAGCAGGTCGTGCGCAGCTCTGCACCGGTTGAGGTTCACCTGAAGTATTCTAATCATTAGAAGTACCAATGACTTCCCCTCCCTTGGCTGCGGCACCAGCGACAGCGGCGCTGATGGCAGCACGCCCTCTCCTGCTGTAACCCTCGCTGTCCGTAGTCAATTGTTTAGCTTCTTTGCGCTGTCGCTTCTTTTCGGCCGCTTCCTGGCGCGCCCTAGCCTCCTGCTCGGATGCTTCTCTCCGCTTCCTTTCACCCTCGAACTTCTCGAGGTTACTCTTACGAGCAGCCTCTTTCAGCTCCTTAAGTTTTTTTGCCAGCACTGGGCATTTGCTTGACGAAGCCGAGTGCCCGTCGACTTTGCAGATATAGCAATGCCCGGTTTCGCTAGTGCACGCACTAAGGAGGTGCCCGACGTCGCCGCACCGGTAACAGCGTCGGCCTTGCGCTTTCTCCTCCTGACAGTCTTTAGCCATGTGGCCTTGCTTCTGGCAGTTAAAACATGTTGGTACGCTAAACCAATCCTCTGCCCGGCACGTGGTGTTACCGATCTGCAGGTGCTTCATGTCAACTAGTCTTTTTGCCGCCGCAGTCGGGAGAACGACAAGACACTGGTATCGCCCTGTCCTGCCGGACCGCGGGTCTTCTGTGCGCATGCGCATATCTGCCGGCATGCTCAACTTTCGCCTTATTGTTTTTTCGATGCTGTCGCTGTCCGCAAACGGGTCTACGTCGCGCAGTACGATCGTCTTTGGCGGTCCACCAGAATCTCGGCAATCAACCTTTGTGTTGATCGATCGCGCTAGCATCTCAGCAAATGTGCCTGTAGATGCTTTTGTGCCGGTCACTCTAACGAGAACGTCCCCACTTTCGGTCGTGGCTAGTCCTCCGCGCGCGGCCAATACTACGCCCGCCGCTCTAAGGTCTGCATTTTTTCGCACGCTCATGAGCGTTTCTGCTGCAGTTTTACCCTCAATCTTCCTTACCCGGACAGTAGTATGGGTCGCCCACGTCTGGTCTGAGACGTTTGTCTCTTTTGGTAAGCTTCGATCCGCGGGCGGTGTTCTAACAATGAGTTCGACATCACAGTCGAGTACCCGACAGCACGTCTCAAGGATCTGAGGGATCGTGTAGTCTCCCAGCTCCTCGGTCACAGCCACAGCTGGTGCCTCCTCCCGCCTATCTACATTAAGGGTATGCAGGAGTCTACCAAAAAGCCTAATTAAGTCGGCCGAGGTCGCCCCCAAGGGGACCATCCCGGCCACTAGCGTTCGTGACGCCTCCGGGGGACTCTGGTGTATTTCCTCCGTCTCCCCTTCTTCGTCTATCTCGCCGTCGCCGACGGCCTCAAAGTCGCTTTTGCATCTAAGTGCCGCCACCTTTCCTGGTTTAAGGTCGGCCAGCGCTGCCGCACCGGGAAACTGAGGAAGCACATGTTCGATGAGTCCTCTGTCTCTCTCCGATCCCTTCATCAGAATGAGTCCTCGCGCTTCTCTAGGGCTCCCAATCCCCCTATGGGTTAGCTTCACCCTTTTGAAGCATCTCTCTGGCCATCTCTTTAACACTATGCGTGCCGTCTCCTCTACGTCGTTGTTTCGGGTTGCCGCTTCCAAGGCCGTGTCGATCGTTGCAGCCGTCTCGGCCTCTTTCGCCTCGATCTGGTCCTTATCGAGCTTCTGATTACATTTCGAACACAGTGAGTTTCCGTGCAGCTCGAGCACACTGTTCACCCCAGCAAGCTTTCGGACTTCTTCCTCGAGCTCGGCCTTAGCCTTTAGTAAGGCGTCTACCTCATTGTTGCCCGAAGCCTGCGTGAATGTCCGCCTGAGATCTGATAGCTCGATCTCGAGTGACTCTACCCGCTTTTTTCGGCTTCGAGCTTTCCCATCAACTCACGGTCTCTCTGTTTGAAAAGACGCTTGTATTTTAGGGAAAACCTACCTACCTCCCCAACGGCGTCCTTGATGAACATCTGGGTATGCGGATATCGCACGATTAGTTGACTCAACACCTTGGACCAGGTGCGGATCTGCTCGGCAGCTCCGTCTGCGTCTTTAGGCTCAATTCTTCTCATTGGCCAAGCCTTTACAGGCAACTCAGGCACGGTTTTGACCCCGCCCTTAGTCTTTGACTGCAGATAATCCAGCCATGGTCCGTTATCCTCTAAGCCCCCATCGTTCTCGTTACCCTCATCATCACTCGCGTCTGCAGGTGTTTCAGTCTTTCGTCTTCGCTTCGGGGTTTGTTTCGACGTCTTTTCCGTGATGCTTCCCCGCTCTTCCCTTTTTCCTCCTCGTTTTCTCTTTCGTTGTCCATTGCCTGTTTTCCCGCACAGTTTTGGTCTCCCTTCACCACTACCTGCGTATTCACATCCTCCGCGCCGTCATCCTCTGAGCTGGAGGTGTGTATGAACACTCCCCCCAGAGCTCTCTTCGGTTGGCTCTCTTCCATTCTTCCCTCGCTCGTCTCTGTCGTTCCCGTTCTTTCGCCTCCATTCCCTCGCGTTGGCGTCCTTTGCGTCAGCCCCGAGGGGGCGAATATCGCCGGCATTTTTCGCCTATTGTCCCCACCCTCGGAACTCATCGTGTTTGAGCTTGACAGCAATGTCAAGGTCGCTCAAACCCTACGCCCTAATGCGCCGTCCGTATCTCCCGACTAAATCCCTCTCTCCGTGGGCCAAGCAGGAGACTTCCTAGAGCGTCTGGTCCAACGGGTACCTATATAAGGTGGGACCTGTTCTCGTTTTGCAGCCTCAACACTGGTCGCAGGAGGCCAGCAGAGGGCGCGATCAATTCCTGGAAGCACCGCCCATTGGGCGAGGGTACTCACCGACTGAAGCGCCACCTAGTGGCCGAAATCCCAACTTGCCTGCGTCACTCGTCTCTCAGCCTCGGAGGTCGGCGAACGCACAGACGACACCGTCCTTTAGTTGTGCAGCCGTTAGAAATCCAAATTTGAATCCGCGGCGGACTGTTCCGAGTCCTCCGACCGCTGCACGGGTGGTTTCGTTTTGCTTCACTCTACCGAAAAAGGTTTTGTTTAAACTTCACAGAACACTAGCTCCTTACCACTTTGTTTTACGGCCACGCACAACACACCAAAATGGTCACTGAGTTCCACACATCACTATGGTATGCCACTCTCTAGGTTTACCGGCCTGTATTCACCCAAGCACGCGTAAACCCTCGGAGCTCCGTCGACACACGTCCGCACTCTTTGGCGCCAAACTAGCAACTTGTACACAAGGACTAGAACAGCGCGAGAGACCTTGGCCTTTCAAAGACGGGCCTGCAATGCCACGACAGCACAGCGGAGCCTGATTCGTGTCCGCTGAGGGGCGTGAAATGAGACGCATTTTGTCTTGGTCGGGAATACGACAAGGCCAATCTGTTTACAATATGACAATGCCGTCGCGATACCGGTCTCCACATGCCTAAAATTGACCTGACCGTTTAGATTTAAGTAGGTGAGATGCGGAGAACGTCCACATATACCACTGGGCGACACTCCATTTTTTTCAATGCCACGCAGGACAAAATGCATGTAGAATATGAAGATAAAAGAACCAATAACCGACCCCCGGGGGTCCCGATCTAGACAATTCCAGAAGTGGCCCCCACCGACACGAACTGTACGTCCGCCTAGGTGCCCGCTAAAGATTCAAACCGCTTTCCAATACTAAGCAGTTTAACGAAAACCTTCGGCTGCAGTGAATTGAATGCACTGGAAATGTTCAGAAACACCTTCAGCACTGTCTCACTGCCATCCATAGCTCGTCTCATAAATTTGGCAACATGACATAAGGGAAGTTTAGCGAAACAATCCTTTCGAGATTTACTGTATAAGAAAAATTAACCAATAACGCAATGTTTTCTAATGTATATGTACATATATATCGCTGACCACTACTATATATGGAAACAGCTCTAATGCCATTATTACATATGCATGTATACATTTGTCGTTTAACTGCAAGTGTGTGATGCAGCAGTGCATCACGTAAGTATATCCGCATTAAGAAACGTATCTTCTGTGAATGCTTGACTTAAGACTACTGTCTGCATAAATATGCATTTGTCTAATCTATCGCAACGTGTGTATGTTGTATAAAAATCGTAAAAACTCGACGTTATTTTGGAACAGAGTTTTAAGGAAATGGCGGAGGGAAGCCCGCTACGTTCGGTGGAACATTGCGACGACTCCTGAAGTCTTTACCTCTTAAGTGTGACTGTCAGTGAGAGATTTAAGCAACGCTTGGGTTGTCTATTTCTGTAGCAGGTACTGTAAAATATTCACCATCTAGCATTAAGTTTACGACGTGCGTTGTCTTCCGAGCGTTGTGGTTGTGCCTTGGGTTATCTGTTGCACACATCCTCGCACGAAACAATCATTGTAGGTCTACTTGAAGACTATTCGGAATCGCTTAGACGCCGCAGAAACAGTTTTTTTTTCTCTAAAATGTACGCTTTTAAAATCTACGCTTTTCTCTGTTAGTACGGGTTCGAAACTTGTTGGATTGTGTGAGAGTTAAGTGTTTGACTTAGCATTAGCGGATTATTATGTATTGTTTTGCAATTCACAAAGTTTTAAGTTAGCCTTACTTAAACGATTGAATTATATACAGGTAGTTCAATAAGTTCTTAGAATGAAAACCGAGAATTTTCCAAATCATGTTTTTAAATTTTTCTTATTCGATATACTCCCCGAGAAGCTCAATACACTTTTCCCACCGAGATTTCAGAGCTTTCATACCTCTTGAGTAGAATTCCGCGTCGTTAGACTGAAAATAGGCATTGACAGCAGCCTTAACCTCTTCATTGCTGGAAAAACGCTTTTCACCGAGACTATTCTTCAAATGTCCGAAGAGGAAATAATCAGAGGGGGCCAGGTCTGGAGAATAGGAAGGTTGTTCAATAAGTTCGAACCTCAGTTGGGCCAGTTTTGCCGTTGCTTGCCGCGACTTGTGTGAGGAGCATTGCCCTGGTGAAACGGGACAACCTTCTTCTGCAAAGCGGGCCGTTTCACGATGAGTTCTTGCTAACGGCAGTCCAACAGTCTTGCATAATATTCTCCTGTGATCGTTTTACAGCTCTCAAGGTAGTCGACCAGCATTATTCTACGTTGGTCTTAAAAAACTGTAGCCATCACCTTTCCGGTCAATGCCGTTGTCCGCACCCTCTTCGGAGTTCCTTCACCAGGTGCACACGATTGGCGAGATGCTTCTTGGATCTCGGAAGTGTAGTGATGGACCCAGCTTTCATCGACGGTCACGAATCTGCGCCAAAAATCCGACGGATTTTTCGACATATTGGCCAAATTTCGCTGTGAAGCGGAAACACGCGCGTCTTTTTGGCCTTGGTTGAGCAAATGCGGCAGCCATTTTGCTCTAAGCTCTTTCATCTTCAAGTTTTCGTGCAGGATGAAATGCACACTACCCAAACTGATCCCCAAGGCCTCCGCTATCTCCCTAATGTTCATTCGCTTATCTGTGCCAAGAATTTTTCGCAATACGTTTTCCTCATCAGTTGCCGTTTTTTGGCCTCCTGGACGTAGTTCATCCTCGGTGCTCCTGCGACCTCTTTTTAACACATTAATCCCGTTGGACACAGTGGCAAAACATGGCGCAGAGTCACTGTACGTCTCGTCTAACTCAATTTTTACTTGGGTCGCATTCCAACCTTTGAAATAAAAATGCTTGATAACCACTCGAAACTCTTTTTTCTCCATTTTTAAAAATCACGCCGATACGTTGCACGGGAAAAGCTATCAAACGAAATAGCAACGGCCAATCACCATAATATATTGAGTGCTAGCAGTCGAAAAGTTGCAGTTCCTATTAGCGGTGAAAGCGTGCTAAAATTCGAATTCTAAAAAGCTCATTCTAAGAACTTATTGAACTATCTGTATATATATATATATATATATATATATATATCAAATGTATACATTATCACCTTACGGGAACTGAGACTACTACAAAAACGCCACAGTTTCAATTATTAGTCCCAGTTGTTGCAACCCTCAATAAATGCATCCCAAACCATAATGTGATCGATGCGATGATGTAACCAGTACCCCTGTTGTCCCACCCCTTCTGGCCTCTTTTATCGGATTTGTCCTCCCGCGTATGTCTTGACTGTTAAATGAATAATAAATATTATTTAACTTTGTATTTTCAATTTTTTAACGCAAAACCAGCTCGCACTGAAAAGCCGCTGCTATATATATATGAAAATCGCAGGTTTAATCGCGATAACGACTCTGAATAGAAAAGCAGATAACATCTGTCGATGTAGACCTGCATATATGTGTTAGGTAAACAAATCCGAGAAACGAGCATTGCAAGTGGGTTATAGGAAGACGATTGCAAAACCTTAGGCTGGCTTGGACACAAGTAACTAGGCAATATGGCAAAATAAACGTCAACTAAGCGGGAGAGTATTTATGAGACGTGTGTGTGATTCCTTGAATAAGGGATTGTCGCGATACATATACATAAAGTGCGTTGCAAAAAATTGGCATTTTCAGTTCATGTTTTTTGGTGATCATTTCGGCTTAATTTATTTGAATGGCTTGAAATTCTATGGGCATGATGTACATGGCGAACCACGAGTATGTTGTTAATTTCGTTGTAATCTTACAATCGGTTCATACAGAAAATTTGATTCTTAGCAGGGCTGTATAACTTATTTGATACTACATATTACACTATTCTAGAAACGGGGTTTTCGTCCCTGCTTCTGAATCAAATCGGGAGACTCAGTCTTTCATGGAGTTAATGGGCTGTCGTAAGTGCGAAAGTAGAATATAAAAAATCCTTTTGGGGCTGAACCTTAGCTAAGATTTAACGTCCATGGGACTGCTTTTCGCATTGCTTCATAGACGGATCCCCATAAATACACATCACAAACATTTTACTCGTGGTTTGTCGTGCCCTCATCATGCCCTTAAAACTTTAAACCATTCAAATAAATCAAGTCGAAATTATCGCCAAAAAACATGAGTTTCTAATTTTTTGCAACGCACTTATATATATATATATATATATATATATATATATATATATATATATATATATATATATATATATATATTTATGTGTATTAAGGTATACATTTGTGATGTAAGAACATGTGCACAGCCCGCTCGGGGCATAACTCAAGGCGTTAGGTCCAGGCTTGGGCTGGTCCACCTAGCCAGGGTGCCTCTCACCGAAGCGGCATTTATATATATATATATATATACAAACGTGGATCGAACAGTTTTAATATATATATATATATTTTTTAAATGACTATAAATTTCATCTTCTGAAGTGTTTTTCCTTTAAATATAGGTCCCGCTGCAACTTTTTTATCCGCGAAAATATGAAAAATATGCACGCAATCAGGTCCGGGGAAAAAGGAAATCCGGAAATATAGAAATCGTATTTTTCATCAAATAATCCAACATCAGTAACAATGTGTGCGTGCGCCAGTGGATTTGGTCGCGATGTCGTAACCAAATACACCTCTCCTCCTGAAGCAATCCAGAGTTCTCTGCTACCTCCTGCTACCCGTTGAACGTTCATTTGCTAGAAGTTCAAAGTTTTTAAAACAACATTTGCTCCCAGATTTCTGAAACATAAAACATCGGTCAAGACTGTAACAATTGATCCATAGAATATGTTTAATTCCTAAGCTTTCCCCCTGATTCGTAATTCGGTGATTGTTGAGTACGATATCACGAACTTTGTCAAAGGTTTCTTCTGCTATTGACGTCGAAAGCCTTCGCCAAACGGCGGTCATTTTTGTGATCTTTACGTCCGTCGCCAAGCCGACGTTGCCGCGGCTCTCCAAAATCGCTTCATTTATTTGAACTAAACTGAAACACAAAACGCCGCCACCGCCATTTTGGCCTGTGTGTAACTGATGGCCGGAGCCGGAGAACGTTAGCAGTTTCGGTTCCATTTTTAAAATTCAAAGTACTAGAAATCACCGACCCGGCCTTGTATACAGGGTCTCTCTGATAAATATTTAATACGTTTTTTTTTCCAATGGAACATGGTCTCTCAGAAGTCTTGATTCGGAGTGAGAGTGATATTACTAAAATCCGTGACACTGGTGTTATTGTCCGACATAGGACCACAAAATGTGCAACTGCGAGACAACCAGCCTCCCTATACTGAAACTAAGCACAACGTCGTCGTGTTCGAGAGAAAATATTTGGATTTAACGAGCTCTACAAATGTATATATTATATATATATATATATGTATATATATATATATATATATATATATATATACACATCTATATCTAAGTGCCAGATCTACAGGTTTGACGCAATAAGGATTACTGAATCAGATCGTGTCGGCTATGGTGAAAGACATCGTCTCTGCATGCTGAGCAAACACGTTTACCACTGTGCTGTTGCTTCGATTTTAGCAACGCCGTAATGCATCGTCGTCGTCGTTGTTCGGCCAGTTCGGCTGGCGATCGGATTTTGTCGGTCCATCGACCCGATTGCTAAGGATTGGTTTTTGCGGGTCTATCTACCGAGCCTCCATTCTGTCGGTAATAGCGCTGACCGACCAACACAGTTAAACAAGCTCCGGGTGTGTCTTTTGTTGTTGTTGTTGCTGTTGCTTTTGCTGCCATTATTGTTGTCGTTGTTTTTGCTGCCATTATTGTTGTTTTGCTGCTGCTGTTGTTGTTGTAGTTGCGGCGGTTGGCCGTCGTTTCATTTTGTTGCCGCAGTTGCTATCGTTGTTGCCGTTTTCAGCAAAACGGTATATTCGATCATGGATCATGTAGTAAACAAGATCAGACATTGTGTGTATGCTCGGAAATCGTACATCGGCATTCTGAGATCGAGAGACAGGCTTACGAATAGGATAGGGGGAAAAAAAGCCTGCAGAAAGCATGCGTACTAACGTGTGGCCAGCTTTGTTGTTGGCCGATTGTTCGATGTTCGACGTTGCGACAACATGAACAAGTCTCATCATGCCGCCGCAGAAACGCCAGTAAAACGCAACGAGGGCTACGGCACAGTGAAAGGTGGTGGGTGGCCGAGGTAGGGTTAGGCGCGTGCAAATCGTTCGTTTGTTACAGCTCGATGCGTTCGATGCGTGGATGCTGGCTGCGTGGAGGATCGAGTCAGTCAAGCCGATGGAGAGCAATCCGTGTCCTACGTCCGTAAATCGACTTGTAGATATGTCGACGGCGACTAATATCATTATCGCCTGCTAACAGCGAACAAAAATATATGATTAATGCCAAATAAAACCCTGTGCTTGTCAGTGCCATCACGGTACTTGAGCCGTTTCAGTGTCTATGACGACGGCGTAGAGATTTGGCGTTTTCGTCGTTGTCTCAAAAACTGCATACGTAAAGCTTTTTGCGTTATGCCAAACCTATGTGCACATAGAGAATGATCCGCATGCTTTAGACCATGTTTCAGACGCAGCTCAACATTTTAGTATTGAAAAAAACAGCACTGCGAACGTAGTTACTTTTCTGCTGCAATTTGCAGCCATTCAGAGACGGTTGTCGCTAGGTACGGCTTTATTGCAAATCAGTAAGAAACAGTCAAAATGTCAACGCCATGGCAAAGTCCACCGCTGTGGCAGTGAACACCACTGAACCTATCGCTTACCGACCATGTCAAAGTTGCGACGACTCTTACCATCTTACATGTTTTTACTCATTTTTGCAGTTTCCCCACCTTTAGTTTATCAAATAATTGATTTCATGTAATCAGTCACTAACGGCGGGGACATGACAATTGACTAAATACTCTTATTTTAGCAAAGACAAGTTAATAGACTTAAACAAATGAGGGTCGGCACTTGTGTTTCGCGTCGAAACATATATTTTTCTTCTTCTTCTTCTTCTTCTAAAAAACAGAAGATGAAAATGACGCACATCAGCTCCGGAGTTGGAGTTTTTTTTATTGCTGCCTATTCTATATTGTAGCGCTGCGCGGCATGTATTTGTCTCACTCCTATTTAGATTGGTGTCGTGAGGGCCTTCACTGGTTGCGAGAGGTGTTTTCAAAAATGTGCAAATCTTATCTTTTGTTTCTGAAAAGTAACATATTAGTAGTAATGATGACTCAGATATCACTTTAAGGACGTGCAACTAACAATGAGTAATTAGGACCCCATAGTGTGCATCGCACGCCAGGAAATTACGCAGCAAGTCTTGGCTTATTTAGGCTAATTTGGAGAGTCTATGGTCTAAATCTTAACTGAATGGACAATAATTGGAAACTTGAGGTTAACCCGAGAAGAAAATATAGGGATCCAAAAATATCCTTTGGAAACCCGTTTAAAATCTCTGAAGACTAACGTTTTTTGCTACTGTTTTATTTCTTACGTGTTTGGTTTGTATATGCGTTGTAAAACTATTTCGCGCTAGAACAACCTGAGCGCTAAAAATCGCTCAGGTTGTTCTATGCTTTAAGAAAAGATACGGTCGTATGGATGAAAACAACTACCGGCCTATCGCGTTGACACGTTTTCTGTGAAGATGTTTAGGCTTTGTTTTAACCTTAAATTTGCAAGCATGCAAATAGGTCTTTAGGCGAAACTCTGTATGGATTTCGTACATCGCGTTTACTTAAGTTTTTCTTATCAGCATAACTATGCTTATCCTATGAGACGTTGACGGCAGTTATGCGGATACTGAAACTTGTATCACCGTTGTTATGCCCTGATTCCCATTCCTACTGTTGTTCTCTTGCCGTTTGATGCCTTGATGCTGACGCTACCTCTGGTGGTTGAATTCTAAGGGTAAGGACGGTCTACTTTGCTGAGGAGACGCGACGACGTCGACACGTCACGTATATCTAAAGTATCTAAGGTTTATGGTCTCTTTGATATACAGCAAATCGATAGCACTTTGAAGCAAGTGCGTTTAAGGTTGGTTTCGAAAGCCTGCTTTATAGCCTTGACAATAGGCGGAACACGCCACACTAATGATGTCGCGTAATATATCTCCGCATCAGATGTTTGCATTAAGCACAACATTTTTAGTATTTCGGATTCTCTTGTTTACTATGTGTGGCAGAATGTTTTCACATTGTCAATTAGCGAGCATTCTAGCTCTGGCATGTTGAGATGGTCTTTCAACCTGACGACGACAAGTACTATGGTAATCCGATGGCATTGAGGAACAGCATGAGAAATAAGCACCCGTCCATTACATGCTAAAGTTGATACGCGTTCTTCTTAAAAAGGTAAGTAAAATAACGTAAAAGACTGCTAGGCATGTGACATTGTTTAATTGCGTAATTTAATCATGTTTTCACTACACTTCAATGCTGGCGACCACCTTGCGCAGCAGGTGCTTCGCAAGAGCTTCAATTGTTGCTGCTGAGATTACCAGATATATATATATATATATATATACGAGGCGTACACATTAGCATTGACGTGACCCCGCAGGCCTTCGCCGCTACATCTAAAGGTGCCGCTGAGTGCCGGGATCAAATTGCAAAATAAGAACTGACGGGATGGCGTCCGATTACCTGGCTTTACATCGGTAAACATGCGAAATATGCCGTTCACTGTTACATCAATACAATGTCGCTGCTTCTGACTTGTGTAGCTTCCACGAGTTTGCTGCAGCATAGAAGAAACAGCAAAAACGAAAACAACGAGAATGCAAACGTATGTAAACTCTCTTTATCTTCGTCCATTTGATCATGGCAAAAGATGTACCATGCTGGGGGGGGGGGGGGGGGGGGGACGGCAAGGAGAAAGGGGAAGAACACAAAAGTGCGTCGAAAACTCTAGCCGTTTCCTCAGATTCATGTTCGCTGCGCATCGTAAGCGCTCGACGCGTGCAGCAATACCATGAACAATACAGCAATGCAATACAATAAGTACAATGCATGCGCATAGATAAAAATGTAATAAATAATTTATTTAAGTTAAAGAAAAAATATTTAGCATTGGCTATTAAAACAGATTCAATTATGGCTTTTAAGTAAAATTGTCCCGTGTAAGCTGAAACATTGCTAAGCGAGCCGATCGCAGGGCCCAACTTAAACCTGTCGAGTCTCTTACTCCTAGTGCTTTCCGCTCCCGCACTTCCCACTTCGAAAAAATGTCAGGATCAGAGTCACATTCCACTGTTCGCACTTCAATGTTCAGAGACCAACGAGCAAACTTGCTTGTGAACGTTCCTCGGAAAAGCACGGTCATTGTAAATCAAAGCTGTTCTTAGCAGATTGCGCTCCGCATCCGACAATGCTACCTCCATTTTACCCTTTCTTTCAATAAATATAGGAGAGGGGTATATATATTGAGCATTGTAGAGTTTGCGTTCGTTCTACTCGTTGCCCACATTAAAACAAATCATCGCAATCAACTTCACTTGACACACTAAGATGATTGGCAACACACTTGCCAATCATCTTTACGGATATAACTGAGCCAGCATATAAATGCGGCAAATATTTACTAGCCCACGGTCGTAACGAAAAAACGTATACGTATAGTTTGCTCTCGACAGTTCGGTTGACCATCTCAATGAGGCAAGTACACAACGCAGATTTGAAAGCCAGCCGCTAAAGTCAGCTATGTCGGCATCACAACTGCTTGATGCGGCCCGAAGTACCACATAATAGCTGTTCGGCAGCTGGTACTAGGCTGCGCAAGGCAACTAACGATTACCAAAAAATACCGTACGTCTTTATAAAAGGGTTTGGGAGACCTAACAGCAAATCAATGGAAATCAGGTCGTGTACCGACAGAGAAACGCTGTCACGCTCAGTCAAATCAAGTTTCACGCTAAGAAATCAAGCAGCATATTTTGCAGCCAATTTGCAGCAAATGCTACATTCGAAAGGATCCATGAGTGTAATGTCAACTAGTTTGTGCGAGACGTGACGTGGATACCCAGTGTGGTCTCTACGTTTACGTCTCCGTGCGTTGTACAGAGCGTAGTAGTAGTAGTAGCACGCAACCTTCTGATATGGAATATAATATAGTATAACGTAGAAACGTATATATATATATATATATATATATATATAGAACGTAGACTGTTCTATGCAGCGTGCTGATAACGAACGACGAAGCAGATCGAGCCATTGGCAATCGAGACACTGAACTGGCTTATGAACAACGCACCGACTGCAGCAGCACTTGTTTAATGGTCACCAAAATCTAGACGGCCCTGAAGGGGACGCAGGCACAACTTTGTCACACCGCAATACTGAACGGTATTCACAGTACAAACATCAATCATCATTTTTTTTACAGGGGCCAGGAACAAAAATGCATAACGCACACCCTTTGGTCTGGGTAGTGTAGGACTCTCAAATCCACTAAAAACCTGGTGACCCCCTAACCTACATGACCGGGATACTTGTGGTATTACTTCAGTGACAAACACCAATTTTGCAATACCGTATCTGGCCCTATCAGGTTAAGTATATGTCGCATCTATATATAAGCGAGGGGTGCTGCATCGATTCGTAAGGATGCAGTGCCTGCAGCCTCACGAATCGGTGCTGTTTGCTTTGTCAGATAACGGTTGCCCCTGCTCCCCTGTAGTGCCTGTCGTCCCAACACGCTAGGCATCAACGTAAAGAACCACCCCAACCCTGCAGCTTCTGTTCTACGCACTACCCCCCTTTTACTTGAGCGTTGACAGCACGTGTCGTGAACATCGGAGGCGAATCTTAAATACATCGGAAAATTGAAATCTGCATCCGAGTTGAGCACTTTCTTGCTTTTACATTCCTTTGTTCGACACAATCCAAAATAAGCTCAGCATGAGCATGCTAAAAAGTTAAAGAAGAGATTATAGCAAGTAGTTGTCTCCTGCCAGTCAACACTCCAAACAGGTGGGTTTGAATTCTCCTAGAATCTCACCCCTGGTAAAACTCAGAGAAGTAGCCTACACAGCTCGTACCGAGAAGAGCCGCACATATAGGAGGCTCACATAGAGAGGCTCAGGATCGGCGCAAGAAAGTAGTTACGTTATATGAAAAATAGCTACAACGGCTACAACATTCAAGAGACATTTTAGACAACTTTAAAACACAACTAAAATGTTGTCTTAGAAATTGTGCTTATTGTTTATTTAAGTAAAATATGTCAAAAATCCATCGTCGAATGTTCGTTCTAGGATAAATGTATGGCTGAATTATTCCACCTCTCGCGCGTAACCTTCATGGGCTCCGGATGTGTTGCTGAAGCTGAACTTCCGGATCTAACTCGTGGATAGGACTTAGGTCAACAAACATGCTAGCCGCAATAACCTTATTCCAGCTACTGTGAGAAGCGGGAATAAAAGTCACCCCCGAACAGATGCAGCGGTGTGCGGCCTGGCATTATCGTGCATAAAGACAAAGTGCTCACCAACAGCTCATGCGCGAGGCACCATGTCGGAGTTTCTTCAACGTCGTATTAAGCAGTTAAACCTTTTCTTCCACAAGAACCGTAGACTTGACGGACCTCCACCAGCTCGGTTTTCCTACTTTATACGAGTATTGAATGCAACGTTGCTTAAACTGCTCTACTAGTTGTAGGTACACGTTCCTGTCTATGGTTACCGTGGGGAAACATTCTGTTTTAATATTGACTTATTTTACGTTTGCTGCTCATATCAGAGATCTAGTCAAGTCCACGGCCATACTTTTAAACATATTTTCCGTCGTTTCATGATTAAAGTTCTAAATTTACATATTCGTCTGAATAAATGAATTGTGCATTTAAGGTATTTTTGTCTCTCCCTAGCCAGTATAAAAGCAGCCTAACTAATTCACACTGAAAGAGTGTTACTAATGTGTACCTATTTTTGACGTTGACCAATTATGGTGCGACTAAAGGTTATCATGAAGGAAAGGCTTCTAGCAGCCAAAACTAGAAATGAATGGGTTCGAGTATGCCTAAAATTCTCCCTTACAAACATTGAGAAAATGGACACGGTCGTGCCGAAGGGAATCATACAGGCGCAGAAATTGAGAGATTTTAGCCGGGTGTGAAATCAGTTCCAGCGTCCAGACGCTTCTATCGAATCGTACCTACTCGTATCTACCCTCTCCACTGCACGTTTGCCAGCACGTGGCGTCTAGCCACAACAGTCATGTGTTCACCTGAGCTTCTACTTAAATTAAAATGATAGTGTTGCACCTTTAGCACTAGGAATATCACCCCTGATCTAATCACCTTGTAGCACAGAATCCAATGAGCAATAACGAAGAACTTTGCACTGCCATGACGGGTCTCAGGGGTCCTACATATGTGGTACATACGGTACATATGTGGAAAAGAGAAATGCGGTACGCACGACTCTGAGACAAGAACTCATTCTAGATGCAATGGTCACGAATATACTGAATACCTGAAGATGAAGTAATCTGTGGTGAGCATATCTTGTACGACAAGAAAACCGTATGGAATTGAGAACTCAGAAGTAAAAACGAAAATGAGCGGCCCGCGATCACAGGATAAAAATAGCTCAGTTAACACAATAGCCCTACTTCACGGACCGAACTTAGTTGAGGTGTACGCCGAAAACTGGTGAGTGCCACCCAAAGAGCCGCGAGATCGACATTGGCGCATCTATTTTGTGTACGATCGCCTGCCTCTATGATGTGCTGTCTACGTTGTTAGTGAAACCGCACAAATGCAGTTGTTTAAACTGTACTTAGCAGCGTTTATGTTACAAGGAATGACAAAATGTACGTTTAAGTAAGGGATGTCTGGAAAACTCTGCAATGTTTTCCGGCATTCGAGTGCCTATTTTCTTTCTCCATGAAAAAAATGTAGTTTCTCTTAGTGTAGTATGTTCGAGCATACTACGAGAACTGTAGGTAGCGGTGTCCGCAGTCGTACAAAGGGTTGCCTGGTTCGCGCGGCAAAATTGCGACTTGCGGGCCTGTCAAGTCCGCTCGACTGTTGCTTATATTCGTTTGTTTAATTGCTCTAAAATACAACAGTTCATTTGTAAAACTTATTTGAAGGAGATTAAACATGTATAACTATATAGCGATTATAGCGACCAGCCAAAGCCGTACTATCCTTCGAAGTCATTGAGAGGTGAATGTGGAGATGGCCAATCTCTGCCGAGTCGTGGCTCGCATTCACTCACCACTCCTGCGTAAATCACGAACAGACTTCGCTTGCCCTTAGTATAACTCTGATCGTTTTTACCGCCAGCCCACAGCTTGTCTTAAAAACCAAACTATTTGTTAATATTACGCACTGCTTATGGTAGTCAAGCAGTATCTCAAAAAACTGCGTACACGTGGTACGGTCGATTTCACGGCGCACGTGAAGGGACAGGAGATTACCCCTGCTCGGGAAGGCCGTCGACATCAATAACAGAAGAAAACGTTAAAAGAGTTCGCGACATCGTACTCAACAATCGCCGACTACTATAGGGGAGATGGCTGAGGAAATGGAGGTATCCTGTGAGGCAGTTGTAACAGTTTTGCCCGCTATTTTATGCGCCATCATACGAAATCAGGGTGCACAATTCATTCTAAAAATGTTAAATTTCCATCTACTAAACACCTATTGGCAAATGTCCGAACTAAGCAGTCAAGCGAGAGCGAAGATTCTGGATTGCTTTAAAAAGTTATTACAGAAGTCGAGTCGTGGTTAGTACATGGTAACGATATCGAGACCAAATCCTCTCAGAGGTGCTTCTAAGGGAAGAGTTGATCGGAGGCAATCGAATTAAGGCAGAGCAGATCGAACGCCAATGTTCCTTTGACCGTTTTTCTTGTTGACTACGCGGAGCTCATCTTCCATGAATCCTTTTTGCCACCTGGTTCTACTGTTAAAGGGGAAGCTCAATAAGGGAAACCACCGTTATTGTAAGCAAATTGCGCGGAAACGTCTGGTGCAAGTCGCTACATCACGACAATGCACCAGCGCGCACATCAAGATTTTTGTTACTTAAGTCAAATACATATATTCTTAGATGTGAGCTGTCGTAAGCTAGTTCGTTCTCCACAAAGGCGACAACGATACGCACCGTCGACCGGCCTCATGGCGGCCGGCTCTCACACATAATATTGGCAATCGCCTCTACTTACATTACGGGGCGTGTGAGAATACTTAAAAAAACATGTACGTACGTCTTTTTTTTAAAAAGATTTTCTGTAAGGCAATTGCTTGTGTACGGTTTTTTCATGTCCTGGCTAATTTTAATCCACTCCGGCATTTACCTTTTCTAAATTGGAAACCGTGCAAACCAATTTAAGAGTGGCCGGTCTGGGTCTCGAACCCAGTCCTCCCGAATGCAAGGCAAAGGCTTTGCCACTAAGCCATCTTGCTCGGTATACGTGTGAGAATACGTAGAAAAGCGGGGAACGGGGCACATGCTTGTATTAATACATCATCACTGATTTCGGATTAGTTGATGAAAAATTCGATTTCAAGATTTCCGCAGCGTTCCTATTCGTGCTCGACCGTGGTCTTTGCGACTTTTTCCTGTTCCTACGGATACAACAATTAAAGGGACAACGCTTTCGTAGAGACTGTAGAGGAAATTAAGGAAAATTTGCAGAATCCATTCCACTTGATTCTGAAATACAGGTTTAAAATAGTTTCGAAGAGCGGTAAAAAGTATGGCACAACTGCAGTACAGCGGGTGGGAGTTAATTTAAAGGAACTAAAAAGACTCTGAAAAATTAAATCAATATTTTGCTTTTAAACATTTGCATCAGAACTTTTCGATTCGTATCATTTGAATTCGTATATATATATATATATATATATCGTTGTCTGCTATGCGTGGGACGGTGCGGTTATGATGGAACAGGTGTCCCGAAGACTAGCGATTTTAAGCGAATTCTTGCATAAAAGCGTGCGTACTGGGTGTTGTGTCGATGTGAAAAGTGATGGAGCATCCGAAAATGGATTCGAGTGTCGATCTTCGGTGTTCTCCGCCGGCAGCATCAAATCACAAGGTTGCAAAGCAGTCGTCCCACGGCCGAGTGTTGTGTTTATTTGTAGCGATTTTGAGTGAGCTGTTGGAGAGGAGTGTGCGTGTCGGGTATTTACTGCTGATGGATGAAGTGGTGAAGCATCCGAAAATAGGAGCTGAGTGTTGATTTTTGGAGTTTTCCAACGGGCAACACCAAATAACAGATCTACGCTATACCCATGTGGCATTCTTATTTTGAACTTTTCATCCAGAGTGGGGTAACGACATTTTTTCACGGAGTGCAGGTACGTGCAAGCATAGAGTGTATGTTTGTGGTTGTGCACGCTTGACCGAATACATCTCTGAGCGGCTGACAGCGGGGGATGGAGCTGACGAATAGGAAAAATGAGGCATTGGTGCGGATGCGGCTGAGGCTATGCAGGATAGCTGGCAATGATGCATTATCGCAGATGTACATACGGCAGAGGCTGAAGAGAATGGAAAAGAAAGAGGCTTAGGTGGACGTAGGGGGCGGGAAGAGAGACGTGCGCAGTGGGGCTACAACAGAAACTGTTCGTAGTGTTCGGCGAAGTCAAGCGGAGAGTGAGCGACAACAGGAATCACCGGTGCGGTGGCAGCGACGACAACAATGAAAAAGTTGATGAACTGGGAGCGAAAGGAAGAGAGATGTTGAAACGCTGTTGAGGACACAACGCCAGCAGTAGTTGCCGGTGATGTCCAAGAGATGAAAAATGGAGGACTCAGAGAACAGAGGAAGAGGGAGTAGAGGCGCACTGTTAAAGCAACTGTCAGCAGTGGCGTTGAACTTAAGCCAGCCACTGTGGCGGAGGACAAGACGAAGGACGATACGTACATAGAGGACGGAGAATGTGGTGGAGGTGAACGGCGGCACTGGCTGCAGCAGAAGATGACAGCAACAGCGGAACAACAACATGACCACAAGTGAGGGTTTGCGACGACCGCTACAAGCGGCTGAGAAGAGAATGACAATGAGAGATGACCTAAGGAAAAACAAATGCTAACGGTAGAGCAGCAGCAGCAACAACAGCAACGACGACGACAGCAATCACAATAGCAGCATCAACAACCGAAACAACAGCGATATGAGCGGAAATCTCAGCTAAGAGTGACCGATCGACCATTCCGATTCAACCAATGGGAATTTTTTTAGAGATTCGAGTGTAGGCAGAATAAACGAGCAAACTCATTGGATGGCTGTTCATATAGGAGGATTAGCGTCATTTCAATATGGAGCCGGGACGCGTGGGATATTGCAGCAGCAGCAAACAGGCAGAATATTAACGTGGCTGGTAATATGGAACACGGACTTGCGTTTCATGGGGTGGATGTCTTTTAGCTAAGGCGGGATATGGTGGTTGCTGTGAATGAGGTCGGCACACAGGTGCAGGTGTTAATCGAAATTTGCATACAGCGTGTGCGTACGTAGTGTTGACAATGTGTTCGTTTCCAATGGGAGTGAATGTTAAAGAAGGGCGGGACTATTGGGATACATGCTGCATGTGCTGCAAGATAGTCAACAAGAAAGTGATGCAGTTAGCGAAGGCAGCAAACTTTGAGCACCTGTCTCTGGAATCAGATTCGTGGCCTCTGATGGAGTGCACTATGAGGAGATTCATTCCGTACTAGCGGTTGACCCGATTATGGACATTATTATAGAAGCAAACAGAATAGGACAACACAAGCAACATGTACAGAGACAGAACGAATAACAAGAGGGACTGCGGATACAGCGAAGAATGGGACAAAACGAGGGACTACAGGTACAAGGAAGATGGGACAAACAGCGGTAGATATTTCCCGAGGGAGAGGGAACAGTTTAGAGCAGCAGTGCTTAAATGTGCATTCAATGTTGTAAAACTCTTTTGGTATTTATTACGGTAAAATTATTTGGTATGGACGCTTCGGTAACATTTATGCTGCCGCTCTAAGAGCCCCTGATATAAAAGGGTGACATGTGTATTTAGATATGCATGTCAAGCGCCTAATAAATCTATACATGTGTTTGTGAGAAATTTTGCTTCTTCTGAAGAAGATATAAGGCCGATCAGAAAATGCGGCATGGTCGTTTAGAAGATAAGTCTCAAAAATAAAGATTTTTATTAGCTTTCACACCAAATACGTTAAATTCATACTCCTAGGACCATTTGCAGCCCTCAGAATATTCAGCCGCACTCTAATGGTAAGCGGACATGACTGTGAATAGGAAGAGCAAGCCAGACTACTCATGCCAGTGGCCAAGCAAGCAAGAAGACAGGTGTACTTTCAAACATGCGTCAAACTGACTGATGAAGTATTGTAAAATTCAGGTTACAAGATAAAACCAGATGTATTGTGTGTTGTTATAAAATTGCTACTACTGCAATACAGTTGTGGGAAGCAGATGTTACCCATTTATGAAACAACTGATCATCAGGCCCTGTCCCTCAGAAATAGTAAACCCTGCAAAATGTGAGGTCCATGCTGTAGGAGCTGCTGCTGAGTCCGAAGTGCTAAAGGCTCTCTTAGGGTGCAAGACTGTCGGCACGGATTTAGAGTTGCTAGGCGTCCCCCTATTCCCGCAAGGAGTTCCAGATGTCCTCGAGTAGTTGTAGGTTCTCACCGAGGCCTTTTTATTCTGAGATCATCATTTTCGGCCCTTCGTCTTAACCACTTGTTTCGATGGGCAGACTAATCGCGACCTTCAAGATCCCTTGAAAGGCTCAACGACCGCGTGATGTCTACATTAGAGACGTTGCTGAACCTCAGCATATCCGCTCGTGCGCGCCAACAAGTTCTACTCCCCGTTCTTTGGGGTGGCCTAGGGTTACCTGATGCGACTGTCTTATCGGAGACAGCTCTGGCAGCCTCCCTCCATAGATCTATGCAACAGGCAAGAACCCTCCTCGATTCTGTTATTCTTACGGATTTAGAAGCTCGATTGGAGACAAGCCACCGCAGAGCAGTTGCCCTGTGCGGCCACGAGCCCGCCGAGGCTGGATACCAGAGAGAATGGTCAGCAAGTCTATATAAGCAAAGAGTCGAAAACCTCATTGCGGAATGCGCCACGGACGCCGATAAGGCCATACTGCGCGCCGTCTCCTCCAAGGGGGCAAGCGCATGGCTCCACGCCATACCCTGTGCTCAGATCGGGACCCTGTTAGATGACGAGTCGGTGAGGATCGCGGTCGAACTTCGTTTAGGGACAGACCTTGTGTACACTCATGCCTGCGTCTGCGGAGACGTCGTTCAGCCAGATGGACGCCACGGGCCGTCCTGTATTTTCAGCGCAGGTAGGCGAGCAAGACACCAAGCCTTGAACGAAACCTTTGGCAGAGCTCTACGATCCAGTGTTCTACCGTGCGTCCTGGAGCCCGTCGGTTTAGACAGGGAGGGCGGGAAGAGACCTGACGGTTTGACCTTAACTCTGTTCGAGCGCGGATGCATACTGGTTTGGGACGCGACAGTTACTGACTCATTAGCCCCTTCAATGGTCAGTGCTGGCGCGGCTCGGGCTGGTCATGCATCGGCTCTCGCCGAGGCAGACAAGGTTAGACAGTACCAGAACATCGGTTACCCGTACGAGTTTCACCCACTTGCCTTCGAGACCCTTGGCGGGCCGGGTCCGTCTACTGCAGTTTGCTACAGAAGGTCGGGAAGCGGCTAATTCAATTCGGAGATAAGCGAGCGGGCGATTTCCTCAGACAGCGTCTGTCGCTGGTTGTGCAACGGGGCAATGCGACCTCGGTTCGAGGAACCCTCCAGATATGGTTGGTCCCTCTGGACCCCCCGTAATGGTGCACACGTTCGCAAGGACCCAAATGTCATGGTTCGACCGTGAATAATTGGTCCCATTATATTAAAAAAAAAATATATATATATATATATATATGCAGAGGAGCACAGCCTCCTCTCGCCGACACAATAAAGGTTCCGAAAAGGTCGACCAGTCCTCTCGACCATACAGCGGGTGGTTACCAAGACGGAAGCCCTCCGCCAATCCCCTCACGGTCTAGAGGCTTGCTACCGGTTGTACGGCTGGACGTTAAAAACGCATCTTGGACACGTTTCTTAAAAAGAGAGTCCTGTCCTATCTGCGCCGCGCAATGTCGTCCTACCTGACCGGGAAGCGCATAGTCAGTAAGGGCTCCAAGTTCAACATGACGGCCGGGGTTTCCAAAGGCTCGATCCTAAGACCCCTTTTATGGAACCTGGCATACGACAACATCTCACGTTTAGATGACCTTCTAGAAGGCAGTGAATTGCTGGCGTACACAGACGACTCAGACGACCTTACAGTAGTGGTCCAGTCCAGCTCACCCCAGAAGCTATAACCGAGGGCCAACGATGCCCTGGCAAAGATCTCTGGCTGTGTGAGGGGGTTGGCCTGACAACTGCCTCGAATAAAAGTGAGGGCATCTTTCTAATTGAGCCAAGAAAGTGCCCTCTTTTAAAAATAACTCTAAATGGTCAGAAGATTTAGGTTAAATGCCACCCGCTTTCATGCAATGCATCTGGCCTGGGGACTACGGGGCACACCACATACGTCCCGCAGCGGAAGAGGTTACTAAAGTATTGTACAAAATATCCCGACTGAGGCCAAACAACTACCGCCCACAGGAGTTAAGAATGAGTCTTATTATGTCGATGGCTGACTCCATAGTTTTATTTGCAGCCCCGGTGTGGCCGTCAACTGCACTATATACAGAACATTAGAGCAACGCTACTCAAAGCCTGACGAGTGGCTACTTTGCGGATCACAATGATCTACAGAACAATTAGCACGGCGGCCGTTCTTGTTCTGGCTAGTACAGTCCCCTAGGTCTCGAAAGTAAATGAGCGGACCTCCCGGAATTTAGAACGGACCTTCCGAGTAACGGATGATGACTCTGATCCCGGATATCGGGGCCTGGGTGTACCGGCCAGGTAGCGAGTTGCCGTTCTACACGACTCAGGTCCTTAGCGAATACAGTGATTTCCAATCATACTTGTTTAGAATTGGGAGAGTCCATCTCCATTCTGCAAGTACTGCCAAAGTCAAACCGAAGACACGCCTGAACACACAATATAGTGGTGCCTGGAATGGGCCTCTCAGCGTACGGGACGTTGGAACGCTCAGGCAGCCTCTAATTAAATCACGTGGCCACTAGACCTGCATTACTGAAAACATTCTGCGTGCCAAGGAGAAGAAAACCCGTTTTCACATGTCAACGCCCTACAGGGCATCCCGGGATAGCTAAGTTCCTTAACAACTCCCCCCTTTAATCGTTTTAAGTCATGCTTGTGCAATTCCCAATCGGATGCGGAGATTGGAACATAACTGGGTTTAGTGGTTTGGAGCCTTACACTACCGGCCCACAATTGCAGACGATTCCTTGCGATGATGTCGCATTCTTTCCAACAGGGGGATAGGGCTGGTTCTGCTCAGCGAACTTAACAGAGTGATCAACAACAAAGGTTACGTAAGGCTTTACTTAGGTATAATATAAGGACATCGGGCAGTTTTACTTTTGCTATAGTAACCCTTGTGGCAGTCCGTAAGAATTGTCAAATGTCCTAGATGACATTTACGAGTCAAGACGATGCTGGCATATATTAGGAAGAACTTAACACTGCGTGGGGCTCAACAAGTACTATTTGGAGAGAGCCAAAGCGGCCATTATTACACTGAGTACAAGGTCGAACTGCTAACTCCAAGCATGGTATGTCTACCGCAATAAATAGCTAGACCGCCAAGGTTAACATTTTTTACCAGCAAGGAGTTGATTGTCAACATTAGGCTAACGCTTAAAACAAATGGGCCTAGAGCCATAGCATAGCTGCAAACCTTCCCCTATGCATGCTGTTAGTTAATGTTAAAGACCTCTAGAATGGTCTGCCTTTGCCAGGCTTTAATACTGGTGGAATAAAGAGATACTGGAGCGCAGTGCAAGTGGTCCAGGGCACAGCTCAAGAGGGAGATTAGCAAACGCGAGGTTAGATGGTGGAGACATTTTCTTAGAGAAATCATTGATGTCTCTTCAGGAAAGCCGTACAAAATAGTCAGGGGAGCCTAAATAACGGTGCAAAAAGATGCAGACATCGGCCAAAGATAAAGAAGAACTAATACGGCAACTCTTTTCATTTCTCGGAATCTCTATCAGTCTTATCAGATTATCTAAATTAGCGTGCAGTGCCGTGTATGGATTTCTCTGTGATCCTTCTAAAACTGAGCTAATTGCCTACGCTGACAACCCCGTAGTCCAGTAAGGGTCAGAACCGCAGCTGAGCTAGTGCTCAGATTAAATAATGCACTTCCCGACATTTGTTTCTGGACGAAAATAAATGGTTTAACATTAGCCCCACCCAAGAGCGAAGCTTTCTTGTGATCGGCAGGAAAACATTACACATATTCGGCTATTGCTAAACGGCATCGAAATAAGGATGGAGAATAGCAAGATACCTTGGAGTCCACCTAGACCAAGATATTATCGGCAACATCCACACAAAACAGGTAACGAGCGGCCATCATCGTCCAGTTGATGTTCAACATTTACGAGCCTAAGGAGGTAAGAAGAAGAATTATGACGTCAGCCGAGAGGACACTGTTCTGTTTGGTGCTCCAGGTTGGCCCACGCATACAAGTTTCGCACAGAGGAACCGGGTCCGCTTAGAAAGTAGCAGTACGCCCCCGCACTGAGGATCACACTCGTAGAGGACGGTTAGCACGCCCACAGCGTTAGTGCCGGTAAGCAAAAAATAAGCGCTGGTCCGATGGCAGGGCGAATGGGAAGGTATCCCAAACGGCGAATCAAGGCCGTCTGTTAGGTATCTATCAAAAGATGGAATGAGCGTCCCGGAGAAGAGAGCTGACGTATTACATGACGCAACTTCTGACAGGACACGGCGGCCTCCAAATGTATCTGCGTGGGATACAAACGCATCTTCGGCGTTCTGCCTTCAGTGCGCGACAGGAGTCGATGACGATAGCTTCCACAAATTGGCCACCTGTGACGCACTGTGGCTGACTAAAGATCGGTTGGCATGCTCAGAGGTGAAGCACGGACTTCGAGGAGTACTCCTGTTAGTATATACATATATATATATATATATATATATATATATATATATATATATATATAAATATATATATATACAGGGTATTCCGTAATGTACATATTTTAAGGTTTGATAGAACTCGTCAAGCAAATAAATTTTCCCAATGGAAGGAGGGAGCGGAAAAGTCTTGTTTAGGAGTGAGTATGAAATTTATAAAAGTAGTCGTTCTGCCCTTTTTCTTCTATATAGTTGTGCAAAATGCACGTTTGCGCGAGAACCTGTCAATGCATGCAGGAACCGATTATACCAGCGTGTTCAGCGGAAAGTTAGCATAGTGAAAGACACCTCGCTAGCGTTCGTAGCGAAAGACTATTCTTAGGCATTAGCAAATTTACTGCTCATCATTTTTGTACAAAAGTGATGGTGATGCGTGACGTAGTTGCCGAGTAACTACGCTTTTTCGGCAGCCATAGTTGTTATGTTTTACGTTGAAGCTTTCACATTCAGAACCGTAAAATTCTGCCAAGACGTTTGCGCCCCTCCTTCCATTGAGAACAATTATTTTTTTGCCGAGTTCTACCAATTATCAAATTAGGTACCTTACTTTCCTATACATCCTATGCAAGTATGCTTCGCTTTTGATATGGCTGTCGAGAAAGTTTAGTTACTCGGCCAACACGTCACGCAGCACCGTGGTAAAGGTCGTTCCCATATAGTGTAGTCTCAGTCCTCACCCCTTACGTTTACTTCAAGGCGGTCTTCAGCAAAGAAGCTGAGGAGCACTTGTAGGAGAGAACTACCCACCTCAGCATGTCGAAATGAATCAACTAATAGGCGACGGCTTTGTCGAAGGCCTTGACACAAGCGATAAAGACAGTGTACAAGGTACCCCCGGGAACAGCCAACACCCGTTCAACTTCCGACTGGAATACATAGAACGCGTCCTGTTTACCTCGACCCTTTCTGAATCCGAATTGCTCCGGAGGTAGGGCCTTCTCCACAAATGAAAGCGCGCTCGAGATAATCAACTTAGCGAAATTTTTCTTGAGAGTGCGTTCCGACGCGATGATATAATAAAGGTATGTCAAAACAAAAAACTCAATATAGCAGTTGGTAACTTCGCTTTCACTTTAAACGAAGACATTTCCGCCCTTCGTTCTATTAAAAAAATGATTTTTTAGCCGGGTTGTACAAGACTTCAGAGTTTGTTGAGTTCTGGAACACCCTGTATACATATATATATATATATATATATATATATATATATATATATATATATATATATATATATATATACTTTAAAACCATTCTAAAGATTAACGATTTAACCGATTTTATTCATTAAGAAAAAATGCTCTTTATCGTTAGCCATAGCCCTCGCACATCTTCGGACCAGACTATCGATTCCCATGGCAAATAATTCTGGTTTCTGTATTTCGAGAAATATTTTTGTAGATTTTTTCTTTTGCTTCTAGTGAACTTTTGCTAGACGCCCGTTGATGCACTTTGGCACTGAACCATGAACGCGAATTCTAGTTACAATGGTTGTGTGACGCATCCCGAGGTCCATGACAAATTCACGCGTAATTACTGGGGGTTTCCGTTCCACAGTCTTATAAAAACGGCCAACCTCGAGCCGGTAGGTAGGAGGTAATGAGCCGTTCAGAACGTTGCTAGAAAGAGACTGGGCAAACCAACAGTACCCCAAAGTCTTTAAGATGCTCATCTGTAGAATACGCTCTAAATTCTTCAGACAGTATTTGCAACAGTGAGTCCTTGTTTGAACTTACACAAAATTGCCGCCCGTGACTAGAATTTTTCGCTGTCCACTTTGACAGAATTTATACGGAAACAACAATTACGAAACTTTCGAAGATTATAGGTATTTTGCGCTCACACTGATATTTGTTTTATACATTAGGCGTGGCGGGCAAAAACGGGTTAAAAGCACACATTTAATCCCAGTTACTTTCTGTCCCACCCACTTTATATATATATATATATATATATATATATATATATATATATATATATATACTACATATAGCGGCCTTTAATATGGCCAAGCAAGCCCTTTGGGAGCCGGTCGCTGGCATCCTCGGCTCGACTTGACAAAAAGCCGCCATTTCAGCTCGTTCGTCTCTGGGACGCGGGGCCCGGGGGCGTTGGGAGCCAGTGGCCTACCACCCAAAGCAAAGCAAAGCGAGAAGACGACGACACGAGGCCGGGGCCGAGGCAAGGCCATTACGTGGCGAAGTAGTAGCACAGTGCCGTCCCGGACAACAAAAAGCCAGAAAAGCGCACCCCACGCCGGGGGACGCTCGCGCGGTCACATGCAGTCACGCCCGCCCCGTCCCGCTCCGCTTCGTTCCGCCAGTTCTCACTCAGCCAGCCTCACTTGGAGCGGCGATTTAACATGAACGACGACGGCTGACTGGCCAGCGGACAGCGGACGAATTGAAATGTGTGCAGCGAATGCAGCGAATGTGTCCCCGAGGACGTGAATAAGATGTGCGTCTATCTACACGCGCCTTTCGTGCGTCCGACTACATACTGGCGCGGCCGCCTGCTCTACGCGGCCGCGCCACTAACTCACTCAACATTCGAGCCGCTCGCTAGTCGGACGCCGAGGACATGCCGGAGGACGACCCATTGCAGGCACACAACACCCACATGCACACACAGCCTCGCCGCAAATGGTTGCCTGTCACCACGGCTGCTGCTGCGGTGGCTGTGGTGGCGTCGCTGTATCGGTTTTGCGTGGGTCGGTCGAGGCGGCTGTTCGTGTGCTATGGGTTACTACGATTTAGTTGTTATCCTGCTTATGTTCGACTCGGTTAGTATAACTGCACGATTTAACTTGTCCATTGTTGTTTGCTTTCTATGCTACATACAGCGCAGCAAATGCCTACGAACTACCGATGGCAAGATGGCTTAGTGGTAAAGCCTTTGCCATGCATTCGAGAGGCCTGGGTTCGAGACCCTGACCGGCCACTCCTGAGTTGGTTTTCACGGTTTCAAATTTAGACACACTTAAATTGGTTTTCACGGTTTCCAATTTAGACAAGGTAAATGTCGGAGTGGATTAAAAATCGGCCTGCAATGACATGAAAAACCGTACATGAACATTAGCCTTATGGAACAACTAAACATTTTTTAACATTAGCTTGCTGAAAAGGAAGATGGAACTAAAAAAACACGCACATTAAATCGATCATATTGCATATGTATCGGACGTGTATACTCAAATTAATTTTCTGTATTTGCCTTAGACAGGTAGATTGAAATGCACTACATGGTATACACGTGTCCAATTACATATACACAATATACAAACACACACAGTAGCAGCATCGCTACAATGCGGACAGGCATGGTGTAGAGTTTGGCATTACAATAGATTGGGCTTATGCAAAAGTTCTTGTTTTTTTGCCTAAAGCAAAAACACATATTTCCAAGAACACATGGGCTTATTTAGTGACCAGTATAGTATTCTTTTCTCTTAGTGCCAGCTTGCCAATCATCATGTCCCCTAAAAACAAAGAAGTATTGTACTTCAATTTGAATGTCCTCGAAAGGATTAATCTTAGCTGAATAATCGCTTGGCTGCCAAATACGTTATACGTTGCGGCGACCAATCTTTAGAATTTGTCAACTCTTTCCGGTATCTGGGACTTCGGCTTTGTTGTGCTGGGAAGACCATTACTGCTCACATCGTCGAGACAGTGCGCATAGCGCAAATCTCTCTTTATGGAGAGGTAGGCGACGTCCTGCAACTATCCGTCCCGGCGGCAGTGGTACTCTTCTACCTTAATATTGTTCCAATGCTGATGTATGCTCTTGACGGAATATGGGAACACCTCACTCGGGCAAACTTTGGTTTGCTTGAAAGGTGTTTCACAATGTACATGAAGCAAGTACTTTGCCTATTAATGCGGGCAAGGAGCCGCTTTGTGTACCTAACGTCAGGCTGTGCACGGTTGTTGAGATAGTTCGATTGAGATTAAAGACGTCTCGTACAGTACCATTCCACAGCTCTTTCTCGGAATGGGAAAATCAAGTTAAGCAAGCCCGATATTTTCAGTGCCTCTCACCTCTGGTATGGTCTTGCATGTGACAATCGCCACGTCTATACCAGGTACATAGTTCATGGCTATCATCACCTAGTCTGTTCGAATACAAGCTCCCATGAGGAAGCTCGTATTTAAACTTGACTGTGCTCTCAGGCGTTTACGAAGTTTCATGCGTCCTCTTGCCTGGTTTTTGCGAAAAAATCGCTGCACTGCCTCTTTCGAATAACATGTCGCGAGCAGCTGACAAATGTATAGTTGTCTATGTTATATATATATTTTTACATATATACATACATATTTATTTAACATATATTCAGTACAAAACATGTCTCGACGCTCGCAATGGGCCTTAAGGCCTGTGGCACGGACGTCGAACGATATGTATCCCCAATATGAGTAAAATAAACATAATAATCATGGAAATATTGATATTTTCCTAACAAAACGTTTCCTGAGAAGAAATAATTGTAATAATAATAGTCATAGTCTAAAGGTACAAGGTTCAGAGAGTATGGTGGGTACTCAATACGTTTCTTTTCCAGATCGCATATTTTTTGGGACTGGTGTTACTTAAATGGGGTTACGCGTTGCGTTAGTGGAAGGAAAGCATTTTGCTGCGCACTCGTTGTGGATACGTTTCGATCAATTTTTCTTAGACTCGTTAGAGTAGTTGGCGGTAGAAATCCGTATTGATCTTGGAAGGTCCTTTCGCAGAAGGTCAAGGTAAACGCTGTTTCTGACATCCTGCCAACAGCACAACATAACCTTACTATATTTGTGGATGTTTGCTCGTAGAGATTGAGAAGAGAAGTGCAGACGCACATGCGCTCTACTTTTTTGAGCTTGCCTAGTTTCTGAGGAACACACTTACCGAGCTGAAAGATGATTCCAAGTGTTTTGACCATCTCAACAATGGCTGCTTGGTTAACTTCAATATCATCGGCAATTCCTCAAATGGTAACCGTTAGATTTTATTATATCATTAAGTGCAAGACGTTTTCTTCCAGCAAAAAGGGTCGATCATTTTCGACAAGTCTGTTTATTGTACCCAAAAATGGTGGATGTGTTACGTCAACGTTGGAAAAATTCTGGAACGCGTAGAAATACTCTGAATTTGCATTTTTACGTTTACCATTATTCTGCCTTGTTAGAAATCAACTAAGCGTTTGGCGCCATCAAATCATAGCCTTCTGACTGATGCAGTAGACTAACTTACTCTATTAGAAACGTATCATCGTTGTCCATGTTGATGTTGCTTAGAGTACGCTCCAAGCCTCCTGCACCTGGTGGAACAGCACGACGTGCTTGGCTAGAAAAGGCCGTTTGTTCCGCAGAGTTAGTGTTGAAACCATTTCTATTCGGCTCCAGCCTGGGAGCTACCTCCTATTCTTTTGGAAGAAGGTAATGCAGTAGGGGCGATTGGTGTTCTAGCGAATGCCTACTATAAAAGTAAAAACTAGGCTAAAAATACGGATGTTTTTTAGATGCAAGGATTCACCGCGTTACGAAATATATACAAATTAAAAGAGATTCCATCGAAATCTAAGTATTTATTTTACGTTCAGGAAGGAATACGTACATACTCTACAATAGTTTTGCAAACACTTTGTCAAGCTCCAGTGCGTAGACGACAAGCATTTTTTTTCTACTCACTTTCAAGCTAGTCTCTAGGCCAAGTATTGAAACCATAACAATCAGTTTGTTTTTAAAATTTAGTCACGGAACTGTAGTTTTACAATGCTTATGTTCTCGTAAACAAGAATATGTGAAATGTCTAAATTCATTATCTTTTCATGTTTCAATATTCAATTTAAGTTCCTTTAGTGCTTTTAAAAAATAGATAATAATAGACACGATTTTCACAATTTTGTATACATCGTGGGGTATTCACAAATAATCCTGTGTTCAATATATACAGTGCACAATGTGTGTGAGTAACAAGCATTACTGTAAGAGACTTGGATTACAATTTAAGATGTAGTAGAACCCGTGATATACGCAATGGCACAGTTGTATATGTTTATAATAATAATATATATAACATTATATCACGAGTTCAAAGCTCTCAACACTATCTCTTTGCGCCACGAAAACATATTGCTAATTTGGTCAGATCGTGTAATTGTTTTCTACAATATCGTTTGAGTACTGCGCAAATTGTCGTTGCGAATATTAAACAAAACAATGGGAAGTCTGTTAGACTAAGGGATTCGTGCGTACATTTGAAAACCTGCTCTCGAGAGTCGCTCTGAGATAAGTCGAGACTGCTACGCTCTACCTCACATCTCAATGCAACACGACGCAGAAGATTAGACTGAACTTTTCTAAGTGCATCAATATGTTTCTTCAAATGCAACCGCCACACTTCACAGCTGTAAATGATCTTAGGAATTACAAGACTATTACAATGGCAGACATAAAACATTGGACACTTGATAATAAAACAACGAACTATCATATTACACATAGTACTAGCATACTGAATAGTTTGCATGATGTGAATTTTGAAATCCAACTTCAGCGTTACCGTTACCCCAATATCGCGAATGTTGTTTGCTCAGAGTATCTCTTCTCCATGAAGTGTGTAAACGTGGTCCTCCTTCAGACACACAAGGCGCATATAAGGACCGATATTATTATGTTATTTTTGGCACACCAATTGAAGATGTTTGTGCTTAATGGTTTCGTGCATAACGTTTAACATCTAAAATGAATATACAGAATAATAATGGGTAGACATGATCCTTGTCATGCCGGGGTGTGTCCCCCGGGCACACCCAGGCATGGGGTAAGCCCGAATAAAACTGTTGTTGGCCCGCACACAGAACGTCCGATTCTTTAGATAACTTGATAACTTATGATAATGAAGGTTGGAGGGTTTTAATTCCACCTTTTTTTATTAAATCATCTGTGCTCCCCTTTTTTTGTCCGATCATGGCCGATTATAATCCACTCCGGCACTCACCTTGTCTATATTGGAAACCATGGAAACCAATTTAAGAGTGGCCGGTTGAGGTATTGTACCAACGACCTCCCAAAAATAAGGCAATGGCTTTTGCCACTAAGTTACCTTGCTCAATGTTATCGATGAAACAGTGTACTTGTTTATAACTTAGTCAAATACATTTTGTAAAAGTTTCAAATGCTTGGCTCAGTCAGATGTTTTCGAAAAATCAAAGTAAATACAACTAAATGTTTTCTTTTTGTTAGTATAAATGACCTAATCATAGACTATTTAAACTAGTTGCATTGCTGTAGATTAGCTGTTAGTAAATTTATGTTGCCTCAATTTCAAGCATTTCTTAAGACAGCTAAGTCAGTAAGTAAGACAGTAAGCTATACAAATTATCCAAAAGTAATTGTTTCAAAAAACATACACGCTATTGTTAATTACGCCACGGGCCTATAATTATCAACATTCGACTTGAATACCTTTTTATGTAGAACAGCAACCTGACTCACTTCAGGCGTAACTTACAATTGAAGCCACTAGAAATTCTCTCGTTCAGACACATGACACGCTGTCTTCAATCTAGCAACAGGTAACTTTAACTAGATTTTTTACGTGTTATTAAGTGGTTCACCTTATGTGTAAATATTCTGACTGAAGTGAGCTCGCGCACTAAAGAGCACACTGAAATAAGCAAATTCCTTGGGAACTTTGATGCAGATGGTCGGAAAATGTACGCGAGGGCAGGCAATAACGGGTGGACTCGTTTAGAGTTACCGGCCTTACAAATTTCGTAGCACGCCGAGTCGTACGTCTAGCAGCAGCTGTTGTAGAAATAGGCCGATCGCAACAGCTCATGTTAAAAACTGCCATCCGAGCATCATTTTAAATGATCTCCGCCCTATGAGTTATACTCCTATTATAAATTCGCTAAATATAAATACCATAATAAAAAATGGCACTTATAGCACCGTATATACTATAAGCCCGATAGCACTTAACACGCACTCCTGACTCTCTTGCTCGACAAATAGGTGCAATTACCACATCATAGCATTTGGGCGAAAAAACATTTAAATGATGATCAATGTGAACTCACCTGCAATCCAGTCGCCGTAGGCCTGTCCTGGATTAGTGGGAAATGCTAGTCAGCGTTGCTATTAATGCTGATCACCCTGAAGCAAACATTTGCAGTTCTTGGCTTGTCTTATGTCAAACAAACAAGGCGTGCATGGCTTTGATCCCGTGATCTTCAAAGATTTAAAGCAACGGGATCAAAGACAAAACAAATCTAATGACTTGTCGATAGGTAACCATATTCGATGCTGTAAAATCTTAAATTTGAAGAAGCAAATAGAATTATGTAGTGACATTTCGAGCTACGCTACAAGCATCACTGGCTAAAATACGAAGTTATTCCACAACACTCCAGTTGTAGTTATATCAGAAGCGTGCCGTTGCCAGAACAGGTCAAACGTTTCAGGTCTTAGATTAGGCATTTACGCAAGTCGTTCAATAAATAACCAGACTTTTAACGAGGTGACGCTTAAATGGTCTTTGTAGTACGTTCCTTAGAAGTAAGACTCTATTCGCTATCACATAAAACGTTTGAGGCAAACGCGACGTGATTCGATTACGTGTCGCAAACATTTTAACTAAACATGTCAACAGTTCCGGTAAGCATAAACAAACGCGAATTTCGTACTATGATTAAGCATGTTCAGTATAAGAGGTGACAGCTGCGCTAATCAAATCTAAGTTGGACGAAGCTTTGACAGTTGATTTTTGGTCAAACGAACTCAAATCAATGAACTTTTGGGCTGTTGAACTTTTGCAACCGACAAAGGCGAGAACAATTTTATTGGCTGAGAAGTAATTGTGCACTGTTTTGATTTTCAAGAAACTTTCTTCATTAAATACTTACAGAAGGATCAAGCAGTCACAGGAGCTCATGCTCCACGTTCTTGAATCTTAAACGGCCGAGATTACCGCGCAAAAAGGCATATTTCGTCATGTAAAAGCTCAAGTTCAGGCATTCTCGGTTGCGGTGGAAAAACTGCAGGAATACAAGTTTGATTGCTACCCTGCTTTTCTAATTTGACTCTTTATGGCTATTTCTAACCCTTAAAATCTGGCTTGAGGCAACGACATTTTCGTGTGGATGAACGCCGCCGTTGCAGATGTGTATTTCGAAGGCCTCGTGATGCCCATTTCAAAGAGATAAAAACGTTAGAACTTAGACTATAAATGCGCAGATATCGAAATAGAGTACATCGGGTAATAAAGTTTTAAAAAATCGCAAATTCGGTCATTTCACTGCCTTGTTATTTAATGCACGACCCACGCACACGTCAACACAACAAGGAATTTGATTAGGTTTGCACCGTCGGACTGTAACGGACACATTTCGTATATATTCGTATTTGTTCCTCTTGGTTTCATTTACGTTGTTGTATGCAACGAGGGCAACTTTCGATGCGCCTATTCTTAGGCTACGCGAAGACAAATATTTTCGGCGGCATCCCGGTCACTCAGTGCGGTCTGTTCACAACAGAAGTGCTTCTCCGTCTGTCAGTCTGCTGTTGAGCTCTTAGTGGGGTTAGGGTTAATGCGAATGGCAGCCTCGACAGCCGCAAGCTTGTCGCTGATAATGCAGTAGTGTTTTGTCGCCTTCCATCGGGGCCATCCATCACGCATTAAGGTGACTCTGGCGCACTCCAAGATTCACGCTCCACTCCCCAGTCCGTGGATCTCCGGCCGATATGGCGAACATGCACGGTCTGAGGCTTCTGTGACAATGGTGGTTGTTGCGGTTGCGCCCGTAGCTTCTGTCTAGTGGTCGAATAGGCAAAGCTAGGAACAGACAGAAAGGCAACGGCTCGTTTTGTTGTCTCGTTCTTCCTTTTTTTTTTGGCAAAGTTGGCATTGCCGCTGACACTGGCAAAATCCTGACTGCAGCTGGTATTGTCGCCAGCCGTCAGTGCCTCGGATTTCGTCCTGCACCTTCCTGCAGGACCGAACAACAAACGAGCACCGACGAGAAGATATGGAAATTGCGAATTGGCATCACGTTTCGCAGACCCGCATAGGCGTGAGATGGGAGGAGAACAGTAAGGTTCATTGCGTTAGAGCCGGCGTGGTCGTAGCATTGTAGTGACACCGCACTTGAATGCTTGTGTGTCTCTCGGCCATAAGTTCAGTCTTCAAGCATCGCGTTTATAGCCGTCCTGTTGTCGCCAAAAGCTAAAAGCACTTGCCTAGGTTCACAAAAATGCGGAATGAATAAAAAGTCCTGAAAACGACACTCCTTGACTTAGGGGGCTATAAGTTACTGAGTGCTTGACTGCCAAATGTACGACTTGGACGTAACTTCATCGTTCTATTTTAAATTTACCACACCCTTATATGCTTGTCTCGGGTTTTTGTCTCTATGTTTCTGGTCCGCCTTTGACAGCTTGCGCTAAACGTACAGCCAATATCTTTGACACAGAAACATTTGCTAAAATATTTGCCAAAAGCGCGCGTTAACATTATATCACTCTCACCGACAGCATTCCTCACTCCGCGTGACATGAAAAGTTCAAATACCTCAGAAGTAATAATACCTCAACTATGTTAGACCGTTTTTGGGCGGTCCCCAGGCGCTGCCCAGGCGCTGTCTAAAAGGATTCCACTGTCGCCGGAAATGACAAAGGTATTGGACTAGCTTGTCAAATACGACGAGAGCCACGTGGCGCCAAACTCGTTTGAACAATATCATTTTAATGTGCTATTACATTTATTTCCTTGCTTTCCGCAAATGCGACGTCGACTTGGAAACAGTCTTTAACTGTTTTAAAATCGAACTATTTCCGACCATAACATACTCTCTATTCGCGATTGCACCACACTTGCTGACTCGCTGACAAGTATGGTGTTAGAAGTCGTATTTAGGTTAAGAGCTTGCTTCGTCAAACGTATACTGGGACATCCAAAGAGCGCGTAAGCCACCCTGAACATGGGGCTGTGCGGAGAGAGAGCATTGGCAGAAAACCTGGTACTTAAGAAGTTTTTGTTTAGCGCAGAGATATTAGACTCCTACAGAATATTTAGAGAGATAACAATCGTTAAGATTGTGACGATATTGAGGTTCTAGCTCTTTGCTCCTAGAAGTGAAAAATGTGAAGTGCATGAAGCAAAAAAGTTACAGCCATGAAGGATATGCATGCATATACACATACTTGTCGGTACGGAAACGGTTAGAGCTTTCCTTACATCCGAAGATGATTAAGCAATATCAGGCCACACTGTTGTGATTTTAACTACCAATTTTGTGGTGAATAGGTCATGAATGACTTTAGTTTATGTACTGGACGGCTGTTAAGAATGATTTAAGATAGCTATAGATATGCTGCGCCTGAGTATTATTAGGGTTTTGAAAAGCACAATTTTAGTTTGCTATATTTAGCCAAATTACATAGGTACCACTAATCAATGCAGAAGATTTGGAGATTCTTTTTAGTCCTGTCGATGTAATCTTATACCGCAGGATTTCCTTGCGACTTTTATGGTAGTTATGATAAAGCATACAGGACACAAATAGCACAATATCTACGACATGTTGTTTTTATATGCAATATAAAATAACGCTCCAAATAAAAACATATATAACTTGTAACCTGAATCTGCAGGAAGTTTGTACAGGATTGTTTTGAGAGGATATATATATATATATATATATATATATATATATATATATATATATCGATATACCTACTATGGTTTGTATATGTATATACAGGGTGTTCCTATTTGTGTGTCCAAAACGCTAGGGTATGGTCAAACTCGGTGAGAAAATCATTTTTGCCAATGGGTGGAAGCCGGGAAAACGTTTTGTTTAGGAGTGAGAATGAAATTTATAAAAGCAGTTATTCTGTCTTTTTTCTCCTACATAGTTGTGCAAAATCTACGTTTGCGGGAGAACCAGTCAACGCACAGAGGAACCGATCATACCGGCGTGTTTGGCGGAAAATTACTAGCTTGCGTAGCAAAAAGCGAATAGCCAGATTAAGGAAAGTCATAAAAAGTCAAAATGTTACGTTAACGCTTTTTTGTGCAACATCGTAATTTTTTCCATTACGACCAAAAATGCACGTCCAAAAGACTACTCCCAGGCAATAGCAGATTTAATGCCCGCTACATTCGTACCAAAGTGATGGTGCTGCGTTACGTAGTTGCCAAGTGACTAAGCTTTTTCGACAGTCATATCGAAAGCGAAGGCATGCATACTTGCATAGGGTGTATGAGAAAGTTAGGTACATGTTTTAGAGCTCTACCAAACCTCATATATGAGGTTTGGTAGAGCTCAGCAAGAGAATAATTTTTTCTAATGGAAAGAGGGGGCGGAAACGTCTTGGCAAAATGCTACGGTTCTGGACGTAAAAACTTCAACGTGAAACATAACAACTATGACTGTCGAAAAAGCTTAGTCACTTGGCAACTACGTAACGCAGCACCATCACTTTGGTACGAATGTAGTGGGCATTAAATCTGCTATTGCCTGAGAGTAGTCTTTTGAACGTGCATTTTTGGTCGTAATGGAAAAAATTACGATGTTGCACAAAAAAGCGTTAACGTAACATTTTGACTTTTTATGACTTTCCTTAATCTGGCTATTCGCTTTTTGCCACGCAAGCTAGTAATGTATACCTTATTGTGCAGAATTTTCCGCCAAACACGCCGGTATGATCGGTTCCTTTGTGCGTTGACTGGTTCTCCCGCAAACGTAGATTTTGCACAACTATGTAGGAGAAAAAAGACAGAATAACTGCTTTTATAAATTTCATCCTCACTCCTAAACAAAACGTTTCCCGGCTTCCACCCATTGGCAAAAATGATTTTCTCACCGAGTTTGACCATACCCTAGCATTTTGGACACACAAATAGGAACACCCTGTATATACATCCGGGCCATCCTAAGCAATATCCATCGAGCAGCTCTTGAGCTGGGGTACGTATTATATTATATATATATATATATATATATATATATAATACGTTGGCCTTCCCGGCGCCTAAAACGACGATAGACAGACCTCCAGCTGGGTTCGTTTCGTTGTACTTCGGCGTAGCATACGCAGAACGTACAGCGCGCGTACCGAATGGTAACGTTGTGAGCAATGTTATGAACGGCGGAATTGAGCGTGGGTCCGTGTGTGTGAGTGAGTATCTTGAGAGTATCGGTGCTAGCCAACGAGGAGCAAGTGTTGCATTGCCCCCGCATCACCCCGAGTCAGGCGCGCGCAAAGGCGGACATCAGAGCTGCTGGGGTCTGCCCTTCTTCCTAAGGTGTAACGACAAGACCTCCTTCAAACGACGGGCCAGGATCATTGACTCAAGAATGTGAGCACAAAATCGACCGGTTGTTTTTGTTGATGTGTGTTGTGCTGCTGCTGCTGTTGTTTTTGTTGTTGTTGTTGTTGTTGTTGTTGTTGTTGTGTCGTAGGTATTGTTCATCGCTGCTGATGCTACTGTATTTCCTTTGGGGGCTTGAACACTGCCTGCCTATCTGCAATCTGCAATGCATTGCCATGAACGTGAGCTGACACATGTAGTTTATACGGGAATAGGCACATCATGACCTGAGCACGAAACGCAGACTTCGGGTGCTTGCTCAGTTAGTAAACAAGGGGTGTCCATTGACCAATATTACTTTGCTGTGTAACAGAACTGCACATAAACATTTCTGCGGACGGTTCGAAATCTTGGGCACGTATGTTTCAATGTAATCATCAACGTATATATATATCTCGAGAATACGAAAAGTACTCACATGTTGGGCACACATACGACAATAAACCGTTTGGTTTTGAGATGCTATCGTACTAGAGGCCCCATAACAAAAATATCGCTTAAATGCCGCTAAGCTGAGTAACACCGCTATGTTGTTGGAAATGGGAAATGTTGTTGAACTGTTAGTGGTCTGCGACTGACGTATAAGTCATATATCACACGAACGGTGTCACAACGAAACAGTTATAACGAATAGCGTAGTAAGATCAGTTTACCAACATACACACGTTAGAAATTTAACGTAAATCTGCAAATCTTCGAAAATGATGCTTCGGAGTGGTATATGTTGCGGCGGGGTTAAACAGTTGCCTCAGTGCTAAATATATATTATTATTCCGACTCATTGACAACTTATATATATATATATATATATATATATATATATATGCTAGGTGAATTAAAAAGTTCATATCATGAAATACGATCTTAATATGGTCAAAGACCGCAAACCTTGTTCTGCTCAATATAGTCCCCCCGAAGCTCAAAACTACTAGTCAAACGATCCTCAACAGTTTTTATACCACGAGCAAACTGTAACCCATGCAGAAGAGGGCTTGGCTATTACAAGAGAGATACTTTTACACTCCCGTCGCGTAGAGTGTTTATGAATTGGTTTGTATCTAAAGAAAATACTATCTATAGCATGGTGGAGCAGCCCGGGATGACAAATACTGAACGTCTTTAGGATGTGAGGTCCACTATATATACACGACGTGTGTTTATGGTGACTTAGTCTAGACATATGTTAAGGGAGAGCACTTAATGCGCCGTTCCCTTGACGTATCTCGTATCAATTAAGACCGCTCAAATTGCACTTAACAAGGCTCAATATGCATGCACACATGTTTTTGTAATAAAATACCTACGCTCCTATGATATATATATATATATATATATATATTCCCAACAGCACATTATAGATACATATATTTTGTAATGGTTTAGTAGTGCTCTTATTGGCTCATTACGTAAGCTTCACTAGTACCCTAGCTATATATATAAATATTATTTTTTTTAGGCACCTTCCCCTAAGTTAGCCGTTATTTCACTCGCGCAATGTACGTACATACACTAATATTATAAGTTAGGTACGGAGTAGTCTTGCATTTCTTCCTTAGTGAACCGCCAACGATAATTACTGTAGAGAAAACAACGTATAGATAAAGTAAATCATTGATTTACGACGTTCGTGTAAAATATCCTTAAACCGTGAAACGCCACCGAGTTGCATTATGCTACCTGGGACAGGGGCTCAATCATTGTCGTGTAGCTTGTGTGCTCTATAGTATAATCTTTAAAGAACAAATCCTAGGCTATTGTTTGTTGTGCCGTGGGCTCGAATCGGCTTACTCCCTCGTAATTCCCTCGCAATGCGATCTCGTAACGTATTGTCTAAACACAGCGATTGTTTTCCGACTACACAAAATGTTCTCTGCAGTGAAAACGCTCGCTTAGATTGGCCAGATGTTAGTCGATTCGAGGGTTCACAGCGATTGCTAGCCTTGCTAGACCGCGCAAGCCTAGACTGCCGTCATTGCGCGTGAACGATCATTAGGCTGGGCCCTTCTAGACCGGTGATACTTAGAAGAAGCTGCGATAGGCATATAAGTGGCGTGACCGGCCGCCACTAATAATAATAATGAATGAACGAAAATGCAAACTTGATGCAATTCGACCATTCGAGAGATAACGGTGTCTTCTATTCTAGTCTGTCTAGAAGTTAGAATTAGACGATCGTGCTGTTTTGACAAATTTCTAACGCTGAACAAATCGGCTGAGTTGAAATGGTAACTTAACAATATTAGTAAGTGAAACACACACACATATATATATATATATATATGAAGGCAACGTGAATGAACACAAAAAATGCGTGGTGTATGACCGCAGATTGATACAGGCTACGCCGCTACGTTTCAAAGAAGTTTTTCTACTCACTTGCGCATTCATATGTGTGGGTACTGTGCGTCCGCATACTAAAACTAGTTCTAGCTAGTTTTCGGGTCCATCGAGGTCTTACTCAATACAAGAATCGCCATTTCAGTCGAGTCTCCATAGGAAGGTGAACGGGTCGCTTGTCTGCCGTGTGTGTGTGTGTGTGTGAATGTCAGAACATCGTGTGGGCCGGTAGATTTTGTGGGCGAAATAGCGAGCGGGGTGGTTATCGTGTTCTGTTTGGTTTGTACGTGGTCACACCCGGTCTACGTGCCGAGTGTAATTCAGGTAACGCCTCATCTTCCTATCTATTGGCGCTAAACACTCGATTTGGCTTTGCTGCCAGCTCCTGCGGTAGTAGCGCTTCCCTGTTCTCACCTTGCCACACTCGTATAGAGTTACCTTTACCTCAACACCTACAACCGAGCAAGGAAAGACAGGCTAGGCGCTCTAAATCTCAATAGGTGCTTCGGATCTTCTTGTTCGGTTTAGAGAAACGATCCAAAGACGTTAGACCTAGCGGTCTATGGTTCTGAGAGCCAGCGTTGTAGAGGTCCTGGAGGCGGGTCCTGGAAGGAAGATGACAACAACTACTACGCCGGCGAGGGCGAGGGTGATGCCAGGCGCCAAATCGGTGACCCCCCAACGCTACCGGTCGCCTGGACAGTATCAATGCTGTTGTACTATGGGTTGTTGACTGGCGTTTCCAAAGGTAACAGGGGTGGGTGGTCGATAGAGGTAAGAAGTTATTTACTCTCTGCTATCGGTGGCTGCCACGTCAGGGACTCGCTGGCAACTGAACATGCAAGTACGTACATTGAAATCGGCGACGACCACAACAAACGAGAAGGACAACAACATACCTTGCTATCTTGCAGACAGAACGCTGAACGTATGTCTCGTCCCTGAACGAGTCTGCGTTGTTTCATCTTGTTCTGCGCTCACATAGACCAACAAGCGTTAATGGAGCTGCTACGAGGTATTGCGAGACGTTAGACAAAGCTTTGCGATACCACAGTAGGTTCTATGCATTCAAACACAATAAGGTTCATAACTATTATTTGAATTTATTGACTTGAACGTTCCCTTAGCCCAATAATAATAATAATAATAGTAATAATAATAATAAAAATAATAATAATAATAATAATAATAATAATAATAATAATAATAATAATAATAATAATAATAATAATAATAATTATATTATTATTATTATAGACGAGTAAATTTAATTTGAAGTTGCTGTTGACCATCGCGTGCATTTTGCCCCGCCCCCCCCCGTCACGTGCCGCAGTAGCAGTGCTTACATATGACAGGACAAAACTATCACAGTTTAACGGATGACACGCCAAGTTTTTTGGCGCGTTTTAGCAATACCTGTGTGACAATTACGCGCTTAGTTATTAATTATTGTTTAATCAGTACAAAAAACGTAATGTACAATATTTTTCTGCAACCGATCAAATAATGTAAAAAACAACAAATTAATGAGGTTGTTCTTAGTTCTAGGGTTCCATCCTCCGTCCTCTACGGGCTTGGTACTCACCTCGGGGTATATCTTCAATGCACCGAGCGCCGGACATGTTGAGAAATCTAGAGTTTCCTCAACAGTTTTTGTGGCAACATGGCCGCTGACCCTCAGCGGTATGGTTTATCATCTATTTTTAATGAGCATCGCTCAAAGAAAATTTGATCAACAACAGGGATCGAATCGGTGACACTCCGATAGATGACAACCATGACTAGCGCACTTCTCCCCTAGACCACGCTGCCACGATCAAATGGTCTAAGGAGTCTCTTCTTGGTGGCCCCTGGTTGCGGGCATAGGGCACGTAGATAACATACTTGCCTAGCACAAGCCAAAAGGAATCCATCGAAATAATCTGCCGTCACTACTGCATGCACCGTACAATCTATGCCAACCTGTTTGCTAAGTTTACAGCTTTTATGTGAGAAAAAGTTGTTATAAATAAATAATATATATATATATATATATATATATATATTGAGTCGTTAGTTTTCAGTGCGTTATGTGACACATTGTGATAACAGTCAACATGGACAAATAAATTGGCCGGCGGGCTATGTCGGTCCATATATATATATATATATATATATATATATATATATATAGGAAGAGAGAGATATAGCAAAAAAAAAAAAAATATATATATATATATATATATAACATATTGACCGTCAATGACTGATTACATTGAATAAATATATGTATATATGTCCTGCTAAAAAATATATAATATATATAGGTTCATCTAGCTGATTAAAAAGGCCACACCCTTTCACCCATTGTCAATGAGAGCAAAATAACAAAATGGGATTTAACACAAGTGTCGCGCACTTGAATTTTTTCAGCGCGATCGCGGGTCTGTTGTTTTTAGTGATATCCCGCACCGAACATTTTTCCTTTAGTCCACAACGGGGTGCTGACGTCGTCAGCCATTCTGTCAGTCTCCCCAGAGTCCCAACCAGCGTTCTAGAAACTAGATTCGCTATACCAGCATTGCGAAAGGCCCTATCTGTAATTGCGTTAATCATCATCAGCGCATTTGGAGAATGTCCGTAGGCTAATAGAGCAGCCACAGACTGTTTCATATGCTCGCGGGAATTAAGCTCATATTTTACAACATGCCCGCTAGGCAAGCGAAGTTTCCGAAATCATTTAAACAAGCTCAGATTGTTCCGCTATACAAATGTATAGACTAAATATGTGACTCACATGGCTACCGCCAAATCGCATGCACGCGTTTTCTAGCTTACCTGTTTAAACGGTGTGATTAACAGCATATTTCTAAACTGTGTGAAAACTATGCTGCAAATACACAGAATGGTTTTTGCGTGTCGCGACGTGATTGGGGTTGTCCGTACGCAATACTACTTTTGCTTTATATGTGCCCGATCAGTTCGATCCCGTGTGTGACAATCTATAGACGTTATTACGCCTAAATGCTATGCGATAATTTCATCTATTCGTCGTCTACGAGAACTAGGAGTGCCTGTCGAGGGTCTTCTTATGGTGTATAAAATGCTATTAATGCCAATTCTTTGTTATGGTATTTCAATTTGGGGATTTCATAATAAAGGTATAACTCATAGGGCCGAAGTCATTCAGAATGATGCCCTCAGGGCGGTATTTAACTTGCGTCGCATCGATTCGGTTCGCAAGTGTTTTCAAGACTTTAAGCTTTTAACTTTTAGGGATATTTACAGGGTAAAAATTGCCACGCTTGCATTTAAGATGCATAGGGGAGTTACTCCGGATGATGCTGGTTTTCCTATAAGAGCTGCTGTTCGACGCACAACTCGACGTGCAACGGAATTTGTGAGGCCAATGGCTCTAAAGCAGACCACTTGTCATGCTCTTGCATACACCCTTCCGACTATCTGGACCGAACTTCCCAAAGAAATTCGTGTACTTACCTCAGTCGGATTATTCAAACGCGAGGTGAAAAAATGGGTAACAAGCAAAAACACTAGTCAAAACTAGTTTCCCGTCAATAGGTTGAAATTGTGTGAACGGGAGAAGTGTTTAGCAACTTCAATTGCTAGTTTCGTATAAAGTAAGACATATTATAGTATGAAATAGATAATAGTGGTGTTACACATTTTGCGTGCACACTTTTTACACAAATTTTTTAATGCACATTTTAAATATTTTTATATACGAGAACTTAAGCATTGTGAAATTGCGGTTCCGTGAATAAACCTCAAATTGAAATGAAATGAAAAAAATGTATTGTATTCGAATACAATAAGTAGATTCCCACATACGGGGCCGAACTGAGCGAGCACATAATTACGCCTTTATGGTCTTACGGGACATTTCTAATGTAGGATATGCGGGTGTCGTTACGGCTAGCAGATACTATTGGGTCTTATACCACCTACGTGGCCTACCTAGGAGGTCACATCTAGGAGGCCACATCTCGGGAGACTCGTAAATAGAATCTCTCCTCTTCTGAGAGTTTACGTGTATCTAATAGACCACCTACTCGCGTTTTGACAACAGCCTCCATTAGGCTCGGCAGTGGCAACCAGTCCACAGTAGAAACATATTTTGCCCAAACCACTTGCTGATCCTTCACGTTTATCTAAACTAGATATTCTGCATGTCGAGCCCGGTGGCGTAGTGGATTAAGTCTGCGCCTCGCAACCGGAGGAGACACATAGGTGCGCGGGTTCGAACCCCACCGCTGCACATTTGTATTTATGGGGGTCCGTCTATGAAGCAATGTGAAAAACAGTTCCGTGGACGTTAAATCTTGGCTGAGGGTCAGCCCGAAAACTTTACTAGATATTCTGCATAAGGCCTAAACTGATTTAACAAAGCAGTTTAATAGACGATTCGCAAAATGCGTCAACTGTGTTTTTAATTCCCTGGCCATCCCTGCCCATTTTTTTTTTGTTCTGGGAGGTTTCGGTAATGCATAATGCACATGCGCCACTAGCAGCCTGCGTGACTAGTGTGAGACTCGCAAACCCACTAAACCCGGATTCCTCCCCACCCCCCCAGGCTCGGTATTACTTTGGCATTACATCGAAACCGTGGGAGAGGCGTCTCTGCCGTTCTCCTTCAATCAGCTCTATCCCTGACTATCATCCCGCATGTCTACCTGCGGTTGGATAGGGGGATGCCATTTTGTAATCCGTCCTGTGAGGGTGCGTCGAGACCATGAGGGCCTGGCTGCTCCCCACCCCCTCCCCCCTCCCTCGGCTCCTCGTCTCGACCACTCTCCCGAGAGACGCGCTCAAACCTCTCCCGCCTGGCCGTTTCCTTGGCTGTCTTGAGTGTCAAAACAGCGTCGAACAAGTTCGTCGCCTCCCTCCATGCCTCCGCCGAAGTCATCATATGGGAGACCACCTCCTTGATGGGTCGGCCCCTCACAGCGGTTGGTGCTGTGGTCACACCGGGTCTTACCTGCGCATATTCCTCATGCCAGGCCGATATGGTGGCACTCCTGGCCCTTGTGAGATCCAGACCTTTGTCTAGATACATTTTACTTCGTTCAGCCACTAGGAGGTCCCATGGCAGCATTTTGGCTAGGACCAGGAGAGCTTCGGTCGAGACTGTTCAATACGCCCGGCTTACCCTGATTGCCAGCGTTCGTTGGGTCGACCTTAGTGCCCCCCTATTTTTCGCCGTCTGCATTGCCATGTCCCCCCAGACTGGGGCTGCGTATAGCGCCATTGATTCGGCCACCGAGGCCAGGAGCCTTCTTTTCACCTCAGCCACCCCACCGACCCTAGGCATGATCCGCGACAGGTTCAGGGAGACCCTTTGGGCCTTTTCGGCCACGTACTTAACGTGCGCCGATCCGGTCAGTCCGGTGTCTAGCATGACCCCAAGGTACTTTACCTTCTTTCTGATTTCTATCGGGTGGCCCGCCATCACGAGGTTAATGCCGGTCGTCCTCTTTCTGCCTGTTAGGTACATCGCCTCCGTCTTGTCGGGTGCCAGTTTCAAGTGATGGGACTCCATCCACTCGAACACCATTGACAAGGCCTCATTGGCGGCGCTCTCCAGGGCTCTTTCGGTCCTGGCCGTTATCATGAGTGCAAGGTCATCGGCGTACGCCAACGTCTCCACCCCATACGGGAGACCTGGGATCTCGAGCACCCCGTCGTAAGCTATGTTCCAGAGCGCGGGTCCTAGAATCGAGCCCTGTGGGACTCCGGCAGTAACCTCGTACTCCTGCCCCCCTGCAACCAAGCCTCTGTCATCCAGGTAGGATGAAATCATTCGACGGAGGTAGAGGGAAAAGTCCTTCCTCTTCATCGCCTCCACAATTACTTTCCAATTCATTGTGTTGAAGGCATTTTTGACATCCAGGAGGATCAGGAGCACGAATCCCCTTGTTTTAGGGGTCTTCATAGTCTCCTCACCCGCCCGTTTCAGAACCTTCTTTAGAGCCCCTAATGCGGATCTGCCCTTCCGGAAGCCGTACTGGGCATCTGATAGGGCGTTCTTTTCCTGAATCTCGTCGTTTAGTCTCTTGACTATAACGTTCTCCAGGAGCTTACCCATGGCGTCAACCCCTGCCCATGGAAAAGCTTGTCCTTATCTAGTATTTTCTCTCACTCTATGCTGATGTACTGCACTTTGTCTAGGTTTCCTACACTGACTTTATCGTACATACTACTTTTTAAACACATTGCAAGATAGGCCACGCTCACAGTGTATAGGCCAGTCATGAACATTGAAGAAGGCAGATGTCGTCAGACTAAGGGGAATTGCTTACAGGTGCACCTTGTTTGCCGCGAACGAAGCTTTACAGAATTATTTTGTTTTGCCAACTTGTAACATTATCAGAAATCCTACTAGACATCGTCGTAGTAGTAATAAGAGTCAGTATGGCCGTACAGTACCCCAAGCTCTACTTTAGAATGTAACTTTGATGACACACGTTTGGCTTCTTTACGAGCACGTTCGTTTGTTTTCTGTTGTTGTTGTTTTCTCGAGAAAGTAGACCAGAAACGCCTGAGCCAGTGAGCAGCGCATTCAGATGTCAAGCCAAGACCGTGCTGGCAAACATCTGGCCGCCTGCTAACGAAGCGTGTGTCGGCTCATCAGCGTGATTTGATCTCGCTTCGCGGTCCGACTGGTATCAAGCTGTGCTGTGTTTAGTTTCCTAACGAGGTAAATTGTTACGCTAGCCTTGCTTTCTGGAAACTCGTGCAGTCTGCTTTTGTCCTCCCCCACCCATTGGCTTTAAATAGAAATGTACACTTCAGACCAACCCTTTAAGTTCTAGCTGGACCATGGCGATAGTACCGACTTTGGTTCGATTCGGTGAACTTTATACAGCTATACCTGTTGTTAAATCTTTATGACGTTTCTAGGCAAGGTATGTTTATGCACACATCTTCCAGTTATGTGTGGTATTCTTGCGTGTTACAGACGACGACTCAGCTCTAATGTCGAATTTAGCAGACTTATCGAGAATTTTTAAAGAGAGGAGACGGTGGACTTACACACATGTAACTCTAATTTACTGCAAATAAAAATGTGTTGTGATAACAACATGTTTTATTGATAACGTGTACGATGAACTGAATTATTCCGTGAGGCTAAGCCCGTGTACGGGCTATTATTGAATGTTGCTAATGTTACAATTGTAATAATTGTAGTAGATTTGAACGTCATAGAAACGTAGCTTTTCATTTAGTTTTTGCTGAATGTATCTTAGCGATTTAACGAAGGCGCTTAAATAGGGTCTCAACGAAACGTCGTGTTTTAATAGAGTTTCGAGAAAGCAGTATTATGAACCATTTCACGACAAACAAAATAATTAGACAGCCTCTTGTACAACTTACTCTTTATCCTTCAGGAAAACGTGCCTGCCCTAAGACACCCTATGGTTACGACAAACCTACAGCAATTATCGTTAGTTAAATTATGACAAGACTACAGCAATGGTCTGCGATCGCTGAAGCAAAACACGACAGCTAGATCCGTATAACAACAACAACAGCAGCGACAGCAGAAATATTGAAGGCAATATCGCAATCAATGACAGGAACGACAGTAATGTGTGGTCCACGGATGGCTGAATGCCAACCTCCATCGCAGCATGCGGTAATCCCATTGTTGCTTCTAGAGTGGGATGCAACACTACGGACGGATGTGATAAGTACACGACAAGGACAACGACGCAACTGAGCCAAAACGTTGCGGACGGCCGAGAGATAACTCTAGGCATCCATGAACCGGAAAGACCCACTGGTGAGCTTTAGGGCGACGGATCCCATAGTAGTAGTAAAAGGAAGGATGGGTAGAAAAGGCGCGCGGGGACGTGAGGGAAATGTATCAAATCATGGAGACGTGACAGAGAGATGTATCCAATCGCCGGTTGTTGTTGTTGTCGTCGTCGTCGTCGTCTCTCGTTATCAAGGACAAGAAACGAGGTCCACGAGAGACAGGGAGAGTTCCTTTGGCTGATTTGGCGGCGAGAGGGCTCGTTGGCCCCCCCTTCTGAGGCAGTCGCGCGTTGCGCCTCCTCTTGGTCGTTGAGGCTGTCGTAAGTACAGGCACGCAGCTCATAGTCGAAGCGTGCCAACTATAGTAGCAATAACAGCCGGTGCGAGAGAGAGAAAGAGAGACAGACAGAGAGAGAGAGAGGAACTGTTTTGAGGGCACGCATAGTATCTCTGTTTTCCCCGTATCATCTGCAACAGGCAGCTAAGCGGTGCCCTAGGACCTAGCAAGCGCTTTTTGCCTAGGGCCGGGTGGTTACCCCAGAATCGCCCCGCGGCTGTCCCAGGATCGAGCTGAGTTGTCGCACTTCGTTGTCTCTCGACGACGTGCAAGACTCGTATCGACGGCTTCCGATGATGCTCGGCGGCCTCATCAGACGACGATCGGATCAGCGCGGCGCGCACATGTCCAACCGCCGATGAATAACAAAATAAAGTCCTGCCTTGATCGGTGCTCGAGTTGGCGCCTCGGCTATCTTCAGTTGCTCCAGACTCAGCAGTCTAATTGTTATGATTACTATCATCAGCAAGAGGGGCAGCTTTGCGAACAAGTGTCGCCGATTTGGGTTGTTTTATCTACAATTATCCGTTGCACAGGCAAAGAGGAGAGCCGAGTGAGATCGAGAAAGAGAGAGAATGAGCAGAGGAGAGCAGGGGAAAAACGGAAAAAGCATCCCGAGGTCCACACAGTAAGCCACCACCTCCCTTCTTCGATGAGCCAGTCGAAAAGCGCACGCTTCAATTGAAATTACAGCGTAGCTCGACATGTCATGTTCGACACAACGACTATGCTCAACGACGTATCAAAATCATCGAATATCGAATCGTCGACGAAAAACCAGGACCGTGCAGGAAATAGAATGCCGAGGACTCGCCAAATCTGTCTGAAAATGTAAATCAGTATGTTTGAGTTGAATAAATGCGTATTGATGATAGAGCGGTGATCGGCGCACGTTCTCGGCCGAGAAGCAATTATGATAAGAAACAATGGATCAATTGTCGGTGCAGCACAATCATATCCACCTGACGACAGCCTGGCTTTAATCAGATTCTAGGTAATTACGCGTGTCTGAAGGTGCAAAGCGCAAGCAGCAATACCTCACTGGTCTCTGCGGTGATGAGAACCCTACCAATATTTCTGTGGCGTCGACCTGTTGTATTAGCAACAACATCAGAGATGTATCCAATAAACATTTAGTCAAGCCTTTTCTAGTTCCCCTAGTAGTAGTAGTATTTAGTAAGATAATTGGCCAAATGGTCATATGAAACAATGCAAAAACAGTACCGGAACGTTAAATGTGGCTTGAGAGTCAGCCCGAAAAGAAAATAGTTGGCCGAAATGCATCCAAGGGTAGATTACAGCAATGCAGCGCACCGATGCGACTGAGCAGCATGTGTTCGGGCATCAAACCTCAATGTAGTTGCAAGCAGACATACAGATGCAGACAACATGCACTTGCTTTCGACAGACCCACATCTCACTATAGTCGCCCTGTAGACCCTGTATGGAACCCCCGGCCGCAATATAGCTAGACATTCCGTTCAAGCGATCGATTAATGTAGCGGTCATACTCCTAGGAGTAAGCGGTGGCCATCCGACACAACAGTCGGACGTTCGATCATGACGTTTTTGGCTCAGTTTTCGGCTTTGCCGGAACAGGGGCGTCTAGGGCACGGCGTAGATCCTAGCCGCGTTCCGGTAATACGCCCGACGTGCGCAGCGGAGAATAAAGCGGCGATACGGAGAAAAGGCAAGTAAAAGAATGACGACTCCTTGAAACGAGGAAAGCATCGCCGACGACATTACCTACACCCGACATTTCCGACTGACAAAGGCTAAACTACGATCTGGGACAAAACAGCAAAGCTGCAATACAGACACCATGAAAATGTACACGACGAAAAGAGCTGCTGTTCCAGACCCGAACCGAACTAGACCACCGAAAGAACGAGAGAGAAAAATAAATATAGTTCAGCGGGTAGAACTACTCCATTACAGATTTCAGCCGCTGTCGTTTTAGCCTAGACATGTGCCCCGATTCACCCATGGATCGAAGCAAAGACAAATCATTCGTGGGGAGCCAATCCCTTTGGATATATCAAGGTAGCCCAAGCAAGTATAGGCTTTAAACTTTCACACTGTGATATAGGGCTCACATTTGCCTAACACGGCGAGTCACCAGTTTCAAATAAGTATAAATAGCCTCGAGTCGTGTACTAAGATTGAAAAAGCTTACCTGAAATATTGTTCACCCGCTGAGATGTTCACAGACAATTGCCACATCCGTGTAGCTAGCATGAACCGGTCGACCATTTGAGCTAACAAGCGGACATCTATTTACATTGGAAAGTTTCCGTGTCGTTTGCTTATTGATACAGACGGTGTATGCAATACAGGGACAAATAACCCCGAGAAGGAGAAAGAGTGTCGTTCTTCTATAGATTTAGACATTACAGTTTCTGTTAGTTCGGCAAGTTCCCCTACAAACGACAAACTACAAAGTTATAAAATGCTCGGTCATCATGTATACGCTCGTCAATGCTCATGTGCGTATAGTAGTTCTTGCTGCGTATTTGACCTGGCGTGCTTGCATGCAAATAAGCTTAGAATACTTCGCAAGACACTGGTTTCAGCTTGTACTAAGGTTCAGAAACCACTAAATCTACGTGTTCTTTCGCCCTCTTTGCTTGTACGCGGTGTAAAATGGAAAGAGAGAGAGACAGTGGGGAAATTCAGGTTTCTGAATCTTGACGAAACATCTACAGCCCTGTTAATCTTAATTTGTATTTATCGATACGGCAAGCGCATGGACGAAGCTAAAGATATATAGCTATAATTTGAAACAAGTTCAAGAAGGTTATTTATAATGCTATACTAATCTTCGTCTCTTCTGGCTTGGCTCATATATGCCTAATACAGTCTGACGAATTTTGAGAGAACGAAGACTTTGCAAATATTGTAATAGGCTAAATTGCTCAGGAGAGCAGGGAGTGTGTTGCTACAAGGGGAAGTGTTATACCATAAACAGGCGGCATCATAATTTATATCTTTACGTGGATTGCCTAGTTTTAAACTACTAATTAAAAAACGTGGCGTTTGAATAAACTCGTACAATTTTAGGGAAATGAAATAAACACATTCATAGGAACAGCCGACTTCGAACTACATCTAAAGCTGTTTTTGACGGATACTCTGCCATTGTTTTCATCATGTACGCGGTTGTGTTGAAACCGCATATGAGTCATTCAGTTCTGGTCGCTAAAAACAAGCATAACTAAACTGCAAAAATAAAGAAAACAAATGACGACCTGAGAAATTCTGCTGTTTTCGGTGCAGATCTAAACTTTAATGCTGCGTCCCTCGCGTCAAATGCAGTCTCGTTGACCGTTTGGAGTCCGTTTGTCTACGGATTTTATCCTAGTTCTCGTCAGATCTCAAATTTCGCCGTAAAAGTATGTTTACACACAGAGTAATGCTCGCTTGTTTTTCTCTCGGCTGGCGTACAACTTTGCTGGATGATTGAAGGCTAAATATAGGCACAAGTGCCTTCTGCAGGTACATGATCTGAGAGACACTCCTGCAAATACTGCAAGACGGCGACCTGAGCTGCGATATCATATTTTGCTCCGTTTTCTCTGCAGCCGACCGGAGCAAGCAGTTTTAGGTTCTGCAATGACGCGTTGCATTCGGATAGCTACTGTTCCCGTCTAGCAGAAGCCAGGCAGTTTTGCGGCCTTGAATATGCTCGATCTCGCAAAATAGAATAATATAGTGACGGGAGCATCGAGGCCAAGTGGCCAAATGCTTCTCCTCTGGTCGGCAGGTTCTATTTAATAGCGAATTTTCGCCTGTATGTGCATAGTGATTGAACCGCTGACAAGTTTCGTATTGGCTTGACTGTCTAGGAAGACAGATCAACAAAATGTTCACTTGAATGAATGTTCAACTGCGCAGTGATAAAGCAAAGCGTGGCGACCACTTGTTCTAACTTTGCTGTAATAAAGCCGGCATCAACCCAATGCTCTGTACAATGCATGCTTGTAAAATACAGTAGCATTTATTTACAAAAGGGTTCTAACACGTGAACAGAGTGCTTAGTTAGCCTGCGTTCCTCTTGCCATCTGCCAAGCAAAGTCATTATCGACAAGATCCGCACAGTACTTTCTTTTCGGGAAACTGAATTGTCGCGCCCATTCGCCGATTATTTGGAAAGGGCCGTAAGATTTCTCGGCACCTCAGGCTCCGCTTCGAAATGCATGGCTTGGCCATCATAGAGCATGCCAAAATGTTACAGTTTGAGGGGACCAGTAAGGTTTCCGTGTAACAGATTTTGTCAATTGCGCTGGGATTATCAGCTGATCCAATCCTATAGTAATGCATCACTAAATTATGACAAAGCTTTGTCTGATGTTTAGTAAGTCTTAAAAAAAAGGCTCAAGTGGATCCGCGACTTATACTAGACTGTGCTGGTTGACGAATCTAGTATCCAGACTTAAAAAACGCTTCAGTCAACAGGTAAAGACCAGCAGCAAACATGAACTGTAATGCCGTTGGTAGCTGCCTACATTTCGGTAGTAGTTCCGGTAGTAGTTGTCAGCTACACATTTCGAATCTTAAGTGTTTTACATTTGCCATTGAACAACTATGTACACGGTATGCGCAATTATCTTGGCCGTTCTTATATGCATTATTTTGCAACACACACATATATATATATATATATATATATATATATATATATATATACCATTGTTAAAATAACGGAGCAGGTCATAACTTTGACCGTGTACGTAATAAATGCCACTACCTACTGGGGTAGTATCAAACAGATTAGGGCGTCTCTGCAAAAGCCCGTCCCCCGCCATCCGTTCATGGATGGCAAAGTGCATTCATTTACGCCAATTAGTTGTCTGGCAATTACTATCATCACAAAGGCCGAAGAGTAAGGAAAGAAAACTCTGGCTGAGCGATGTGATAGCCCGAGAAGTGTGTAGCAAACTAGTGGTGATGCTGCTGCTCTTGCTGTTTGTGACATTCCGCCCCCCCCCCCCCCCCCCCAATTACATACTTGCAGTCAGAGACAAACACAGATACTTGCAGACAGAAAAAGCCCCGGTTGGCGTTTCGGTAACGAACGACGGTGATTGAGCTCTGGGGAGATTGTGATTTCCTACCAACTTGTGGCTCCCGCAGCGTGGCCCGCATCCCCGTGTCGGCTCGGGGCCGCATCGGAGCTTTCGGTTCGTCCCCAAGTTCCTGCTTCGTTTAGGCCTGCAGTAAGTCGCCGTATCTCTCTCTGGTCGCAACGATCCCAACGGTTGTATTGGCAGCCAGCCGGGGCCAGCCGACGTTCGGTGCAACGAGCCCCGCGAACGCAAGAACGGATATCGGATACTATTGATATTGATCACAGCAAACTCCCACGTCTGATCTGATGCGCTCGCATTACGAGACGAAACCGCCTAGACACGAGGCGGGGTGAGTAAGTTGTGATTGTCAATTAAGGCGATCGAAAATAGGACTGTATTCGATAAACGTCCACACAAGCAAATTCAGAAGAATTATGGATGTGTGCTATTGCCATAATCGTTATTCTGTCTGTTGTACGCTTTCTAAGGCACCGCGCTCGTCTGCGCACACCTAAGGGCACACTCATCTAAAGCATCAAACACTTGGCTGACTTACGAACGATCTTCGGAGCGCCGTAGGTAAGACAGCTTTTTTTTTGTAAAAATAAAGTAAATAGGTGGGTTTACTCGTTGATCGGGAAACTCCTCTTACTCATAAATATCAGCCCGAAACGAGAAACAGTGCTTTAAATATGACTTTTTTTTATTCAGATCCTTTTAGAAAAATCTGAGAGTTTCTAAAGGCGATTATACGGGCAATCTTATAGTTTTTGGCTATCTTGTCTTAGGCAGATTAAAGACAAACAATTAAATCAAGAGATGCTGTGGCCTCTAGTGAAATCGTCATATTTTTTATCAGCTATTATAACACCTTCGTGTAATACTTTAGTAGTTAAGTTAATATAGCTAGTTTCTACTTTTCACGGGGGTTTAGGGAACTGGTCTTTCTTAAAACAAAAGTATTGCGGTAATAGGCACCAAGTACCTACGGAACATCTGGGCAAGATCAATTTTTGTCAATGACTCATCTACCATAGGGGGTACACGGCACACACACTCATTCTGTAGTCTTAAACGTACGCATATATATATATATATATATATATATATATATATATATATATATATATATATATATGCATATATACAGTCACTGAAAAAAATATAGGGCCACCCATGTTTGCCACATTTCACGCATTTATTATAACCGATTGTGTAAAGATCATAATGATACATGCTCACAGAGTAACAGCGGATACTTTTATCGACATTTGGAGTATCGGGTTACCTTAAAACTCGAGATTTCGACATTTGGCACAGCTACGCTGCGAAAAAATTATAAAGTCACCACCAAAATGCATGTCTTAGCGAGTAAATTGGGTGGAATAACAACGTTTGGGTTCATTTCACGGCACCTAACAACTATACTTAATATTTAGTGAACTTCCCATTACGTCGGATAAATTCAAAAACGCGGTTTGGTATAGTGTTGAACACATTTTGGATGACGTCCTGCGAGAGCTTCCCAAGCCTTCACAATAGCTTTTTTTAGTTCTACCTGGTTCGAAAATTGTTTTTCGTCGGTGTAAACCTTTCGGGCGAGCCAGCCCCATATATTCTCGATAATATTAAGATCAGGTGAGACTGAAGGCCAGCGAAGGACCTCAATGTGGCGTTGTTCGAACCAGCTTTCGATCAACTTAGCAGTGTGAATCGGGGCATTATCGTGTTGAAAAACAAAGTCGGGTCCTCCCATCAGCTCAAAATGTGCGGATTGCTCTTCTAGTAGATCCCTATAGCGCGTCGAATTAAGACAACCGTCTAAAAACACAATCGGCGACCTTGTATAATACCCGACAGCGGCCCAGATCATCACCGAACCGCCACCTGAATGCCGTTTTGACAAAACTCGTTCTTCCTTGCGCACATAGTTAAATCCATCCGGTCCATCACAATTGAACTTTTTTTCATCCGAAAAGAGCACTCGGTGCCATTCAGTGGTCCATGACATCGTAACCTGGGCAAAGTCGAGACGAGCTTTCTGATGCTCAGCGGTCAATCGTGGTTGTCTCTTAAGTTTTTTTCTCGTGAGCCAAAGTGTCTTCTTGAGGAGGTTTTGCACATTTCGCACGTTCATTTGCACACCGGCCGCCGCCGCAATTGCCTTTGCCGAGAGCGCGGAGTTCGAGGCTATCTTCAAAATTGCGCGCTTGTTTCGTTCCGAAATGGCATTTGGACGCCCCGGACTCATTTTTACGCCGTATTTTTCATCCAAATTCACGAAGTTGTTCACTACTTGGCGAGAACGCCCCACTCGACGGGAAATTTCCCGATTAGAGAGGCCGACATCCTTATAAGCCTTGATTTGGGTCCTTTCGTCACTCGTGAGACGCCGACCCAAACCCATCGTTTCAGCACATAAACATTTCTGGTAGGAGGTCTGCTTTAGTTTCCGTCGAGCCGTGAAATGAGCCCAAACGTTGTTATTCTACTCAATTCACTCGCTAAGACATACACCTTGGTGGTGACTTTATAATTTTTTCGCAGCGTAGCTGTGCCAAATGTCGAAATCTCGTGTTTTAAGGTAACCCGATACTCCAAATGTCGATAAAAGTATCCGCTGTTACTCTGTGAGCATGTATCATTATGATCTTTACACAATCGGTTATAATAAATGCGTGAAATGTGGCAAACATGGGTGGCCCTATATTTTTTCAGTGACTGTATATTATAAATATATATATATATATATATATATATATATATATATATATATATATATATATATATATATATATATATATATATATATATATATATATATATATATATATGCGTACGTTTAAGACTACAGAATGCAATAACTATGTCATTGACAAAAGTCAAAAAGTGAGAGGTTACACAGGTGAAATGTCTTCAGTATCTATTGATTGTGTGTATTTTCTGTCGGCAGCGAGCCCACTACTTGACACGTGTAAGGCGCCGTTCACCACCTTCACGGTACCGTCCGGGCCCATCTACATACACATATGCTCGGCGAAATGAACGCCCAAACAGTGAGCTCGCCTCATCGGTGCTCACCGTCTGCGTGTTTGTGCGTGGGTGAGGTTCTATGTCACCCCCTGTCAATACCGGTTCGGCGTCAGGAGCTCAGCCGAAAACAAATCGACACAGAGACGCAGGAATCCTTGGAATCTTTCTTTCTCCTATTTCCTCTTCTTCTTCTTCTCCTATTTCCTCTTCTTTTTCTTCTTCTTCTTCTGGCTGTCAAAAACGCTGTGCCACCAGCTGTAGGCTAAAAACGCACCCTCACACACACATACACACCCACATGAAGCCGCTGCGGTAGGGCGGCATATGCCCGTCGGTGAGTGACCGAATGATGACACGATGTGTATGATAGTGATGATACGATGATATAATATGGGGTGCTGGTAATAATGAACTGGTAACCTTAATGAGGCTTGTGATTTGTGCCTGCAAGCATGTGCCGCTGCCGCGACGCTTGAGGACCTGTGTCTGACCTTCAGCTATCTCTCTGGTCGGGCGAGATTGACACCTTCGATAACGACGACGACGATGATGATGATGATGATGATGATGATTCGATGACGACGATGATGGTGATGATGCCAATGGTGATGACGATGGTGATAATGATGGCGATGCGACGTGAAGCAAAGCCGATAGCCGTCAATGATGACACCGTCTCCGCCGTACGCCTATCTGACTGGCTGGCTGGCGACGAGTGTGCGCCGGACCGAGGCAAAGGCCCGCCCCAGAGTTCGGCCCATCCCGCGATGTCGTAATCTTTCCGTCAGTGCGGATGGCACCGTCACCTCTACGGCGTCCGTCACCTCTACGGCGTCCGTCACACCGCCAGGCCACCGGCGGACACTAATAGTTTTCCGTTCGTAATGGTGGCATTGGCACCGGTACCAGTGCGGCGTGGTTGTCGCGTGTTTAGAGCGGGGAGAAAGGGCGGCTTCCCTCTGTTTGCTGCTGCTGCTGCGGCTACTGCATGACCCACCTCCATTCGTAGCTCGTTAGCTTTTAGGCCAGGCGTCTTCTTTGGGTTCACTCTACCCGTTCTGTTTGCCCCTTTCTCTCTCTTTCTTTTGCCATTCTGGTTTTTGCTCGTGGTCGTCCACGTCGTCGTCGGCGTGCTGCCGTGTGACGTTTGCATCTGATTTTGTTTCACCTTTTCTTCTTATTTCATATTTTCTCTGATAAGCGTAGGTATATACACTAGCAGCGGCCAGCAGCCGTTACTTTCAATCGTATGTGTGTGTATGTACAACTGTTGGAAAAGCATCTCAAATAGCAGAACATATCGCCACTTCACCTCGAGCAGAAAATAGTTTGACCCCGCGGTGACGGCGTTCAACGACGGCTCTGATAGATTCCCAGCGAACCCATAATGTAATCCCCATACCATGATTAGCAAGAAGAGCTGTTTATATAGAACATAGATTTCAGTAAAGATGTGGTATCCTTATATGTTTTATTTTCGTTAGTGGGTATGCTACCTGTTAAACCTTAGAGAGTCTGCTTCGCAGGCTAGCGTATAACTATTAAGCATCGCTCCATGGAATATAGTCCAACAACTGTGCGCCAACAGACAAAGTGATGAGTCAGTTTATCTGTATTATTTTTGCCACGATTAGTAGAGACGTCTTACATTTTACACGGTAAGATTTGACCACAAGCTGCAAGAACTGCACCAATTGCGCTGGCGTAGAAGAAAACATTAGATATCGATATTTCTCATTAGCCTTTACATTTTTCAAATTTATTTCGCTTAGCGAGTAGCGTTCTGGTAGCGTTTGTACCAGAACGCCAAACAAATTGACGAGCCAACCAAAAAAAATCACCTAGCCGATAAAACCAACCTGAATATAAATAATGACAAAATATGGATAGCCTGGATGCTAGACCAGGAGTCTGTCATTACCGCGATATCATGCTCGACTATAAAATGTTGCACGAGAGGCAGCATGCGCAATATAGCATTGAGGTACGTGGCGTCCTATTAAACTCTAAGCGTTTAGTGCTGACCTTTGGCTTACGGACGCAAAAACGCATGGCTGACAGTTGGAAAAGGAGGACACGTGACAAATTGTGAACAACGTGCAACAACGATATGGATGTTAAAATGGCGAAACTTTCAGTCATGAACCGTAACCTGAGGCGTATCATAATAGTTTTCGTAGGCGTAGTATAATAAATATAACAGCCGATAAATTGAACGAGCTACTGAGCTCTGGGATGTGGTCCAAAGGGGCACATTTTCGCCCTTTGCGCGGACAACTAAAACCATATACGACGCAGATAAAACGTAAAAAAAGAACAGCAGACAAACTGAAGAAGAGATTGAGATTACAATGATATCTTCTAGAGATTGGCAGGTTAAAGCAGTCCGCAACACAGCAAGTACACACACAGAATCAATACAGATGTATGTTGTGGAACATTGAATCACTGGAATCATTATAAAGTCAGTCAGGCGAGAACGCCTTTCTCAACATAGATATAATGTTTTTTAACCGAAACGCTTATGACAGACACAGCAAACATAAATCAGTTCACACAACACAAAATATATTATGGACTTGCACTTAATTTTCAAGGGTGAGGCCGACCCAAATAGGATATGGCTATCGCCGTCAGAGCGACGGAGTGCTCACACTTTCTCAAATGCACTACAAAAGCAATAGTGCTGGAACTAGAAGGATGTTACCTGGTATGCATCTATAGTCCACGACATATGCAACCCGCTGATATAGAACATGATATTAAAAACGCAATGAGCCATTGTATGAATACAAACAAGTATATTGTTATAGGGGCAACTTTAATTGCGAGCAATGAAAAATAACGCACGAAGCGCAGCTTTTATTTCAGGGATACATGAGCTTGGATTGCAAATGGAAAACAATAAACATTAGGCTACCTATGCCAGTTGGAATTGAAGTGCGGTCGATGTCATACTAACCTCACCACAGCAGCCGCAATCAATAATAAGCGAACCGCATTTAACGCCCTCAGTGCATTCAAAACACTATAAATTAACGTACAATTTGCACCGAACCAACAAGCCCAATGCGCCCTCAGTGCACACCCTCAGTCGCTCCCTAAACCCCCGGATATTACAGCAAGCACTACAACTTATTCAGCCAACAGACAATATCAATGTCACTGAAAGAGCTATCCGGTGGGCAATTCAGATTTTATGCGCACGGAAACCGTTACACAAGCCCACTACGCACAAACCATGGTTTTACGAACAATGCAAAGCCATAAAATACACTGTTTGCAGTCTCACAGATCTTAGCCCGGAGGGATTATAACGACTCGTTAACATAAAACAAAAATTTACAAAAATTAACAAGAAAAGAAAAAAGCATATGCTATCAATCCGCGTGTGACGCGCGTACAACAAAGTGCTACAAGGCTGTGGATACTCCTCCCAAAGGGATCCACACAAATGTAAAAATGACAATGTGTGGATACTTCATTCTACGCGCCTATACAATGGTGACCTTCTACTACTTTTGAGGAAGAATACCTATGATTATCAAGCATTTGCAGAAGAAAAGGTCGCCAATGTAATCAAATCCAAAAAAGTGGTAAATCTGCGGGCCCCGGCCAAATTGTATCTAAACATATTAAAACAAATATACGTTTTCTGTGCCCGCCAATAACCAAATTATATAACGCAGCGGTAAAATATCGGAAGAATGGGGAAAAGTTTCTTGCAGCCAATTTACAAAAAGAAGGGTGAAGCAACCGGCCCAACTAACTACCGCGGAATTGCACTTATTAGCGTCGCTTACAAAATTTTGCAAAAAATTACAAAAAAATACTTAACTTGTTGTAGAACGCTTATATGACGCTTTAGACCCACATTTACCACACGATTCCTAAGAGGACAATCTACGTCGGATGTCGTTGCATTCCTGTTAGACCAAGATCCCCCAAGATCAAAAGGAGATGACATATCCCGCTTTTATCTGTTTTAAAACTGCATTTGACTCCGTTAGAAGAGACACCTTAAAGTACTTTGAGCCCGATTTTTTATAGAGTGAACTATGTATAATCTGAAAGTGACATGCTGCAAGTAAATTTTATTACTATCAAGAACGATTCTCATTATGTCAGCAAACCAATAGCGCAGAAAACTGGAGTCCTCCAGGGTGACTCCGCAAGCCCGTTCCTCTTTATGCTGTACACAGCTGGCTTGACGTCCGCCCTCAGAATTATAAAAGCGACGCACGCATTATATGCCGACGACTTAGTAGTGCCTGCAAAGATACGAAACAACCTGCAATTTTATCTACATGAAGTCTGAGATTGGTAGCAAGAAAATCAACTGACAATCAACATCGCCAAAACAAAAGTACTACGATTTGGTAATCGTACGCTGCAGATGACCGGCGCATTAACATAGGGAAAGCCACCGCGGCCATCATTCTAGTGGGAGACGTTACTGACATAGAACTAAAAATTGCGGTAAATTGATTTGGAATAAAATGTTTCTTATAGTAAGATATAGCATTCACGCAATTTCTTTTCATGTTCAGAATATCAGATCTAAAAGCATAGATAAAATAAAATTTTACTTCATAAATCGCACGTTGGGCTTGACAATTAGGCATGCGACGTTCGCACTAGAACCATATGCCACGAACGCACACTAGTAGAAGATTTAGTACTAGACAAGGTAGCGTTCAGTATATAAGCCTACAGAGAATTTAGAGAAAACCGCAACATGGCATTTGTAATGGATCCGTACGTCCTGTTTTTGCAGTAATAAATTGAAATTGTCATCACAAAAAGAACAACATGGCATGGTTACCACCATCTATATGATTGAGAAGAAATTGTTATGACATTGACGAGTGCGCATCTAAATATTGTGGAGAGTGCAATATCGGACGTTACCACATACTAAACTGCTTTTTTTATCAAAACATCGTCACTACAATCAAGTGTCAACAATATTCTTAGTCTGCAAAATGATATGTGAACTATTGTACTATACTACAAACGCATGGTGAATAAACCTGAAAGAATAACAATGCACAGAAATTATGAAAAATTTAATGAGTTGATAAAATCAATAACAATTGATATGGTCAATTGACTGTTATTAGTGTACGCGTGCTATTAGGGTAATACAGAAAATAACAATAATTTTACCTTTAAAAAACAGTTCGACCAACATTTGTCCTGGGACCAAAATCGGTTTCCTAGTAATATGTTATGAATATTTTTGACATATGTTAATTAAATTAAGAACTAATAATTATTCAGAAGTTAATTTAAAAAAACACGTGTTACCGCAACATTTTAGTTGTTTTTAATGTAAATTGAAGCGTTTGTATTGTCGCAAAACGTAAATTCACACATTCATTTAATTCTATTGCCGTTGATTGTAGATCGTTAACATATTAATAACCTTACCTTCATCGTGTGTTCTAATAAGCTAAATTAGAAATAAGTACAGTTCTCAAAGCGATCTATTTATTATGTATCTTTAAAGAAAACTAAAACAATTATATATAGTGGCTAAATAACATTTCTGCGCCTAGTAGAGTCTCTTGGCGTTGTTTTCGAGTAGTCTAGACAAAGTTTTTAAGGTCCAACGGGGTTCCGGCTGCAAGACATTTTGGAAGTACAGGTTAACTGCACTAGTTAAGCTTGTATCTTCGACACGTGCGGACGTAATTTAACTTGTTAGAAAAGTGCGATACATTGGTTAAAAGCGAACTTCGGTTTTGCGGCAGCGGATATATATATATATACCCAAATCTATTTGCCCAACCAAAGCTTTCCACAGTCTGCTGAGCTAGAGAGCCGATGAAAGCGGCTATCTGCTTGCTGCGAGACAATTTAGTATAACCGATTTCCTGCTCCTGCCTGGCTCTCAGACTCGCCAATATAGGCAGGGTAGATCATAGGCTTTGATAATTTGCTGTTCCTAATAGCTATTTTAGATATTATATTGCCTGGTTTAAAGATTTGCTTAAGACCCAACGGTCAGTGGTGGCGATTAGTTAGCAATAGATCGGAAAGTTCCTAACGGTAAAGGTTCTCTGCCGTGACCTTGTGAGAAGTGCCGACACGAGCAAAAGCAATTATGTCTTTCTTCTCCGGCATAAAACGGTTAGGCTAACTTTCAAAGAGAACGACTGGTGCGGAAACATGGGAACGGAAAACTATTACGGACACATATTATAGCCTTAGCCGGCTTAATATGCGCCTGTCGTGTCCCGCCGTTATGCGTAGGCCTGCTTGTCGAACTTGCCGGCCGTCGACTAGTTTAATAAAGATACTGTTATTTGCATGCGTTTGGCTTTCTGAAATACTGCTTGCACAACTGCTTTAGTTCTAAGACATGGCTCCGCTAACCCTTTTTTACTGTAAGCTAAAGCTGTTGCCAGCGACCCGCATATATATATATATATATATATATATATATATATAATGACAGCAAAGGGCTTTAGCTCACACTTGAGTTGTTTCAGGCTATGTGTGTGCACATGATCGCTGATTTACAATATTGTGCAATCCAACCACTGGCCTACTTACTACCTGGATAGATTATAGAGGCACCTGACAAAGGAATTTTAATGCGTGGTCCTGAGGCGCACGCGTCTCCCCGTGATACCCGCAGAACGCCTCCAGGAGTCATTAATAGCCCTGTCTGCATTATACTAAACAGTCAGTAGCCCTGGCTATCTGATATGCTGCGCAAGCAGTCCTCAATCAGCTAAAGGAACGGGAGCACAGCTGTTTTGTTCTTCATTTTTCAGTTGTCCTCCATGCAATTTTATATTGTTGTGATACTAGTGATGCGTAAAATGCTAGCGACTGTGTAGTGATCATTGTAGTTTATGTTTAGAGCGTTCGTGGTGAAAGCAATAACGGATGCGTTGTGACAGAGAGGCAACTTCGTCGCTTAAATCAAACGAAAATTACGTATGTTTAGTTTGCCTGCGTAGAACCAAGAACAGCTCTTGTACGGGTGCATATAGGCACCATAGAATCACAGAACGCATTTGCTGTGGCCCCCAACAAAAAAAAAGCGGTTTTTTAGGGGGTGTTGGGGATGTTAGTGGCCATATAATCCGTCCGACAGTGCTGTGGCAGATGTAGAAAGCTGCCTTAACATATCCATGGCCTCAAAGATTTCTTCTTGCAGGGAGGGTATCACGAATTCACGCAATTTATTTCCAGTAATAAATTTATTTTCAGAGTTTTCCGATACTAATTCGACTCGAAGCTAAACGATGTTTGCACTGCATCCAAGCTTTACGTCTTATCTGACTCATCATTCGGCTCTGACTGCAAAACCGTGGATAACAGCCTGGTTTGCATTGTCACCGTACAGGTGTTACTTTCACTTACCATCTACCAGACCATCATACAACAGCAAGTTGTCAAGAGTCTGGTATGCGTTCCCATATATACATAACAACTCATACAAGAACGCAAGAATCGTATGTGATTTTATGTGTCTATATTTGCATATACCAGACAAATAGTGCCAAGACAAATTTATCAACGAATGATTTGAACTTGGGCAAACGCCTCTTTCGAGTCTTCTAGTGCCTGCTCTGTCCCACACGGGTCTTTTTAAACATATAGCTAGATACCTAACCACGCCTGTTTCCAAAGATGACGTCGTCGCTGATCGCAGTCTATGTGCTGCCCCAAGAAGGCATACCATATACTTGATACGTACCGTCGTAGAGAAACTCGTCAAAAAACTGCAAGGCAATTGTTCTCTTCCTATTACAGGCAGCAAAAATCTGGGGTACTTAACGGTCGGCTGAATCAGCCCAGCTTCGGTCGCACTAAGACCCCTGCAACACTCTGACAAAATACGGCTGCTAGGTAATGAACCATGCAGCGTACAAACTTTTGTAAGCATACAGGTCACTCGGATATCATCGTGCCTGCCACGAGCCTGAGCAGGGACAGTGGCACCTACCAGGGTAAGAACCACTCACTCCGAGAGATTCAAGATTAAAAACGTCGTTTATTACATAAGCCGCATAACAAAAATAATTTACTTCTCATTAGGAAAAAAAAAAAAATATATATATATATATATATATATATATATATATATATATATATATATATATATATATATATATATATATATATATATATATATATATTCTCAATAACCAGAGTCATAAAAATAAATTTCGTCAGTGAAGAAATTCATTAATCATAAACACATTGGTGGGTAGCTATTTCTGGATCCTCCCGTATACAGCAATGCAGGGAAGTGATAAGCCGAATATTTTGTTGTATGGCCCCATATGACGGGTAACCGAGAAGCAAGGGCTTGCTGTCTAGACTCGTTAGTGACTTAAGGCTTTTCAAATGATGCGGCATTCCTCGAGGTCCCGCGAAACAAGGAAGTAAGGGAAACATTACAGCGAATATGATTTTGAGTGATTTTAAAGTCCATCATGGCAGCCTTCATCAGGTAGAGCGAGTCGACCGGGAGTTGATTATAGGACTTTACATACATCAGTTGCGGAGTCCTATTATGGACTTTACATACATCAGTGCGCTGCCTGCTAAATATATATCTTAGAGCATCGAGAGATTGCACTATTAACGCCCGACGGCAAACAACCTCAATCCTACTTCTTCATATACGAAAGCCGTAAAGAGGACTGGCAGGAACAGAATTTTGTAGATAGAAGGAGGCCTTTCACGTGAACTCCAATAAGCCGCGTGCGACAGAGAGCTGAAATTATGGCGTAGCATTGGGGCTTGATGTAATCTAATTGCGCACGCCAGCTCCTGCATTCATGCGAAATAAGACTGGAACATATCGTGGTCTTTGCTAGTAGTAATTCTCTTCTTGCTACAAGGAATTTCCTGTTGAAGTGCAGCGCTAGCTGAGAAACTCGGAAGACAATAACAGTTTGTCTTGCTGACATTAACGAGACATGACCAAATGCATTGAAGATTTTAATGATTGCTTTCACTTGTCAGAGAAGATAAGGCAACTCCGAACAGACCTTGGCCTGGACCTAGGCACGGGGCCAAAAAAGCTACGTCATATCATTAGCGAATGCGACCGACTTACCTAAGTTTTCCCTCTGGGTAGACAAACAGCTACAATAAATAATAATTGAAAACAAAAAAGGTCCGAGCACAAAACCGAGAAGCAAGTAATTGAGATAATTAAAGGCAGCGGCAATGTCTACAGAATTTTAAAATTTATTTTGGTCGACTCTACTGACATCACCACATGCGTAAGTGGGCGAGGGCCAACTCAGTAGATCGACTAAGGCGAAAGCCAAATTGATAAGACAACACAAAGTCCATGGATTCCAATGATGCTCAAACCTTGACGGAGCGACTTCTCTAATATTTTGTATACATAATTAGCAAGAACTATGAGACGGGTAGCTGGCGTGTAGTGTTTTATCGCGCACTGTTTTGCAAAACGGAACCACAAACAAGGCTATACGACGTGTAGGGAAGATATCTAAGGAAAACGAGTAATTCACAATTTTAGTTAAAGGGCGGGTAGTAGAGGGGCACTAATTTATCTAAGTTCTTCCATAGCCCTAGAGCTCCAGCTCGCTTTAATTAGAAGTGAGTGACCTTTGAAGTATGATACTGAACAGAATTTAAACGAGTTGCTTTTGTAGGTGCATAGATCTGTAAGAGTGGGTGATAAATCACATTCTAGGCAGCAGGGCGCAACAGTAGCCGAGCCTGTTGGTTGCGAAGTGCCGATTAAACCTGTCAGTAGTTTCTTGTGGATCAGTAGCAAACCGATTAGGAGATACAGTTAAAGGGCAGTTCTACTGATAGTTATGTTCATCATATGTCTTATTGACTCTTTGTGTCGTGAGACAACTTGCGAAATCGTGGGCCATCTTGATACTCCTACGACTTTTTAGATATAACAGTTTCCTTTCGAGAGAATTAACCATTTTGAGTTTCCGATAAACTTTGCTGGCGTACGGGTTTCAGTTCGCAACGGAAAAGAGGATTCTATTAGGGCTTTAGAAGAATACCTCAAAGCTCCTTGAGGGCTGAATCGACATCGCCTGCATCAAACATACTGAGTCAGGTTAGTTTGCTAACGCGGCTTAGAAAAAGTAAATGGTAGCCGTGTCGTGCGCCCGAGAGGCACAGAAAATCCAACCTAAGGCGAATCTTGCTCGAAACGAAAAAGAGTAAGCATGTACTTATTTAACTCATAATGGGGTGTGAACAATTGTGTTTACAAACACAGAAATATAATTTAAGGGCAGTTGGTAATCTAGTAGATTGACATTAGTCATCACCAAGAGTCAGACACGGAAGTAAGAAGCTTCTGGGTAAAATGTTGTCCAGTATATTGAGCGGTGCTTCTCTGTTGATTACACTGCTCGAGTATAAGCTATTTATACAGTTTTCAAAGTCCATATGTTTTTAAGATGAGCATGTGCAAATTGCACGTTATCGTTGTCACTATTCAGCGAAAATGATGCTAGATCCCTGCAGGTAAAACGAAGGAAAATTCCAACTACGTCTCCGAGCTTATTCAAATTTCGGCTTGACGAGAGTAAGTCGAAGCCACCAATTGAGTAGGCTTGGATATCAACGTCATTTAGCCATGTCTCGCTGATGACCGCAATGACGAAATGGACCCCTCATCACTAAGGAAACTACCCAAATTCACCAACAGTCCCGATTTTTTTCAATTGCTTCGTGCTAGTATTTAGATGCATAATTGCAAGTTTACGATTATTTATGTGGAGATATATATGTGTGCCATTCCTCACAGCCGCAAGTATTGGTATATCACAGAGAGTCACTGATATATGGCTATACATGATATAAGTGGGGAGGAATATAGAAAACTCTAAATGTATGTAGTTAGACAATACTAAACCAATTAAATTTTTTTTAAAAAGTGAGAAAAGAGGTTTTTTCAGACAAGAAGCAGAGTTTCAATGCAGAGGGAGCTGAGTTTCGAGTCGAAGGGGCTTTCGATGATAAAAATATATTTTCCGCATGCTGGACGTCTTCGGTTCACGGGACTTTACAGGACGCTTTGCTGCAGGTGCAGTAGTTTTATTATAAATAGCAGAGACGTTCGGCAGATTTACACGTACTTAAGGACCAGCTGCCGTCTCGACGATTAATGAGCGAATTACAGCAGCATATGCAGACATTGCCGAAGAAGTTGTGTCTAGTAAAGATTGAAGGGCTTTGCGAGTGCAAAAATAATTGGTTTGAATCGGCCGAGCAAAGCAATTTGGCGCAGGGCAGTTTCCGGCTGGGCTATTGCACGAACTAGTACTTCATCATGGCTTTTCGTTCCTTGATTTTCAATTCTGTTTATTCTCAAATCGAGTATAGTATTCACGTGATAAAGTTGCCTTTATAATCCCTAATCTTCTTCAGGCTTCCGAGGAGAGAGGTACACTTCTGCAGGCAAAACCGGCAGGTACACAACTTATACTTGTCGATAAAGGCGTCTTTGAACATACAAAGTAGTAATATGTGTGCACTATATAGCACTACCAGCGGGCGTACAGCTTGGCATGAGGTACAAAGCAGCTCCTTACTCAGATAGGCAAACAAGCTCTCGCTTTATGAAACATCTTCCAAACTGGTTGAAATTCTCCAGCGTAAGATGCTTCCATACTCTGTCAAGACCAATAATTAGCCTTGAAACAATCTTAAGCACGAAGAGCCTCACTCCCGAGCAAACAGACAGTCTTCGGACACTTAATCTTTCCCGTAAAGACAGAAAGGAACCGCCCATAATGTTTCGTTTATGTACGCTGTGATTGTTGTCCTGTGTAATGAACTCGAAGGCCAATTTACGGTAAAGGCTTTAACAAACTCCAATGGTTGGCTGCACCGAACGTATAGCGTCTCTGGCAGACAAACGATCTCTATGTCTAATTTCCATGGCTTTGCTCTGTCTGGCATTTATCTTAAGTCCCTTCGAGACAAGGAACGTCTCTACCAGAGAAGTAATACATTTGGTGGCACCTAGGTCCAATGTGCGTCCACAGTATCATCACCTATGCATACACGCTATCATGGCTTTTTGGTACTCTTGTCGGACGTAACTAACAATGTCAGCAAAGAGAAAGGCAAACTAATGCGCGCGAATTATGCGTGCAGCGGGTATCTTCCTCGCAAATAGAAAGTTGGTCACATGTGTACACTCCTTATGGTAATATTTCGTAGGTCTGTTAATTATGGGAGGCCAAGCATACGATATAGATAATAAAGCAACAAATTCATATTGTTTTAGGTCCATTCGAGGACAGTCAAGGCCAGTAACAACGTTCTGCTTATAGCTCGACTCTGATCAGTCGTTTACGGGACTTTGTCCTCCAGGCGCGATAAGACGCTTCTTAACCGCTGTCTCACACAGGACCGCCCCCCCCAGCTAAGCGACGGGAAAATATCATTTCGGCCATGAATTTAATTCTGCAATATTTCAGTAAAATCTTTGTGAAATCTTTGTCACGCATCATTACCACGTATGCGTAACCTTCAACCGCTTTCACAGTTCTGTTCCTGTCAGTTTGCAGCCCGACCGCCGACGTGTTTTGCGCCAATCCTGCGAACTCGCCGGTCGTCTGTTGCGCTGCCCCTTTGCAGTCAATGTTTCCTTTTGTTCTCTCGTCATTCCGGAATTACAGCAAAGTCGCTGGCGTCTGTTGTCTCATTCGGTTGCAAGTCAGCTGCACCTGCTGTCGGTGTTGTTGTTACCGTAGCTGGTGACTTCACTGTACCCCATCCGGTGGTTTCATTTCAACAACAGTGCCGTTTAGGTTGCTACTGCTATTACTCAACTCTGCGGAAGCCGAGCTTCCCTTGCCGCCTGCGCAGTTGTTTTTGCTGATCTCTCTAGCAAGAACTGTCGCTCTTGCTTCGGTGACTTCACCGCCTCTACAATGTATGCCAGCCGTACTTTCTTGTTTTTCCGCGCGTTCTCCGCATTCCGCTGTTTTTATCCTCGCTAGAATTGTTACTTAACGCGGGGTTCAAGCCTCCTGTAATTGTAAGGAGTGTGCCTACTGTTCTCTGCAGGATTGCCTCTAGTTTGCCAACCCGCTCCTGCTGTTCCAAATGTGTCTATCATAGCTTCACAAAATTACACTGTATTTCTCTTAGTCGGCCGCCGCCTAACGTCTCCTGGTTTAGTTCCCTGGGGAGCGTTCGTTTCGTTTTGCGACTTCACATCCTCGGAGTGGGCAAGTGGCAGAAAACAATGAGAGCTTTTACGATTCACGCATCTATCTAAATGCGGCAACTTGCCACACGATGGCTAGATTGCCCGCACTGCTTGCACGCGAAATCGGTGCGGCAATTTGCTGCAATGTGTGAGGTTGTCTGTAAGGTGAACGTCTAATGGCTCCGATTTACTCTGTTAAACACTGCAGTCTCTTTGCAGAGTTCTCGGTAACGACTAACTTCCACCGCATTGCGGACGCTTCGTTTCTGTCGATTTTGTCAATAGAGGCTTCACACTCAATTTCGTTCACATCAACAACTTACTCAAACACCTGATAGCCTGAGGCGTCCAAGCCGTAGACGCAGCAGTCGACTTATTAGTTTCTGCTGTGGTATCACCATCAGCAGCTGTGGTAACGTTCAAAGAGTCAAGAGTGAAACGAGCAGCTGTTGCTAACTTTTCCTTCATCTTCACCTTTATGTCGTCCCCCGCCGTAAAATTTACTAGACAAAGCAGTTTCTTTTCTCTGCTCAGTCACGCCTCTCGCACTTACCATTGTGTATGGCAAGTGAAAGGTAAAGCGCAGGGCATGCGTCGTGAAAATGACAACAACGTGCAACCTGGTTTCTGTCAGCAGACAGACAGGCGAGCAGATAACGAGCTGGCAGACAACACAAGGCAGACGCCTGAGACCAGACCGGTGTAATAGGAAATCAAACAAGGTGTACAAGACACACCAGATCGTGAGAAATGCCGAGTCGTTGATTGAGATGGCAAATCTTCCGTTGAAAGTTGAAAACGCTGAGCACCACAATCATAGAGTACAGCCCTCTGCGCCTGCGAAGCGAGCATGAAGAGCTGGAGCTCAGTCAGAAACATCACAGACGCATGAGCGACCACAAAATCAGAGCGGCCACAAAATCAGAGCAAGTCAATGATGTCAATCTGGATATGGAAATACCTCTGGAACGGGGCGCCATGACATTGATCCTGTACCGCACAGCGTCGATGTCGGGGACAACAAAAATCTTCTCGTCGATGTCTCATCGTTCAATTGAATGATGAACTGCCGGCCAAGAAATGACAGAACAATTTATAATATCGTATATGTACTATTACAATTAAAATGTAACTATGATAGAAACACTGAGCTGATTTCGTCTGACTACTGGCGGCATTGCATTTGCATAACGGATTCGGTACCAGCTTGCATGCATGCCACGACGGCGGTCATGTTGTACACAACCTCTGTCACGCCACCCGAAATCCTGTTAGAGATGCTAAACGCTGCTATCATTGTTGTCGTCATGATTATGCCAGATAGCAACGAACTACGACAGAGGGAAACCGTGGGCAAGGAGTGTTTGCATAGCAGAGATCACCATGATAACAGATATGCACAACTGTAATGTCAACAACCCCAGCAAAGTGCAAAAAAACGAAAATATTCAGCACCTAAGACTGTCTATCTCTCACTCCGTTTTGCTCTCGCAGTCACTCTCCATAATGCCATAGATTCAGCAATCGAGTGAGCTGTGTTGTGTGCCCTGGGAAATGCGACCTGCAGCGCTTTCGGGCATGAGTATCTGCCGTGCAGCTCCAACTGGCCATGCGACGTGCCCGTCGACCGTGGATACGACACGCTTAGTCGCTTTATTTCCTGTCTGTCTTCTTTTGCATCTTGCGACGAGTAACAGGCCCCGGTGTTAAGGGGGTGGGCAGGGCGGTGCAAGGCAAATGGGGCAAAAGTGGAACAACCATCCATCCATCCAACCAGACCAGCCAACGCGGCCTGATGAATCAATGCAAAATCTGGATTGCCCAGGTAAACGCGCGAAGCGGTGGGCGTACGCGATCTGCTTCTGGTTCATCTGCAAGCCGACTGAATCTATCCGCCGAATTGGCCGTAACTCTTTTAGCTCTCGCGGCGGCAGGGGCCGGGAACCGCTTGCAGCTATTGCAATAAGAGCAAGCAACATGCTTGTTGCTCTAGCCGCCGACGGTGCTCTTTGACGCTCACAGACCCTTTTTGGTCTTGCGCCTCTGATCCCTCCCCTTGCTCCCCCTCCCCCCCCGCCGCCGCCGTGACAGGGCTTCCCATGTTCTCGGTGTGTTTCCTTTCATCGTTTTCTTTTCCGTTTGCAATTTCGACCTTCCCGCGTGCCGGCAAACCAGGCAGCTCGTCAGCTTGACATCGCTGTTCACCGTCGTCAATGGCGGTACACTTGAATAGCATTTGCGCTGGTAAGCACTCGGCAGGTCAACGATGCTTCTGCCAATTCTGAGACAGACTTTCCTTTTGCATTGCCATCGCTAAGGTCGTTATCGTCGATTTTTACCCACCACAAGGTCAGACAGAGTCTGCCGGCGCATAGATGGCAGTCGCGGTCGCTTCTCCGTTTTCTCACTCTATTTTTTGTCCTCTTGCCGCCCATGCCCTTTTACCTTCACCATAAAACAACCCCTTTGCCTGTTCTCCAGCAATCAAGTGACCCATCAATAGAGAGTTGACGCGTCTTTGACGTAGCTCTGTTGCAACGTAATGCTTCCTTCTCACAGGTAACATGGAGCGTCATGTCATACTGTCATACACGAATGGCAATCGCGCCAGGCAAATACACAAAGCCTTTGCACGAAGTTTTATCTAGTTCAGCCGTGAACCTATACGCACCGTCGAATCGCTCAATGGCACGTGCCCGCGATGCTTTATTGACTGCATGCAACTGTGATGACTTCAGGTTCCACTTTGTTCATTGCTGTGCGCTGGAGCAAGTCCCCAAGCCGAATATCTAGCAGAGCCAATATGCTGTCAGATAACTAGGAAAGGAGAATGTCACTGGTATGCAAAGTATGTTGCAACCACGCAGCGAGTCATCTCTAATATTTTTATGCACCTTTGTATTCCTCTACAAAGTAGATCAGCCAAACTATACAGAGGAATGCGTGGAAAACATCCGAAGGCGTGGCAATCAAGACCAGTGTGATAAAAGTAAATGCCACCGGAATTCATGACCACCATAGCCTGAGAGGACGGTAAGGTTACCCGTGAGTCGCATCGTAGGCTACTACAAAGTATTTTTATTCCGGACTTGTTTTACCTTTACTGTGTAGAGCGGAAAGCCCGTCATCATATGTACCAGTGTGTCAGACACAAATGCAGTTATTACATTATTACAGGCTATTCTTCACTAAATCGAATTTTTGGCATTCGAGTCGGTTTGTTTTATGAAGCCTACCTGGTGCAAAGTTTTCCTCTGCTCTACTTATACACTGTCGAGTCACCTACGTCCGACCTTAATATAAATGGCGAGTCTTAACCTACGCAAATATTGTGACATCAAACATGATTCACTGCGTCCGAAGCTCATTAATTGCCGCGTTCTTGTGCCGTTTCTTGAGAAACCTGCTAGAAACGGACTGGCCATTATTGGTATGCAAGCAAAAGCCAATTGCAGAACGTTTGCTTGCCTTCGACAAACAGTTCTAATTACTTTATAATATTGGCTGTTATTGACTGTTAAATAAATGGCGCAACGAAAGGTCATCAGCGAAACCGCCTCTGCTTGATTAACAAATTTATATTGAAATGAACACATAAAAAAGGAAAAGGAATTGACATTTATTCATTGCTTATTCTACACGCGTAGACTTTATGTAGACTTGGCTAGACTAAACACTCAATGACGTCAGCAACACACACTGGCCCATGTAACTTGCAAACGAATGTATACAATGCATTCTATAATAGTATATTATATTATGCATTATATGGAAAATACGTATGAATCTTGCTAATGGATTGTATAGAAAATAAATGTAGTATGCTTACTCGTTAAAACTCACTCAATTTATTTGTTTCGCTCTAGTAACTGATGTTCTAATAAATATAGCCCAGTACAATTAATGGTATGATATGCCTCATGCGGCGCACGATACGTGTTCGCATTCGGCTGCCAATCTATGGATACTAATTTACGTACGACGCAGGTATAGCCTGCGACGCCTTAAACAGTTGTATTATGTAAGATTTGCATATATAGCGGTAGTAAACATGCGTCTTATAAATATTTGGAACTCAATTGTATTTTGGCGGACCAGTCAAACTAAGTCACACCCTATAGCCATAGTCAACGGAAGCCTCTTTGTTTTACACTTTACTCCGCTTATCTGAAGTGAGTTTTAAGCTTTTTCTCGGCGAATTGTATTAAACAACATAAACGTACTGCAATAATCCATATATCGTTTTATGTCTGAGTGCCACACACCAAACTGAATAGTGGAGCTAACTAAAGTACTGATTATCGGATCGAACATTCCAAATATTACAAATGCTAATGATATAGGGACTATTTGCTAAGCTGTCGATCTACTAACCAGAGTCGCGATAACCGGCACAAACCTAGCAGAGTTAAATAGGACAGCTCAAAATGCTTTCTAATAATAATAATCATAATAATAACAAGCCCCATGAATTGACAGCAAGCGAGCAGAGCATGATGAACTTTTTTATTAGGACCGACCACACTCGTGATACGGCAAGTTTATTTGAAAACCAACGGTAAATGTTTTGCACTTTACTTTGTGTTTTTTTATAATTTTTCATACTTTTAGTACAATGAGTATAATTAAAATTTTGGAAGTGCTGCTCATTTAGAAATACTCGATCCTGCTTGCTGGAACTAGAGCGTGTACGTTAGTAATTGGGGCTGCAAACACACTGCGATGGCACGAAACGTTTCGCATTGCCAAGTTTTACCATCATTCACTGCAGTTCCGTCATTGTTACTGGTTGCGACAACAACAGTAGTGACAGCATATATGTATATAATTGTATAGTTCTAACTTTTAGATAATAACACTTTAATATTGTGTTCAAGATCTCGCGTATGATGCCCGCCTCGCCATGCCCTCTGGCCCATCTTTCTCGCTCGTACCCACCGTTAGTAGACTCTTCTGACGCGCTACTATACGTGTTGTAGCTTTTGTTTTAAAAAGTAGCAGTACTTGATCACTTACATGTGGCCTACCCTCACTTTAGAAATCGAAACCAAACCAAGTAATGCGCAAGCTGTAGAAGTGCGCACAGATCAGCGTCTCCTTCGTCCTCCAGCGTCCGATTTACGCTATAGTTTGGGAAAAGAGAAAAATGATTACCGGTGCACGAGTCTTTTGCCAGATCCAGTCCGACTACCTAGCTGCCACTATTGTAAAAAAAACGGCGGTTCAGACGAATCCTGCACCGTACGAGGCAGGGGAGAACGTTCCTCGTTCATATGCCTCAGTGGTCGATGAGATCGTTGCCGCCAGTTCGGATGGAGGAGCTACGAGTCGCCAACGCAGAACGCGAAGCGCCCCCGCTCGGTGGGACATCGCTGAGCCTCCGGTACTACCTGGATCAATTTGTCGCCATCGAGGGCGCGTCCCATTCGGAAGGCAGACGCCCTCGCACGACTCACCAGCGCTGCAAAAATGCTAAGCAGTCTCGACCCTCAAGCAGCCAGCGCGCTTTATAACCTTGCCAATCTTCTCGGTTCAGTCATCAGGCTGCTATCAGCGTTCGAAGTGATGAAGCCTGTCGGTCCAAAACGTCATGCTCCAAAATAAGGCCGCCGGTTCGAGCCACTCAGACGACCCTTCCGCAGACGGACCACCTAAATAGCCTCGTCCCGGGTACAGGTAGCCTAACCCCCGCTCCAGACTATAACAGAGTTATTTGCACGCAATGCCAAAAGAGCTTTACAAGCAGGGGAATCAAACGGCAGATCACGGCAGCACACTCGGCCACCGAGCACTCACCCCTACCTCCCGGCAGCAACCCCGTTGGCGGCATCGAAGCACTTACCTGTGCGACAAACTCGTCAAGTACACCAAGACATACAAACGACCATTCCCAAAAGCGCCCGACTTGCAGTTGCCGCGGCGCTGGTCGTTACACTTTCTCTAGTGCACCCTCACAACAACACGCGTAGCTGGGCTAACCTATTTGTATTGGCGCATACAGTTCTCAGGACTCCATCCCGAAAACGGAACAATATTAGTCTGGCCACAGAATTCAGACACAGAAAGGTGTAACAATTAACGTATCGAAGACAAAAGCTATGAAATTCAGATCCGGGAGACCCCTGAAGAAAAGTGATAGGCTCAGCTTGGGCGGTGTCTCTGTAGAATTTGTCTCGGAGTTTACTTACCTGGGTGTTAAACTAACGCCAAGCGGCACATCTTTCGCAGCTGACATATCTCAGCGAATTAATAGCAGCAGTGTCGCCATGACCTCAATCGCGGCTCCACAGAAACTCTCAGTAAAAACAGCTTGTTTAACCTGAAGGTGGCCTCGGTGGCATCTTATGGTATCACATTAATTTGGTAACACCTATCCGCTCAGCAGCTTAGCGCTCTCGACACGGTAAAGGCAACGTTCCTTAAGAAAGTTTTGGGCCTCCCTAGAAATGCACAAAACAGGCTAACTTATATGTCGAGGACCACGCCGTTCATCGAGGACATGGTAAACCGCTTTCAACTTCCGACCACCGCCTCACTGCGAGAGTTCCGTAGGCACTTCGAGCAGAAAATGAGGGAAGTGCCAGAAGCGTTCTACAAAACACCGGCAATGTTGGACAATACATGGATGGAACCGCTCTTCGAGCAACGACACGTTCTCACCCGCTACTCCGTCCATGGGTTCCACCACAAACTCTGCCACCGCACTGGGTTCCATAACCCTTCTGATAAGTGTTGCTGCAAATTTTGCGGCCTTGTCTGCACCAAACATCATCATGAAACATGTCGGTCGGCGCCAGCTATCTGGGCGTTAGGTCGCTGACATCTTCTTGAGATGCACATTCAACATATTCTATATATGTCCAAAATTAACGGAAACGAATGCCGTTTTTGAGATTTATTGAATACGTGTAATGTAATATAATCAACAATACCGAAAGGTGATGTAATAATAAATCATATAGATCGGGTCGTGGGCCTCCACCAGAATAGGTCCCTAGGGCGCATTGGAAAAAGTGACATAACTAGGTTGAAGCTGTCGCCAGGCGAGCAACCTGGCTCCTAGGCGAAGGCGACATCGGAGACGCCAAGAGAGCTTTGCTTTCTGTGGGGAGTCCGGTCTGCGCAGCCGACGCGTTCGCGAAAATTACTTCGAAACACCGTAGAGTACAGGCTGACCTTGACCTGCCGCCAAGATCACCCTACACTGAACCGCCCGTCACCAGTGTAGAACTGATCCGCGATTGTGTGTAGACCTTTCCGGCGGGGTTTAGCGCAGGCATGGACGGCCTGCAGCCGCGCTACCTCAGAGATCTCCTTGCCACGACTAATGTAAATATCGCTAGCCATCTACTGCGTGACCTAGGAAAAATGGTTGACATCATCAGAAGTGGTAAGATACCTAAGGCCATCTGCCCTGTCCTTTTTGATGGTCGCCACATTGCAATCAAAAAGCTGAATGGATCGCTTCGCCCAATCGTCATCTCTTCAGTCTTCCGCAGAATTGCGGCGAAAAAAACTGTCAAACTAAGAGCAGCCTTAAGGATAAGTTCGATTGGTAGTGCTCCTTGCAAGGCCTTGTGTAGATACTTAATCACATTTCCCTGTAACCCTATAATTGAATAATAAATAAATATCGGATATATAAATATATATATATATATATATATATATATATATATATATATATATATATAAACAAACCAAATTCTATACTTCACCTCCAAACGCTTTTCTGTACGCGGTCTAAATAAGTGGCTTGCTGACTTTTTACTATGAAATGAGTGAAGAAATGGCTCGCTGCGATGCGACCCTTTACTAATGCTACGATAAGAATAGAATAAAATTTTAGCAACTTTGCTATTGCATTTTTGCCGTTTTAGTTTGTGTATTGACGTACATATACTTGTATTGTTTTATGCTCCCGACTTCATTGAATTCACTCATTTTGTGAATATTCTCACTGGAATAATAGGTGATCAAATTGGTAAGCACTGAAGCGAGTGGCTAAATGCCGATACTGGACGGAAAAATTCCTTTTAGGTCTGGCTAGCCGTTGCTGATGATAAATTAAATACTCTGTATATTATTTATTGAGAATGCCGGAACGTTCACAGGGCGGCTGTTTGCGGTAAATTAAAGCGGCCTACGATATAATCGATACATTATATTAAGCCCTCAAGCATGCATTGTCTCTAGCGCAAATCCAATTGAAGGCCAAGTACTCGCCTTGAGAAAGCTGACTGCGCCCGATTTAACTGCCATCCGAGTCTAATGCTAAGTGTTAAGATGCTTCCGCATCAGATTGACACTGTAGGTAGCAAGTGCCATTTTGATATAAGCTGTATTTGGTTTCTAACCCCGGCTGCCGCGACAAGTGGTTTTCGTTTGTGTTATGGCAATTTCTCACTTCGAGATGAGAAAATTACTGCAAGGAAGCCAAAGCTTTCTACAATCGGCACTTGCTTGCCGTGAATTCGCAGTTTTTCTGCACAGGTTCGTTACCGCCCACGCTTGCTGTGTCATCAATCTTTTGTTTTCGACAAACTTCTTTCTTGCAATGGTTCGGTGGAGATTGATATAATGATATATTTCATTAATGACGAACGGTCTGTCATCAAACTGCTTAAGAGTTTATCTGTCAACAAAACACCTTACTAGAAGTGGCACAAATGCTCTGCTCTTGTTCGGACCCCTGTACAATCATCTCTGGATTTGCCTCTCTCTCTCTGGAAGCCGCTTCTAATTATTTTTGTCATCTGATGTCGAATGGACGAAAACCATTCGACATCAGATGACAAAAATAATTAGAAACGGCTTTACATTACACTTGTTCCGCTTTTTTATCGCGGTGTTTCTATCGACGATTTGTGTCTTTATTTATAGGCCATATTCGTAAGCCCACGACCTACTACTACTTGTGATGACTTTTTAAAGCACTGTTGAATTTCTTTCAACATCCTCAATATATTGCTTGGCGGGTTCTTCCAGCTGGAGTTTTGGAACGTTCTTCGTGGATACTCGGTCAGTTTTCAAAAGCTTAATTCAAACTCGCCAAAGCTGACCCCTGCGAAATCCTTACGTTTTCTCGTCTCGCCGTAATAGCACTTGTCGATTGGCAACTGCGATTTTTTTCTGTCAGTTTGCAGCCTTTTTTGGCGGTCGGCTGGCGGGAACAAAGGTCGCCGCGGGTGCCCTCCCATCTGTCGCAAAGCCGGCCAAGCGCTCTGCTTATAACTTGGCCCCCGATGACTTTCTGTGTCATTTCAGCCATTTAGGTGCAAAGGATTTCTTTCTGCAGCTTTTCGTCTACACGTCGCCGACTTCTAGTTTAGAATTAATCTGTCAACCTCTTTTTGTGAGAAACACCGTGGTGTCTAAATGCATGGTTCAATCCGTCTCACATGTATTATAATATATATATATATATATATATATAGGATGATAAGGTACCGCGTATTTGTTAAACGTGACGTAAGTATTACCACGTTTTTCTTGCTAGCTCGCGTTTAGTCATGGCCGTGGTTATCTGAACTGGTCGTTTTCTTATGTCTGTTCCATACATTACCTAGCTGATGAACTATTTACGTGTTTGTTGGAGTACAGCTGCTAGAAACTACTTTGGAGACACGGCGGCAACGAAGCCAGTGCTTAATCATGTAAAAATTCGTTTATCTATTAGCTTTAATCTAGCTGTCCGCCTAATTAGTACGAACGTGATTAGAGGTAAATTAGCTACATTAGATGCTGTTTAAATATTGTTGGACCGGTCAAGCGTAGTATTCGTCCTCCAAACCCAATTGACGCATCCAACGCTTTGACCATTCGTGTTTATGGCAGTCAAAGGGGAAATTTGGTGGTGAGTACCTGTCTTCGTTTACGTTTCAGCGTACCTTTATGCATGGCCAGTCAACTTCCACGGGTTTGAAAACGAACTAAAACTAACAGGAGTGCAACTGGAGCTCACGGATAACACTCTGCATAAATGTTCTACTAAACAACGTAAGTACTACGATAAACACCTCTGCCCAACGACAGATACATAACAAGTGCATTTTTAGAGCGCCCTTAGTTTGGGAGAGTTTTAATGGCAGCCAGAATTAAAAAGTAATGCCCATGAAAATAAGTTTGCAGGAAGCGGAGCGTACATGTAATATGCTAATGCCAACTTTGTAGAGAATACAACAAAGATTGCGACGAAATTTCCAGTCATCTCTCACGGCGCTAAAAATTGTGCAGTTGAACGAACTAGTATCAGAGAGCCACAATTATTATGTTAGTCGGTAGCAACTACTCTGAATAACAGCTAATGTTTATTTAAAACGATTGAGTGTATGCGTTGTGCGCACATGCGCGAGTTCATTAAATACGACAGTTTTATATGAGCGGCGTGAAGCTTGTTGATGCGTTGACGACCTTTCAAGTCTATCGATGCCCAGGCTTAACACCGCCGCTCGTCGGGCCCCCCTCCAATGCGGACTTTGCACGCCGCGCTTTAATCCATTTGTGGAGGGGACATTTAAGAAACAACTAGATTCCTAAGCTTGACAGATACTCTGCTTTCGGCAGTACTCGATTTGAAACGACTCGCATGAGCGCCCCCTCTAAGGCAGGACGTTTCTGCAGCGGCCCAATTGATCTTTTTGTGCAAGCTCCTAAGCGGACTCGGACCTTATCGAGTTGCGTAATATCCAGAATTTTATCGCCGGAGTTTTTAGAGATCTTCCCACAAGGCTTGGCGCTTTTTGATGCTAAGAAGTTTGCCTGTTTGCCCTTTTCTCAGCTTCTCCACCCGTATAGAAATTAGTGTTAAAATATCTTGCAGGTACAATAAGAGCTAATTGCGAGAACCCTTGGCCATTATCAGTTGTGATTTGTTAAGCCTAGACGTATGAAGGCATCAGTTCACGTCACTCGTTCATTTTTAAAGTCCCACATCTCTTTCACATACTAGTATGAATAAATAAATGAAACACATAGCTTTCAAGAGTACTTGCAAATCCACTCGAAATCATACAGCCTCTGTACTGCGGAGATTGCCCAGGGGCTAGAACGATTGCCCAGGAGCTAGAACAAGCACCAAACCGCTTCCAACGGAACCTGCCTTGTGCTTTACGCAATAGCAACGCAATGGTTGTGTTAGTGTGTGTGTTGCATTACCTCCATTAACATCTGTGCACCCGTGAGGTACCTAAAATCGGTATTTTTGGTACCACCAACACTACAAATAGTTTGCTTTTGCGTACTGCGTATACTGCGCGTGTATATATATGCCACCCGATATATATGTACCCGGCTATATACGTAGCCATTCCATTGGCCATCTTGGATTACCCTTGGTGCCTCCTTGAATGACCAGTGTAGTAGCCAGATTGCACATCCCGACGTGCAAGACGTGCGGTCGTGTGCATCGGTTACGTGCGTCAGCGCAACGTGTGTGTAGTAACGCTGTATGTATAATATATATTTATATATATATATATATATATATATATATATATAACGCTGAATATTCGCAACGTATTCAACTACTTCAGAAATGAGAAATGGCTTAGAATGGTCCAGGACTTCGCGCTTTAGCGCTTCGAACTGATGTATCATGTGAATACTTGCCTGCAGAGTAAAGACGTCCTATCTTGTACAGGAATCAAACATAACGACACTTTAGGATCTGCATTGTCTTATACGTAGAGAAAATTGCGGGCTTTGACTATGCGTTTGCCTCTTACCAAGGCTCACTAAAGCTTTTTTTGCATGGCTTATTGATGTTGGCCTCATGGATTTCCCATCTCCTAAAAAAGTACGATCTAACGGACGAGAAGGTACTCTCACAGTAGTTTTTTCCCCATTGTCTTGGTGTTAGTCCTGTGCCTGGAATGGCCTTTTACTTCCAGGTAAGTCTGGCCTCACCGTCATGGGTAGAATATCCTATTATTAATTCTTCTAGATATTTACTCTAGAAAAGCAACCCCAAAAAAGCTAGCTTTCTGGCTCTCTTCCCTTCCGGGGCGAGGGCCTGGCTTCATACGTTGCCTTCTACTGCAATACGTATGCAACTTCACGATAAATCCACGTCCGTTTTTGTGGGCCATAGACTCAGAATCTCTTTAGTATAGCCACACATATTTAATTGCGGACAGCCATCTGAAGCCCTCGGACGATATAGATTGTCTTCTACGTAAAGCACAAAGGATCCTTCGACCATCAACGTTAGCATAATTTTTCCAAGTAGTTTCTTATATAATAGGGACTTAGTTGTTTTTATACACCTTACTGGTACAAGGTGAGCAGGTTGTGTTGAAAGCAAGGCAAAATACGGTGGCCAGCCATTGCAATTTGTCAACCTTTTCCGGTAGCTGGAACTTTGGCTCGATTATCTTGGGGTGACCTTTACTGTGTACATCGTCAGGATACTGCGCACAGCTTTAGTCTCTCGTAATGGAGAGGCAGACGACGTTCTGTGACTGTTTGTCTCGACGGCAGTAGCACTTGTCAACTCCAAGATTTTTTCAAGGCTAATGTATAGTCTTGACAGAGTATGGATACACCTCAATCGGCAAAACTTTGGTTGAGTGCTTCACAATGTGCATGAAGGAAGTCATTTGTTTGTCAATGCGGGTAAGGAGCCACTTTGTGTACCTCAATTTGGGCTTTGAACCACTTGTTGAGGTAATTCTATTTAGGCTAAGGACGCCTCGTATAGTATCATCGGAGGTGGTTCGGGCGGAGGTCTTTGAAGCCTCGACATAACAATCCGGTAGGGCAGACCACAAACGTAATTTTTAATTTTCTATGAGGACATCGCCGTGATAGCATGGCGGCCGTCTAACGTCGGACGGCCATGCTGTCGTCGTGGCGCGCACGAGACTCGGAACGCCCAAGCAAAATTCGGACGAAATGACTCCTCGATTCAGGTCACGCAGAAGAGGATCTACTTCGACCTCCAGGGTACGATATATCCGGATGACGACGGATTTTGATAAAGGGGCTCGGAACTTGACATGAATCCTGCCCTGGCGTCCGTAGCAACTCCATTAAAAAAATACAGCCATGAGCGCCTTACGCTTGACCATAAGTCCTCGGAGTCTTGTTCGAGAGACCCTGTACTCAGCCAGTTGGGACTTGAGTATTAGGCTTGCCCATTACCTTCCCGTCCTCCCCCCTGTTGTCTCTCTTTGCTTACCCACTATAAACCTTGTGTAGGCCCTGTTGTGCCTGCCGCATACCCTTCTCGATTTAACAATTCCCTTGTTTTTTTTGGCATCACCCAGCCATTTAGAGCAACAATATAGTTTTATTTTAATTTAGAAGAATGATTGATTGATTGATTGATTTATTCGCTTGATAAGTGTGTGTACACATATCACCCTTTTATATCAGGGGCGCATTGTGCTGCAGCTATATATATATAATGCTTCACGGCGTTGCTGCTCGTCGACCTAGTTGCTCCTTCTGCGCGCCGTAGCCGCTCTATCGCTCGTGCCCGTGAGGAAGTCCTGCCCGCCCCCTGGCGCGAAGGTCCGGGTCCATCCAGTCTCTCATAGTTCCGACCACTAAGGTCGCGTTACCTCTTTAGATCTCCAGGGACAGTCGCTGGGAGAAGAAGGCGTGCGGCCTCTTGTCCATCGTCGCCTGCCGTAACGCGTCGCCAACCCGAGAGATCAATGTTACCGTGAGGGGCCCAGGGCCACCCATCGTCTCGAACGCGAATGGCGAAAAGTGGTGCGCCCGACTTAGGTCCGCATACTTTCATATCTTTGAGGTCTCAGCTCGCGAAACGGCAGTCCCCGGGCGGGACGCGCCGGGACCGACAAGTGAAGGGGTCAGAGAGTCGGCAACCGTCGCATCCCACACCAGGGAACGACCCTTATAGAAGGATATCAAAGTCATACCGTCGGGGCGCTTACCGTCGTCTCTTGAAAGCCCAGGTGGTTCCAGGACGCAGGGAATCCCCGCCCTCCGCAGCGATCTTGCAAGCATTTCCTTGAGGGCAGTGTGTCTTGGGCGCCGGCCCGCTGCGTGAGCGCAAGACAGGCCGTGTCTGGCGAGTCGCCCGACGGGCTCGCCACAAGAGCATCTGTGTGGCTGAACCAAATCAGCCCTTAATCTCAGGCCAACGCATATCCGGGTGGTTTGGTCATCAAGGCGGGTACCCAGTGAGTCAGCGGGTAGTGCATGCAACCAGTCGCTTGTTCCTGGGCGAGCGACAGCTAGAAGGCGTGCCTTGTCCTGGTCATCCCCGCATTCTTCAAGCAGCGAACTAAGCGAAACTTCGTGGGCCTTCTCGGCCCAGGCCCTCTGGCAGGCTAGTCTATCGGGACCAGGCGATGAAGCTTGAAGTCCAGTCGCTATAACGTTACGAGCCGCCTCGAACTTTGCCTGGGCCGCTGGCGGGAGCAGGCGCTGAACATTTTCCGACGTAGCATGCATCGAGGCAGCCACGGCCGGGCCCGCCAAGGATCGAGCCGAGGGGAGACCATAGACGTGGGGAGGGCCGCCCGGCGCACCTCTCGTGGTCGTAAGTTTAGACTCAGCACCGTCTGTAGGGCCTCCACCACCTGGTCGTCGAATGGTCGGAGAAGATGGTTCAAATTGCCTGAGCAGTCTATGGACCGTAAAATATGTACGATGCGGCACGCGGAGAACGACGAGCGAAGCAGGTAGAGTCCCTAGTGGGCTCCAATAAGCGGAAGACGTTCCTGCATCGCCCACAATCTGTCCATCAAGGGGTCGAGTTGTCCCGGCAATGCAGAGGGCAGAACCGGTGCGCCAAGAAGGTTTATTTCGTGGTCAGCCACGGCTCTACACCCCGGTAGCAGCTCGAGCAAGGCCCTTAATGAGGAGTCGTCTGGGTCTGTCCCCGGAGCAAACACCTCGCATTTGGCCGTGTTCAGCACCAGACCACTGACTGCCTCGAAAGCTAGGACTCTGCGCACCTCATCGAGCAAGTCCACCACCGGTCCACCAAGTGTGCCATTGTCTCGGTACCAAGCGTTGAATGGCACTTGAACGGAGTTAACCAGCTCACGTATCCTCAGGCTGAATAGGGCCGGTCCCAAGGGGTCACCCTGCTGTATGCCCGATGCCGAAAATAACGTCTCGGCGCCAAACAACAGGACGGATGGCTCTTTGTACGCGTGTTCTACTAAGGTGAAGAGTTCCGGGACTGTATCCCGAACTGCACGAAGGAGGTGATCCCTACGGATGGTGTTGAATGCATTGCGAAAATCCAAGTTCAGGAATGCCGTACCGCGGGGACTTGATTGCATAAAGGCTCTTGCTGCATGTACGGCAGTCTCCGTTCCGCCCGCCATGCCAAATCCCAGCTGGTGCGGGCCAAGTTGTTCCATAATAAGTTCTTTGGCCTCGCGGCAGGCTATCTTTGCTGCGATCCTCCGTAACGTAAGATAGCAGGCAATGGGGCGAATTGATGCGTCTTTTTTGCGCAGTGCAAATAGGTTGGCGCCGAACACGATCGCCCTGACCTCAGCCGGCAGTCGGCCCCATCTCAGGACGTTCATCACTCTGGCAAGTGATGCGGCCAGTCTCCCGGCCAACGGTCCGATCCCGGGGGAAAGAAGATCCTTTAGATGGCGCGGGCGGAGACCGTCAGGACCAGCGGACGAACTGGCCGGAAAGCCGGCTACAGCTCCCAAGACGTCATCGACTGAGGTTTGATGCTGCGTCATCGAGTCAGGAAGGGCAGAAAAAGCCAAGTGCGGCGGAGCAGGTGGGTGCTTGGTGGCAAGCGAAGCTAAAACTCCGTCCCCCGAGGCAAATGAGTCGGTATAGCATAATAGTCGGGCCGCCCCGGAAACGTCTCCCTCAGATAGCTTGCTCAAAACGCGGCGTGCCGAGTCCTCAGGCGAGTCGCACGGGTCCGTTCTGGCTCTTCTGATACCTCCTACGTGATACTCAAAACGCCAGCCATCGCGAAATGCACGGAGGTTCGATCGGACAGTCGCTGCCAAAGAGATTGACGACAAGGTGCGAAGTGGCAGTTGAAGGACCACATAGGCGAATGACAGGAGCGACTCCCACGAGGGGAGGTCGTTGTTGGCCGCCACAAGGTCGAGGACGTCGCAAAGGAGCTCGGCAACTAAAGGCCTCACCGCCCGGGGAACCACGCGCATCACCCTTGATTGTTGGGTCGCAATGCTGAGCCTGTCGACCAGCGCCTGTCTCGGCTGCGACGGGAGTGTTGGCGCGGAGAATACAGTCGGAGACGGAGCGGCAGTCGCAGACGTGGAACGGCATCTAGCTTGATGAATGGGGAGACGGAGCGGGTGAAGTCCCGGCCGCATCTGAGACAAGTAACCCTTATAGAGGGGTTACCTGCTACTGAAGCGCTCTGGGGAGGGGGATAGGAAGCTGAGCCAGGGTCCGTCATTGGGAAGTGGGTGCGGCAAGCGAGAATCATACCCCTAGTAATTTCCTTGTTACACCAGTACTTGGGTGTACTAGGTTGCTTCGTCTGCCTCCATTCATTGATTCCGCTTTCTTAAACGCCGAGGTGAGCAGAGCTACTAGCTGGTGCTCAATAAATGCCTTCTGGTTTCTCCGGTAGAATTCAGGCGGCGCATTTTTGCGTCTGGGTGGTAGATTCCCTCGCCAAAGTGAATGGTTCATCGGGCTTGCATCTGCTAAACAATCGCGGCAGATGCCCTTACCAGTGCGTGCTATCTGCTAGATCCCCGTAACTGGCGTGGTTTCGAAACTTTAATAGTGAGATACGCCGGGGCGTCGCATCGCTCTCGGATAAAATTTTTGATGTGGGCCCCGTACAGCAGGGGAAAAACCGTAGCTTCGGAACCCTACCGTAGCTTCGGAACCCTACCGTAGCTTCGGAATGAGCCTTGTCGACAAGGTACTGGCGGTTGTTCTTATATATGTTCGCAAGTGAGCCGCGTTTCCAACCGAATCTTCTATCGCATGCATAACTACTCTCCTCTGGCGTTTCCACTTCTAAGAAAACCCTACCCCTGACTGTACAACTTTTTTACAAGATGTCTGAACGACGAGTAGCTTGTATCGATAAAAAAGGATGACTGTCGATTACCATTTAACGACGCAATGCTTAAGCCAAGCGAGGAATGATTTCGTAGTGTCTCATGCCTGTGTTGACGACCTAACAGTGAATGGGCATATGTACTCTAACAAAATATATTTATTGTAATATATAAAAATATACAATTTTCACTGCAGTTGTATATTACCAATACTTGCTGGCAAATTATCTCAGTGGAGTTTTCTTATGGGTTCGGACGTTTGCGTTTGACAAAAAGGATCGAAATTAAAACTTACTATTGCAAACCATACTAATGTATTTTTACATAGAGACAGTCATGACTAAATGTCTTTAACGATTTGCAGATATGTCTATGGACAAGAGTATTTTGTAATACGATGTGCGTGCAATAAGTAACCGACATCGACAACATGAAAACTGAGCAAATGCTACTTTGTTCAAAGTTGTATGTATAAATGCTCAATGTCACCTGTCAGAAGTCGTAACCGCAGCGTGTCATACGAGCATACATGACATGCTGCTCTCGCAGGCCAATGGTAAGACATTTCGCCTACTTGCCTGCTCTACGCATAGAAAGTCAAACTGTAAAATATGGATTATGTTTGGCCAGACAACTGAAGCCGTTCTCATTAGGGCTCGTGACACACTTCAGCAGAGACTTACGTGCACCACAGATGTCGTGCACAACGTCCAGGACAGAAACTCTTCAGCATTGTCATGAACATAACAATTGTGGCGCGCGACCGAATTCGATCCATGCGATAAGCGTAGCCTTGCTGGTGATAAGCTATTGTTGCTGTTTCTGTTATTGTTGCCGTCGTCGTCGTCTTCGCCATCGTCGACATCTTCTTTTTTATTGATTTTCCCGGTGGTCTATAGTTAGAAAACGAGAATAGGGTAACGAGCACTGCCGTCGGTATGTCTGTCTGTCTGTTTGCCGGACTATCATACACATCTGCCATACGTCCCTAACTAAGGTGTACTACTACTACTACTACTACTACTACTGGCTTCCTGCTATTTCTACTAGAAGGCACAAGATTCTGGCGCGTCGTGTTATCATCAGCCGATGTTAGCCGATGTGATACGCCTGCCTGCCGCTGATTTCGCCATCTCGAAGTTGGCCGCCCGTCCATAACGACCAAAGTTAACTGCACACACCTTTTGTTAGTCCTTCATCAGACGGACGTGGAGGACGGATTGAAGGATGAATGAACGAACGAACGAACGCATGAATAGATGATGGAGGTGCCCGCACCACTCCTGGGACGACGACGACTACAGTCGCCTAGATGAGCGGCTGGGGCGGATCTGGACGACGGCAGAACTTTGCCGTCCGATGTCATTTGTTCGATCAACTATCTGCGTTTCGTCTGCTGACGCACAGACGCTGTCTGTGGTCGACATACGAGCACGTTGGACAAACAGACCGCACTGACACAAGCATAGACCAAAAGACAATATCTCTCTCTCTTGGCTCATCTGGTATGCCTGTCTCTGTTACGCTCTCTCTACAAAGGCGTGAACGCGGACGGAAAGTCAAGTCGTTAGTGACCCCTTCGATGTCTGAAAGGCCTGCAATGCAGTGGTAACTGCTGCTGCTGCGCCTATCTATCTGCGTACTCTGTGTGTGAAATCAAAGTTTGCCAAGAATCCAAGACTTTGCAGTGTCACGTCACATCATGACGATCACCTCATCTTGACTCGTACACCTAGCACGTAGAACCAACTGCATAGAGGAGGAGAATTCTACGTTAGGAACACGTAGTGTATGAAACTCGCGGTGGTTGCCTTAAACTTTGAAGTCATTATAGCTGGTATCGGTGTAGCGTTACCAAAATAGCGCGGGGTTTGGGCAGCGTATTTCGCCAAGAGCTACTGCAATCACTGGTGCAATCTACTGCGTTTAATTCGCTAAAAGTTAGTAATTAAGTAAGTTCTCTTATTACAAAATAGAAAATCTATTTTAGTGCCACGCTATTTAACAGAAGTCTAAACACTTTATTGAACACCAAACTAGTACGTAAAAGCTCTAGCTTTTACGTACTAGTTGAGTGTTTAATAAAAGAGAACATTATTTAATTTGACCTAGCTAGGCCAGTTTTGCCAAATAAAAAGAGCTACTTTAGGAATTTCTTACCGCCTCGGATCACGTGAATGTTTTGTGCTTATATATATACACCTAATCGTTCATTAAGGAATTAGAAAAATAAGTAAAATCACATAATTGCCGGATGCTTTAAATTTTACTTTACATTCTAGTCTCCATAAAGCTCTGCACCATGAAGGCTAAATCAGAGAATATGGTGTGTGGCGTGGTAACTCGAGTTTTATTCAGCCAATTTTGTCACTGGCCAACCGGTCACAATGAGTATTCAATTTAATTTTAGTAAGACGGCATGCAAGTTCTGCTATGGACCGAACCACCGAAAAACGTGGTATTTAGCACATTTACTCCAGCATTCTTTGCATCGACATTCGTCTTGTGATTCATAAAAGCCCTCCACGTTGCATAGAACGTAATGAAATCCGTGGGCTGCAAGGGCCGTTGGTTAATGCCGATCTTTCACCCCGCTAGCCCTCCACCCAGTGCTTCTCATTGCTGCTGTCCCATACATTCCTATGTCTACTCGCTAATTTTGGTTCGCCAGTTTCGCATATAAACGTCAAAGGCGCACGTTTTCTTTAGATTCCCGCGTTTTTGTAGCTCCTCTGTCAGCAGTCGGCCACCTTCTAACACGTGGACCACCCTATTTCTGCATGTATTTAAATGCACAAAACTCCTCTTTAGAAAGAAAAACCTTACGCCATCAATTAAACGCAATTGGTTACTCCCACCTTATCCCATATTAGTGAAATACCATATGAGGCAATGGGTGCTATCTGTACCCTAAAAAGAGCTACTGCTGCATCGACCGAAAGCATATGTGGGCATTTTATTGCCGCGGCTGCGATAGTGTTCTTCCTAACCCTCTCCTGGGTGTGTGATTAAAAACTACTGCCCCTTGTTGATAAAGTGAGCCCTAATTATGTGAATTTATTCACAAATTTTAATTCTTTACCCCTGATTTGAAGCACGTCACCCCTGGCCAGACGGCCGTCCCTTCGGAATTTCATGGCTACTGTCTGTTCCAAATTAACCTTTAAGCCCATTTCATCCATTGCTGTTTCACTCTGAAAAGACTACAACTAAAGATTACTACATCATCTGCTTGCAGTAAAATGTTGGCCCACTCTCGAGTCCAGCCCGTCTTTATCCGTTCGGGGAGCCCACCCAGAAGAACGGAAAACAGTAGTGAACTCAGTCCATCGCCCTGCGTGACACCTGGTTTGAATTACCTCGCCCGCAATGCCAACCCCGTTGTCAATCAGCACCGTGTTTTGTTTTAAGATGCTGATGAGCAACCTCAGAATTGCTCCCGGCACTCCCATTTTAGCTAGCTCTTCAACCATCTTATCCCTTGGCGCTATGTCAAACGCCGCTTTCAAATCTACAAAATGCATCATTCTGTATTACTCTGGCTCTCCGGAAATTTCCGTCAGAATCACTACTCCAAAGAAGGACACAATGGCATAACACTTGTACACTAGAACTAAGCCATCTGTGGAGACTCCAAGCATTTTCGTTCTAAACAGCGCAGATCACAGAGCATAGCAATTTGAGTGCGTATAATCCAGATAAAGATGGCATCTCATCTTTCCCTAGAGAACGAGCCCCATGCACCTAGCGGTCTGCGAAAGCTCAATCTTCCAGGTTTGAGTAACAGGGTGTCAGGTAAGGCCATCGGCTTCGGCAATAAACGAAAAAGGCAAAAAACTATAAAATTGTCTTTGTTAACGTTGATAACTGGTCCAAAAGTGCTAAAATGCTCATGCTGCCGTATCACATCTTCCGATGATGCACTCCGAATAGCAGCGTCGTGTCATCAGTAAAAGCGATAAAAGAGCAAACGTTTAGCACCTGGACTCGTAATAGAATATTATTCATAAGAACAGAAACATAAAAGGTCCAAGAGCATAGCCTTAAGAAGTACCGATATCAACCTGCTGCCACGAGGACTCCATTCGACCAGCGCAAACAACCCATCTCCGTCCTACAAAATAGGATCTAAAGCAGGCTGCAACCGGCGCTGAGCAACCCAGCCGAACTAGCATCTGGAACAGAAATGATTAAGAGGGGTGACTAGAAAATCGTAGAAAAATGGAAAACAGCTGTGGACCTAGTCCATCGCCCTGCGCGACACCTTGTGATTTAAAACGTCTCATTCACAATGCCGTGATGCCAATATGTTGATAATCCGCTTAGCATTGTTCCCGGTGCTCCCGTTTTTGCCACCTTGTTAACTCTCTTATCCCTTGGAGCTACGTCAAATGTCTTTAAATACATAAGCACAGCATAGAGGCAAACTTTAGACTAGACAGCATATCCCAGATTGCTCCGAGCAGCTCCTCAATCGCTGAGTGTATTGAATGCATTGCCTAAATCTGCGCTGGTCTTCCAGATTTATCCCCCTCTTCTCTAAAAGATACCCCAGTCACCTTGCTATTATTCCTAAGAATATCTTGCATGGGCGGCTTCTTATTGCTATTCCCTTTCAAGCCTCAGAGTTAGTCTCCACTAATTTTGCTTTGGGAATGACTAATGAGGTTGCTTTATTCCAGGTCCGCAGAGTTTTCGTAGTGTTTAAGCATTCATTGAATAGACTTGCCAGCATGGTGCATAAACCATAAATTTCATGTATGCAATCCGTGTCAAATCTTTTCCGTGCGTTTACCCCCGTGGTGATCTGTCAATTGCTTTCATCACTTCCCCGAGTGAGATTGCCCTTGTTGTCCAGACTCTTGTTTTCCGCGACGACTTATCCTGAAGGCCTTAATTTATCCTTAATTCATATTTTAGGGGCACTTTCATGCTTCTGTCCAACTCGGTCAATATACTAAATTCCTCCCGAAATGTTCAACCAGCCTGCCCGTCTCCACCGAACAATCAGATTCCTCAGCCATGTATGTAGGCGCTCCTCAGCCTCCGTTATTGCTGCCCACTCTTTCCTGTTCTAGTACCTTTGTTTCTCTTTTTTTACGAATTGTTGACCAGCGAAGCCAATAAAGCCAACGGCCTTTTCACCGAAACGGTCTTTACGTATTCCCGCCTCATCCTACTAGCCTGCATGGTTGTCCTACGCCTCTCGGTAAACCAAGGTCGCTCCACTATGTCTTCGCAGACCTTAATAATAAACCTACCGGCCTGCGATTGTAGCAATCTACCTGGATTGCCCCTGGCACCGGGAGTACCCTGCTAAGTCCCTGTAGAAAAACATTGCCGTTAAGCTTCCTTTCTGAGCCTTGTCTTATGTGACGTCATCGTCGACGTTCGCCCTGAGAGCGACGTCGCACGAGACGTTGACCTCTTAGTTCTCACCTCGACCGTAGAGGGCGCCACAGGCGAGACACATTCCTCCATAGGAAAATGTGCAGTTAATAATATCGTTGACATTTCTAGTCGTATAAATTATATAAACATTAAAATAAATAGATAGGTATAATGTACATGTGTAACTGAAACACGATGGAAATAAATATCGAATAAGAATAATAAATTTGAATTACCCGGGTTGCTTGCCGGCGTGCACGCCGCCACGTGCCTCCCGTGACTGCATCGGCACACGCGCATACGCGCACTTGGTGTTTGACTGCCGTTCGTTGTGGTCACGGGTAGCGAGTCAGCTCTTCCGTTATGGAGACTGCGCTCTAGGCGTCACCGGCAAGCAAGGCTACCCAGGGTTACATACCCGTACCCAAGTCTTTTCATTATTAAGCCGCTGGTGGCGCAACACCTTATCCCTTGTTCTTGAGCATTTACCCTAATTTTCACTATGATTCCCATTGGGATATGCTGTCTAAGTAGCCTTCTGTGAAGGATTATCGTCATCTGTAAATTTAGTGTCCTTTTTGTTTATATCTGTTGCAAATAGGTTTTAGTAAGTGTAGCAAGTCGAGCCCGGTGGCGTGGTGTGTTCGCCTGCGCCTCGCGACCGGAGGAAACACATAGGTGCGCGGGTTCGAGCCCCACCGTTGCACATTTGTATTTGAGGGGTTCCGTCTATGAAGCAATGCAAAAGCAGTCCCGTGGACGTTAAATATTGGCTAAGAGTCAGCCCGAAAAGTTTTTGAGAGTATTTAAGTAAGTTTAGCAAAGCCGCCGCCCGGTCCGAGTCAATCAGGTCTAAACTCGCATTAAAGTTCCCCTCCTATGGTTATCGAATCCTTCCTCGGTAATGCTTCTATCCCCAACAAGAGGCGCTCGATCATCGTCTCTGTTAACTTCCCGCCGGTTGCACATAGGTAGCCACTAGTTTAAGTTTAGATGACGTTACTGCAATCAGATTTTCTATTGCTGTTTCCACGCTTATTTCTTCCCACCATTAGTCTAACGAAAACTGATAGCCTCGACACCCGTTCTCTTGTTGTGATCATGCCCAGGTTGCACGATGTGCGCTACTGTCCTCCATGTTATTCCCATGTAAATAAGGTAGCGGATGAGCGTCATTGGCCGTAGATTGCAGCATAAAGAAGGTGACTGACGGGGCACCCATCAGTCACCATCTCAGAATGCTCGAGATAGCTTCATGAATGGCCCTAGCCACCGTCTGCGCGGAAATATCTTTCAACATCGGTAGAGTCGTCGCAAGTACCTGTTACACTATATCCTCCACTCTCAGCAGCGGCATTTGGTGATCACTCAATTATTTTTAGTAGAAGTGGAGCACTTGTTACTGCTGGTCCTTTTTGTGGCTCTAATCGGTAAAGTTTGAGTGTCGCCTCGTTTACCTTGGCCTCATTTTTTTCTATAGAGAACCAAGTGCACCTTGAGAATTTGTCAGAGGCTTGTCTTTGGTCCACGGGTGTGCAAAGCGGTCGCAACGGGGCATCCAAGGGCGCTCCAATGCTATTTTAATATACTTAAAGGCTGACTGCAAATATGTCACATTACTAGACGTTAGCTAGAACGGCACACACATACAGGTCAAGGCCAGTGTATAGATATACGTACATAGCAACGCATATAAGGACCTGATTTATAAAAACCGCGTTTGACTACCGTATGCAAAATTGCTAGCATTATTCTGAAAGCTTCTAAAAGAGCAATGGAGTTAGCAAGGACTTTCTCTATGTTTGGTACTATCTGTAAGGGTGAGAATTTCCAGTGAGATATTAGTCATCGACATATAAAACGAGAGACTAAAGTAAATACTTATCAAGCTCTAGCATTTCAATCAAGCTTGCAGAATGATCATACTTTACCGTGGATTACTCCAGACTGCATCAGGCACGGAGTGTGTGCTGTGCAAAAAAAAAATTTGCAACGATTATTCACATAGGCTAGCATATCCGTCGCTCTCCTTAGAACGCTTGTAATAACGTCTTGTGGTAAAAATAAATCAGTTTTATAACAAGTAGCGCTGCTTAAAATCATTTAGCTAGTATCTTAGAGAAGTTAGTTTTAGTGAGTGCACGTTCATTAGGATTATTATATCTCATTAGCTTAATGGCTATTTTACTAGTACTGCTAGCTCAGTCACGATTTCGATTGTCGTTATTTACTGTCAGCTTTTTGCTTATCGACAGATATAGACGCATTGCTTGTTGAGCAAAGCACGCACGGTCGGCTAGCGTACGCGAGAGTGCATTCAGCCCCCTGCACGCCCCTGAGAGAATCATAAACTTAGCAGCGCATTTAACCAAGCAGCATAATTCGGCAGTATCTGCAGGAGTGGACGCATCCATGTTTATATGTATGAGCTCGGCTGTGCCGACATGCCAACGTTCAACCGGATTCACTGCACTTTCCGAACGAATAATGACAAGCATATATGGGCGTATACATCAAAACAGCATTCTGGACCTCTGGCTGGGTGACTCAATCAGTCGCTCATTGCTGCGACTTTGTGCAACCTTGACAACGTCATCACCCCGTATATTGTGTACATAGTGATTTTTAAAAATCAGGTCATTGTATGCGTTTATATATATATATATATATATATATATATATATATATATATATTTACTTCGGGACAAAAATCGCATATACCCTTCACGGTTGACTTTAGGCATACTTTGTGTACACAATAGTCGCGCCATATCTAAAATGACCGCGCAATTCCAAAAACAGATGTTTTTAGGTTATTTTTTATATCTAAGTAAAACATGGTGAAATATAACTATATCACAATGAAAACCATTTTCCTTCTACGCCAAATGTGTAATGCTGAATCGTTTATTCTATTGATTGTCATTCAAGAATATAGAGCGGTTCGGTATTGATCTGATGAAGTCATCTAATGAAGTCTAATAAAGGGACTGTTGTGTGTTCTGGCTATATATCGTCGTTTTAGCATCTCTAACACATGCTAGATGAGAAGAACGTGCTAGCCACTTAATTTAGTTAATTCAAGCTTCTGCGAGGTCCCTCCGAATAACCGTATCTGTGTACAACCAAGCATTGTCGTGCATAGTGATGCAGTCATCACTAACAGCCCGTGCCTAAAGATCGGCGTTGAACGCCACAATCGCATTAGCGTAACGTTGGCCAGCTCAAACCTATTCTCCCATGGGAATCGGGGGCCTGAGAGACCTCTTCTCCTGGGTGACTTGTGAAGTTTGGTGCTCCTGTCTAAGGACATTGCACTCCAAACCACGGTTGAACCGCCGCGTAATTGGAATGCTCCACGATGCAAGGTACGGGAACCACTTTCCTCATCGCCGGTGCACTCCTTCCCATCTATCGCTATCGTTAAGTGGCACCCTGATCCTATCCGATAATAGAACGCCCGCCATTTGTCAACGATCTAATTTTCGTGATCTTGCAAACGCGGTCGCAATGTGCGTGTCGGTGAACTGTCATCAGTTGTAGGCGTACAGCAAGCTAAGGACGAGCTAAGGATTGTTGACTATAGCCAACCTTAAGCATAGCAACAAGGCGACTCGGTCTGATGATGTACCCATTATGTGGAACTCGTTGATGACCCTTTCCCTGAGCATGTCCCTGTCTGACTATCAAAAAAATATGTTACTAGACACTTGGTTTTGTGTTGGATGCGAACGGTCTACGAATAGAACGAAAGTTACCAAAACGAGATCGGACATCAGAGCTTTTTATAGGGTTGAGAATGGGACGTATCACTCTGCCACATTTCAGTCATTATCTCTAAATTATTACGACACTACTATTTTGAGTACATAGTATGCCTAAAGTGAAATGTAATGGGTGACACACATTTTTTTTATCTGGATGTATATATATATATATATATATATATATATATATATGCCTACTCAACCGCCCGAAATTACCTTGTTTATTTGCTTGCGGAAGCACCACTATTCATCGAGGATCTACGGCATCAATTCAAACTATATATATATGTATATACTTTATTCAATTCAAATATATTTATTTCACTCAAATTAAGTGTAATATACGTTCATAAGGACTTTTTCATAATACTTTATCTCTTTCACGCTTGCTGCAAGAGAAGTAGTGCAAAGAAATGTTTAGTCTGTTAACATCACGCTTCCATGGACTCTGCGGGGAACTCTCCATGGGCACGTATGGTTCAGAGTTCGTTTTGTCGGGACAAACTTTGGAAGGGTGTTCTCTCATGAGGCGTAGTCATCTGAATAAAGTCTAACCATCTTTAGCAACCGATCAGTATGACTATTCTCAATATTCTCGAGTAAATCACGATCAATTTCCTTCAATTTCTCAAATATGTTGGGTAGTTTGACGTCATCACTTGAGATGTCGCACGATGTGTGCTACACTACGACGACTTTCACTGTATACTTTGTTTACGAATCGCAGTAGGCAGTGCGTACACCTCAATTAGTTTTGCGTATGTATTCGAATCTCTCAGTAAGCATGAGAGTGTAATTTCAATTCGCTCTTCGTGCTGCCCTTAACACAATGTTTATTATGTCTTCTGTGTACTTCATATTATCGTTACACCAAGGTCTCTTTTTTAAGACAAGAGGATAGCCACCAAGATGGATATAACTTTCTTGTGCATGTTCGTCACTAAAGTGAGGTATCCACGCACTTTGCCACCGCTAGTTTCATCAGATCAAGCAAGAGGAGTCACACCAGACCAAATCTGCTGTACCGTCTCGCTGTTGTTTTCGAACCATTTTGCATTTCCGTCTATTTTAACATCATCCACATAGATCTCGTGTTGCACACAAGATCGCGAACGTTTCCGATTTGACAGTTTTCGGAAACGCTATACGTTAGCAATGTAAAGCGACTGGCATACAGGATGAATGACATAAGATGAACATAAGAGACCCAACAATGATTCCTTGAGGGCATCGTTGTCTACTACGATCTATCTACCTGTTATTTTTCTATCACCCGCAGAGCCATCTAATCACTTTGAGTAATCGTATTTGTGGTTGCTGCTGCTGCTGTGTTGTCTTTGAAATGCTTACTCCTTCTGCGGCTGATGCTGCTGGCTCTACTGTAATCGGGGGTCATATGACCGCCGTTGTCGCCGCTCATACTTCATACGCAGTACGTGCCCACACTCACTCGCACGGTACGCCCCCGCCTTTGCCAGGACGGCAGGCGCGACGACGGTGGCGGCGGCAGCGGCAACGGGGGGGGGGGGGTTCGTCAGTCATTCGGTGATTGTTGTTCGCGGCGTAGGAAAGGGCAGCAGTAGCGGCAGCAGCAGCAGCAGTTCGAGGTTGGGGTGGTCATGGTCGTCGCAGTCGTCGTGGTGAGGGAGAGACGTCTCGGGGGGGCGAGGGTTGATCATCGTCCCTCTCCCCTTTCTATGCCGTGCGGCCACCCACGACTCTGCCACCTCGTGGCTGGTGGCACCTCGTAGCCCCGCGCGCGCTCGCTACGTATGGTAGATGGTGGTGGTGGTGGTGATGGTAGTGGGCTACCGGTGCTGACGGGGGACTTTGGTGGGTTTCGATGCATCAACATCAATCAGCAGCAGCAGCAGCAGCAACAGCAGCAGCAGAAGCGATGCGGGCGGCGCAGCCGTGCGCTGCTTCGTACCCCGCCTCGTCTTTACTGGTCGGCGATGGTCACGTTCGGCGTTCGGCATGCGACGTTCTCAGTCAGACCTTACTGACTGACTGACCTCACACCTCAATCGTCAGACCCGTCGTCATCGTCGTCGTCGTAGTCAATGTCGATCTCCTTTGCGTGTACGAACGCTTGTCCTAGCAGTCACGTCATTTAGCAGCTGGTGGACCGGCGGTGGACCCAACTGTGACAACAGCAGCGGCGGTAGGCGCCGTAACAGCAGCAGCAGCCGGAGATGGAGAAGTAGGCGTGACCTAAATGCTGGCGAACGCGGGCACAAAAGCGACTCAGGCAGTTGCACTAGTCAGAGCAGCACGGCCAGCGCAATGCAACTCAATCAAAGTGGCAGCAAACAGAAATCAGAAATGTGACCGACAGATCGATTCGTACGACAACTCGTGTCAATGTTCAAATAACCGAAATGGCCAGTGTTCCAGTAGGTAAAGTATCGGAAGTTGAATAAGTGTGTGACATTGGCCAACGTCGGCAGGACAGAGGCAGACGTCGATTTGACAGCAGCAACGACAGAAGACAACGTGGCAAAGATGGCAAAAGAAAGTCAACATGCTTTTCCTTTTGTCAGCATTAATTTAGTCAAACAATTGTAGCCAACATTGTCACCGACATCATTATCATTTCGAACCCTGTGGTCCATGGCCATACAAATCTGATCAGTTATAGTATATATAAGTTTTGTTACATCGAGTCACACATGACGGTAGGCCGCCGACAGTAGGTCAGACCCTAAGGTAGTCACGCCGGTTTGTCTTTGGTGAGAGAAGAGCCGGGTTGTTCACTGTGCGGTACGCTGTGCGTGTCTGTATAGGTTGTGTGCGTGTGGGGGTTGTTTGTATGTATATGTAGACGAAGTGCGTTCAGCTCAGTTATCGAAATTGTCCTCAATATCTCCATCATCATCATCATCATCATCATCACCACCATTATCGTTATTAACCGATGAATACCTGCTAATTGCACTACGAGTGTGTGATCGTGGCGCTCGTAGGAGCGGTTCTGCGGGGTGGAGGTGGAGGAAGCCCAGCGGTAACTTAGGTGAAAGATGAGAACGCAAAAGTTTCAAAATGAAGACGAAGAAAATGAAGTCGACAACAACAGCAGCAGCAGTAGCAACAACAACAGCAAGGAAAACTTGGTGTGTTCTTGATCAGTCTTGCCAGCTATTGTGTTGTCAATGAGCAACAGCAGGAAGCGGCGTACCTCATCTAGCCTACCAATCTAGGCCCTACGGATAACAGCTGCTGCTGTAGCTGTGGCGCCGGTGGCGACGGCGGTCTTCTTCGTTGTTACTACTGTTGTTGTGATTCCTGTCATTGTTGTTGGTTCTTCTGCCATCGTCGTCATCCTGGTGGTCGGTCGGTCGGTGTGCATGATTGCAACAACAGTTCGACGTCATCAACAACAGCCACACTATAACAACAATACCAACAACCACAACAACAACCACTACAACAACAACAACGACAACAACAACAACGACAACAACAGCATTGATTCGTATACCCCAGATCGTGATGACAAAGCGGAGGAACAGCACGATAATGGCGGTGTTTTCGATCAGAAACACAATGATGAATGAGCTGGCTAGGCTGATTTTTACCAACGCAATACTTCTCATAACTAGCGCAACAATTCCAATAATGTTTAAGATGTTGATGCCAATTGCAATTGCTGCGAAAAGAGCCGTACCAACAACAACAACAACAACGGCAACTGCAGTAACAGCAACAACAACAACAACAATGGCAACTGCAGTAACAACAGCAACAACGGCAATAGCAGTAACAACGACAACAGAAACATTAACAGCAACAACAACAACAACAACGAAAACAACGACTGCAGCAACACAACAACAACCACAACCACAACACCTGCAACAACAACCACAACACCTGCAACAACTGCAGCAACACGCGCGATAACCACGACGATGAGGATCCCGACCCTGCCGCCGCCGCCGCTGCTGCTGATTATGATGTTGATAATGATGAGATGGTGATGGGAGTGATGGGAATGATGCTATTGCACGTCGTCGCCGGTCTGCACGAACCAACTGCCAAGACTGAGACTGTCGACTGCGGCAGCGGGTGGTGGTGCCGGAGGTGAAAACGCGTTATTCGTCCTTTAAACTCCTGGATAGATAGGGTTTCCTCGACGTGGAGGAAAGCCGGCGTGCGTACGGCTTCCTTCTGTCTGGTGTTCGACAGCTCTTACTTAGTGCCGTTCCGTTCCGTGCCGCACGCACGACCACCTACCTGTTGGTTCGCCCGTCTGTCTGTCCCCGGCTCGTTCGCCACGACGGCGTAGCAGCAGCAGCGTAGGTCATAGAAATGCAGCCGCTTTATTCGACGACGGTGAGTAAGTACGCTGCCGTGTGTCTGACTGTGGTGTCTGGTCGGACGCACGCACCATACCGCTGCGATTTGAGTGTTGGCCTGCTAAACTATACCTCTTCTCGTATATATATATATAATATATATATATATATATATATATATATATATATATATATATATATAATATTAATAGTATTAATGTACGACAGACGAGGATGTTTGTTAAAATACATATAATAATAGTATCAATATAAAGCTATACGCAGCACGCTGTATGACATACTATACAGCGAACGCATCTGATTCAAAACATATTCCACAAGAAATCGTAAATAAAACTCACGAGCAGCCAATCGCGGCAGGCCTAAGGCGTAAATGCATGATGATTCACTCTGTCATTGCAAACATTTGGATATTGCCACACTGTACAACACAGCATTACTTCGAGGCGCATTAACAGCTACATTTTCATTAGATTAACTATATGACTTTGTAATTCTTCATAAACGTATAACTCATCTATCGCCCTATTTCCTAAATCATATACTTGACAAAGTGCGCGTTAGGCATTCATCGAATGGCAACGAATCTGTTTGTGCATGACTTCAGCCAGATGGAAGAAAGGCGGCACACTAATCTGGCTTCTGAATTTGTTTAAAACAAAAAAAACTTCGAAAGTAGTGGTACGCCTTGTAGATCTTCTATGGACAAGAGAGCGAGAAAAAGAGAAAGAGAGAGAGGAACAAGCGGGAACAGATCTCCGAGGGCACAATTTGACTGGCGGAAAAAGCTGCTAGGCTAACAGCACGCGTCGTACACAGTTATCAATGGAGAGAAGGTCATTAGTAGCATGCAAATCACCAACCGAGTGTCTACGTCTCCTGGGTCTGGAGAATTGGAGAACGTGGCTCGTAGTGCGTCGTTCTGGATTATTCTAGTTTTACGGAGTATCACATCGTATTCAATTGGGACCCCTTAATCTCAATCGGGAGCCCGATCGTCTTCATGTGACCTAGCACCGAACTCACTGTACAGCGTTTGAAGGCACGTTATCGCGCTAGAGCTGCTGTTCTATATTTGGATGTAGCACAAGATTCGGGCGGCTAACGCTGAACATTAATATAATGTATTATCACACACCCACCAAAAATAAAAGTGATTTAATGTTATTTTTAGGTTATATATGGCAAGTATATTCAATCCACCAGCCGTGCCCGTCTGTGGGTCCGATAAAAAGGATATAATAAACAGACCCTGTTTAAGCATCTCATGGAGGAAGAAGTGAGCATTGAGACAATTACATTCTGCAGCTACATGTGGAAATCACACAGGCAAACTTTGTCTTTCTCAACTGGATTAGCTACAACTCGCTACAAGAGACTGAGTGCAAGCTCAGTAGAGTGAACTCCATAAAAGCCGAACTGATTCTCAGCCAGAAAGCTGAACGACTTAATGTGAAAGTCCAACAGTCAATGTACAATCGTTTTTTTAACTGAATCAGTTGCAATTTTTTTAGGTAACCAAGTGTAAGCTTAGTTGGCCAACTTCTAAGAAATCCAAAGTAATTTGCGGCCAGAAAGTTGACTCAGTGTGACAGTTTAAAGGTCAAAGCTCAACATTTTCAAATGTTATTAAAATGTGCTGAAAACCGAGATGAAGGGCAGCGCTTAACAGTTAGCGTTCGTTCCACTTTTTTTGAAACACGGGTACCCCAAAGCCAAAATGCCGGCAATGACTAAGGCAGCTCGTTTTTGCAGTCGCAGACATATCCACCCCGCCTTTAATTTGATCAAATCTACAAGAATCCCTGAGGTTGGATGAAGATGCAGCGAGAATGAATAATTCTCTTTCACAAAACAAAGGTTTGATATTTAGACCCATCTTGATATACCTAGGCCACGATGAGGAATTGTGTCAGATTCAACCGAAACTAAGTGCTGGCAAGGATAGCAGAAAATTCAGAAAAATTCCCGCCTAAGGGGGCTGGTCTTGACAATACACTTCCGGAACCGGCCAGTATCACTACAAAGTTTACCGGAACGATCATTAAACATTGCTTGTTGGGCAGCGCGGAGCGCACTGATGTGTTGAGAACGGCTACTTAAATAAGCAAATCTGCGGAATTAATCTTCCAATGCCGGCGATAAATTACGGTGACATTTCTTTATATGGACGGCAGACCCCCGGGACGAACGAAAAAAAAACATTTTTTAGCGAAACACCAGAGATAGGAGCATCAACGGGGGCGACAGGCCCCTCATACATCCCCTCAATTGCTTGAAGTATTGCTTGCGCAGTTCCCAGTTGAGTGTGGGAGTGGGGACAAGACTGGTTTTTAGTGGGCTGGAGTCCCACATTACCGGCCTACATTTGCCGCTGAGCTTTTCTGCCGTGGTGTCCGTGTGTGCCAACCGCATTTTCCATTTAGTCCCTTATAAAAAAAGGCCCCTCATACAGATAGAGTAAGATGTCCCTGAGCACCTCACATGTCGAGTTGGCATGTGCGGCGTCGTAGACCCTTAGCTAAGAAGCCGGACTGCCACGATCAAAGTAGGGGCTAACACTAGCTCTGATGAGAAGCCTAACAGTAGCCCTGCTTATCTGTAGGATTTCCTACAAAATAGGATCTCCTCCAGGACGATCAAGATAGTTTTCCAACAATATGGCGAGAAGGTTCTAATGGGTAACCTTCCACATGTTTTATATGTTTTTTGCATCTTCTTTTGACGTGGCAAATGGCAAACTATTTGAACGAAAATGTGATCTCCACTCAGGTAAAAGTCTGCGAATTTGAGCCTTGTTTTTTGCTCCATCACTAAGCTGCTTCTCTCAAGTTAATTTGCAAACAACATATTGAGGTGGCAACAGATACGAGCACTGCCAAATTAATTGACGTTTGGGACGCTATTTCCTTAGTATTTAACAGATCAGCCTATGACTGGCTATCCCTTTTACCACTAGAGCTTGTGGCTTCCTCCTAGTATCAATGACTCGTAGTGATCAAATAGTCCTCATTGATCATTCTAAGGGCAGATAGATATACACACCGTATGGACTCAAACTCCAAGAATTCGATATAGTTGCTTCTAGCCGGAAACAAGAGACTAGACGGCATATATGTGCGCCTCTCTACTGAAAACAGCGAAACTTTTCAGAGTAAGGTGGTGACACAGTTATATTTCTGGCGATAACATCGTACATATAATATGTTATTATAGATCGATCGAACGCAGGTCAGAAGCTAAACCATGTTAAACTATTTAAGCAAATATTCATATACAATTACCTAAATACTCTATAAAAGCAGATACGTTTAACGTCGATATCTAGTACGATATAAATTATAGCCCCTCGGTTAGCGGTCAGCGAGATAGTGCGGTGGGGACAACCTGCAATTTTGATATCGTCGAAGTCGTGGTTTCGTATCCGGACATCATCTGGTGCACCCGATCGGTAGGTTCGGAAGACTTAACCCTTGTTTAGAGGGGTGTTGCTTATTAAAAATACGTGAATAAAACACTTACACTATTTACGAATGTGCGCAAATTGTCATCGTTTACGTCCTTTTTCTAGTATTGCTGCTGTTGTTGTTGATGTGATGTTGTTCATGCTGGTATAGTTGGTTTTGAGTGTTGTTATTACAGTCCGCACGTTTATAGATATTGTGCATCTTCTCGCCGCCATCGATTCGAACATGCATCAAATGATTATGCCGGCCATGCAAATTATATATATATATATATATACATTAAGAGAAGGCTGCTTATAGCGCCTCTAATTTCCTCCAATAAATATATATATATATACATCAAGAGAAGGCGGCTTATAGCGCCTCCAATTACCTCAGAAGTAATCCTTTAGATTTATCGCTTCAGGCGTCCTGTAGCCTGACTCTCTCGGATCGGGTTCATACACGAATTACCAGAGATGTATTCCTGTTGTTGACAAATAGTTTAATCCTATTTGCACATGTAGCAAATCGCTTGTAATTCTGTAATCGAGTGCGCAAATGCAAGTAACTAATTGTGAGGTTTAACATTTTTTTTTGGCACATATTACAACTTACAACGACGATACACTAAGTTGTCCGGACTGGAACCGTCGGTACTGGAAACTAACCTCTTTGCAGTATATGCTACAACGGTTGCTCTCACAATATTGTAGGCAAGCAAAAGATTTTGCACTCTTTGCGCATGTAGTGAACAGCTGGTAATCCTGTAACCGAGTGCACAAACGCAAATAGGGTTTGACAGGTGTTGTGGCACATATTACAACCTAGGCGATGCAATAAATCCAGGACACCGTCGGTGCTAGAAAATAACTTTTTGCACTCAATACAGCAGCAGCCAGCGGTTGCCGGCCGATCGCTTGGCGAACAATTTAAAGATGACCATATATCCGCTATGAACGTCAGAAACGTAAGGTTCCATTGACTCCTAAGCCTTGTGAGGAGTGAGTTTTTCACAGTCCAATATAAGTGGCGCCAACATATTGAACCGCTACAGCATTGCTGGCTTCTAATCGATAAATCCTGCTCTTTGGCTTCGAATCGCTTGGCTGTCTGCGCTACAACATGGCGCTGCCACAAAAACATTAGCAGGAAAAATATTTTAGTTTGTGGACATAGGCAATTGGCGACGCGCAGCTTTCTTGTAACTTCAAAAATAAACCAGGTAACACATTTCGTTGTTGATTCAATCCAAATAACTTGTTATTTGAACAAGGAAAATCATCGTTTAACCTCATATGGCAGGGTGCTAGCATTTGAAATAACTGCCTACACGAAGTATTAATCGAGTGCCGTTTCGATTGCTCGGTTATCTAATTTTCAGATATGTTTTATTTTGACCATTTTAAAGCCTGTTTACCGATAAATGATTACGCCTTTAAAATCATGTACAATAGGGTGCAACGGCCCGTGGATATTTGGAACATACTTCCATAAGAGCCGATCTAATCATTGGCGGCAAAAATAAGAGTGTAATTGGTAATTAGCCTCACATGATCTCAACTGTATCTCTATAAGGCTGTTGCGTATAAATCAATTCCTACTAAAATTGATTAGGCACCTCAACTAATTATTCAGGCAACGTACTTTATTTGCTACAAATATAAAGACTCGCCGTAGATTTGAAATGTTTTTGTTGTGGTAGCCGCCATTAGCTTATCACTAGCTAGATAAACTTTACCGACAATATAGAATCGGGCTTCGGCGATCCGAAACGAACTGTTTTACAACACTATCTATTTCCTGGTATCTGCTGCTCTGCGGCCTTCTTAGAAAAAAAATATATATTATAAATGAGGACGGTACACTCTCCGGGGACGGCGTCCGTTTGAGTCCTACCTAGACAGCTGGGAAGTTAAATCTGCAGAGGCGGATGCCTCATTCTTTGAAACCCGAGGCGTCCCAACAGACGCATAAAAGCGGCTCCACTACCTTATATCTTGTGACTAAGTTTGCCATTCACGGTTTTGACGTAAACATCTTCTTACAGAAAAACTTTCACAAGCTAATTTTGACTTAACAGTGTAAGTGTAGAGAAAAAAGATACATATGACTGCAGCATCTAGACTATTCTCCGTTCCCTATGCGATTGGAAATACCGTGGGGCTTATCTTTATGCACCAGGGGCCGGACATGTTGAGACATCTAGCGTTTCCCCAGCAGCTCTTGTGGCAGTTCTGAGCGAACTGACCGATCATTTTAAATGAGCATTGCTCAAACAAGATTTCATCAACATCAGAAGTCGAGCCAGCGACGCCTCGATAGAGGACAACCATGGCTAGCACACTAGCCCCTATATCACGCTGCCCCCACTACAGTTTCCGCGAAGTTTCGGGAAATTCGTTATGCGCAAACAGAACTATCAACTTTAAGCTCCTCGCGGGGGACTCTCACTCACAAAAGCCCGTCGTACATGGCACCACCTCATGCTTCGGAATTTTGTGGCACTACTGCGAGACCACGAGGTGGGAGTCTTATACTGCGACCTGATCATGAACCTCTCGGTAGGATTGCTCCAGGAACCGGCAGCGCGTCGAGAACTTGCGGAGGGTCTGGCTGCATGTCTCCAGACAGTAGCGTCTATCAGCTTTAAAGTGTAAAAACTTAAGACGTAGACCAATAGCAATATAAAGTTACCAGCTCATGCTGGATGCGTGTACGTCATGTACTATTAAAATTGAAGGTGAACTTCATGTAGTGTCACAAATGAGGTCACATGAACTACGGTAACGCAAGATCAACCCGAATACATTTTCGAGATATTCCAACTTCTCTAGGAGTTACAAATGCTGTGCATACACCGTTGCTCGTTCTACTGTCACGGGGCTTATGTTTCGCTTACCCGGACAAGTTGTTCAGGTGTCATCTAGCAGAGTTCCAAAAGTCCGGTCCGCCACTAGCTGCGGTTGGTTCCCTGAACACTTTTGTGTAGCGTTCGCGTCTTAGTACAACTGAGTACACTTCGGTTGTGTGACGAACGTCGCAGCGTCTTTTCTGTGTTTCCGTCAATTCCGTTCTGTGTTGTTGCCGTCTGTTTGGACTATAGCCAACTAGAGACCAGGTGTTTATTTATCAGGCTCGCCTGAATGGCGTCGTACCCGTACTCGAGTGTTGCTAGTTACAAAGCGTACACTGGCGTACATTCGTGCTGCCATCACCGACTACTTACCGGGCCACTCTAGCTAATACCTCTTCCGCTACTAATATAGTTACTAATTCTGTTTAGTCTCTCTGTACGCGGAAACCGCGCCTCAGGGCTTTTTAATACCATATGCTAGATTCGTAAGTGTATCAATGCCTTGCTCTCTCTCTCTCACTCTGTTTCACGAGAGTGCGTAAAGTATTACGACGCGCTCTGTAAGGACAAGCCCTCAAAGAAACCCCATTACAAAAATGTACTTGACGTGGCCGCGCCGTCTAATTAGTTGTTGGTAGCAAGCAAGGTTTCACCAGAGGACTTCTCTGAACTGAAACGAGCGTAAGACATCGAGAGATAAGCACGGCCAATAGGCACGTGAACTGCATGGGATCGCTGTCGTACAATTGACTCTGGTGAGCTTCTTGTTTGAGAATGCGTGTGACACGATTATTTTGCACCGTCACTGTCATGTCCTCCAACGAATTTGTCGTTGTTGTTGTTATTGTCGTTGTTGCAATTGCTTACATTACACGTGTTCCTATAGCTGTTGAGGCTGATATAATTTATTATCATTTTAGCGCTATCAGATTCTTAATATCGTTACTATTGCCTTGGTTATTGGCGTTGATTTTCTCATAAATGTGCGCCTGTCGGTGTTGCTAATCTCTTTGTTGTGTAGAAGCCTTTTTGCCTCTTTCGGGACTCATCTTAAAGCGTATATACGAACAACAGCTGTTGACCAAAATGCATTGTAGAAGATTGCCACAATTGTCACATATATAAACAAAAATGCCTACCAATTGACAACGAATGCTTGACAGGCGCAGACAGACGGGATTTCTGGCAGGCACAGGTCGTGGTTTAAGTAAGGTCGTTCGTTGGAATTGGCGCCAGTTGATTGTACGTTCGTTTCCAGCTCGTACGATGTCTCCTATGCGGTTTTGGGGATTAATCCGGTGTGCGTCCACTAGGGGTTTCCTCGAGGGCACTCGTTAACGTGGCATTCGTTTACATGTCAGGCCATCTGCTCGTTCGTTTACGAACTGCCACTGAGCATATAGGCTCACACCACACCTGAGCGGGGCATCGCCCCTGCGTCATGTCAATAGTGGACCATGGCGTTCCGTAGCGTCACACAGTAGCTCACCACAGTCGAGATTCGATGATGGGCCGTCCCAAGTTATGTTTGCTCGTTCCTTGTGGTAGAACCAGAACATTATGAAATACTATTGGTAAAACAGATAAAAGCAAGCTGAACTGCGTACCCAGAACTGAGCATTAGTGGCTAATCATTTTCGAATTGCATGCCTATCAGATGATCTTAAGTGCAGTCGATTTATATTTTTTTTGTGTATCACAAAATTATGGTGGCGTAGCTCGTAACGCTGGGCGCCCGTGCACGCGGAATAGGGTTATTTCAAATAGCGACCTTAATGTTTTTCTTGTGCGAGCGCGTATTATGTCCTCGATGATTTTATGTGCTGTACTTTAACGTTCACATTTGATTGTGCTATACACCGTTAGATTGCTACGAAATTGTTCTTCAGTTATTCACGGTTGTGTATAGCTACTGCTAGAGCAGGATGCCACTGAGCAGCGCGCTTGGTCAACACTGTACCCGTAACCTATTCCAGTCCGAGGTTCGATAAGAACATCCAATCAAATCAGCAACGAGCGAAGGCATTTATGCTCACGAAAGAGTATAGGGGAACCCGATGCCGATGCCGAATTCGCTTGGAAGGAAACACGTGCTGAGGCTGCCATCGCCTAGCGGCTACACCTCTACAGAAAAGTCAAGTGCGTAGCATTCTGTAGGCAGGGCCTTAGCGTTTAGCCGGGGCTCTTGTAGGTCGTGGCTCTCACAATGCAGTTGAGTATGTCCTGCCCTTTGTATCCAACCCGTTTCTAACCCGTGAAAGGGGCGTGGCATCTAATATATGCAAGCGTTTGCCTTGACTGTTTCTCCTTTGTTCGGCTAGCCATAGCTGTATAGAAGACGCCTACCTTTGCGGCACGTTGCCACGCTACCGTTTGAATAGAGTGGCGCTATCATCTGAATTGGATCATAGCACTTAGGCGAGCAGAAGCCGAATGACGCGTAGAGATTTCGCTCTCTTCCACTGCCTCGCTCTTCGAGAACGAACGAGATATATGCATTGACAGTGTAGCAATCAACATGCGCCGTTAGTATGCTATGCTTAGTCGCTAACGATGTACGAGTAGGCCTCATTCTTCCATTGCATTGCTCTTAGATTGCGATAATGTGGCAGGGTGACAAGGCTTATTGGAAAGTCGGCACAACTTCAACAGCAACGTCAAGAGCGACAACAACTGTGGCTCGACGAGACGCTATTCGCCCTCGTCCGCGACGGGTACGCCTCAGAGCAAAGCTCGTGTCCTTAAATAGGCCCGTAAAGCTGCACGTGCAACGGTACCGTTTGGCAGGCGCAACAACACAAGAGGCCGCACTTGAGCCGTACGAATGAGGCCCTGCAACGGACAGCCCATGTTAGTTGTACAGGCGTTGTAGAGGAACCGTCCGTATGATGTTAAAGCTACACTGCGGGACAACAACCATGCAAAGTTAAAGCAACTTTGAACGTCTGGCAGATATGAAGGTCCCGCGAGCAATGCCTCAAAGCAATGCATCAGCTAACATAAAAAATGCAGTAAGAATTGAAAGTAAAATCACTAAGTTGTAGCAGTAGTATAGTGTAATGGGCGTAATTTTTGCACCCCAGGAGGAGGCCTGGGGGTCTTGGCTCTTAGTCGAGCCAAAAGTAATGCTCCATTGTCGAGCAACAACTACTTCTACTAAGATAACTGAGGTTGACGTACGGTGGCTGATTTAAAGCATTTTAATTAATTTGCATCGTAATAATATTTGCGTAGTAATTGGCCCGTGCTGTAACCTACACGAATTTTACGTCCAACAACTGCAAAGGTACTTTTATAATGTTTGCACTCACCTCCATGGTGAAATTTAAGTCCCTTGGGTTTCCACCAAGGTCTGAGTCGGTTCAATTATGTCTAAGGGCTTAAGAGATGCGGTCTATCCCGTATCACCGCGCATAATCTGCTTCTTATAAAGCAAAGTGGTCTAGTTGCAAAGCGTTGACTCACATTCAGCAGAACCGCGTTCCAACCCAACATCGAGTTCTTCCCGGGGACAGTAAAATTGGTTTGCATGGCTTTCAAATCAGATTATAATTGCCGGAGTGGTCTATTAATAGACATAGAAAACAAAATTGAAAATGCACAGACTTCTCAATGAAAATAGTGCACCCATTTATATAACTCATATTTAATTGACCCAATTTACTTTTCTGTGTTTAAGTGCGGTATGCATTGCAACCGTGATTTAAACATATAACTTGGGGTTATACACTTACCCAGCCCGGGTGTTAATAAATAAATAATAACTTGGGGTTATGGATGAAAATCCCGGTTGCGTTGTTTTCTTTTCGTTTTTTGTTGCCAGAATATTCTTCTGGTGAGTATACTCTGCGACGGCGTGGATTCTAACCGGCCTAAGTTATCCATCCGACAGCCTAGACATATGTAATTTGTGACAAGTCACTTGGCAACGGTAAGCTAAACTTTGCAATTCTCTTTCAATACTTTCGATGGGCAGCAGCCCGCATTTGCCGCTATGGCCAAGACAAACATCACTACTCCGACTGACATACGGACATGTATACCGATGCCTATCTGTCGGCCAGTGGAAAGCTCGTAGCAGGTACAGTGCCTGCCTGCGGCAATCATCAATTTTACATAGGTCAACACGGTGCTCTGAGTTCCCAGAACAGAGCTAAGCTTGTGGCAGGTTCTAAACGGTTTAAAAGTGTCGTGCCAGACAGTCACGTTGAAAAGAAGTTCTTCAGTAAAGTGATGTTTCAACGAGAGAAAAACACGCTAGCTTGAGAAATTCAGAGCGGACCTGTTGTCGCCGGTGCAGTGGGTATCTTGAAGGTGCTGGTCCGCAGGAAGGCGACGGCCGAGCCTGAGTGAGAACATTTTCGGCGCCTTTGAAACAGCTCGCTCCTGCAAGTATTTGACAATGTGCTCCTTAGCTACGCTCTTCCGTGCGACGACTTAGACATAGCTATGCATCTCTTTTACCGCATTAAAGATTCGACCTAAATTGATTCAACGCGGTGTGGTAGCCGCGCACCACCTGTATCATCCAGGTTTCGCTGGAAAAATAGCCTTAACAAGGTTGTCTTAACCTTCGATCGGTAATCTCCCGCTTAGGTGTTCCCTTGTTGCAAGATACATCCGACTGTGCTGGACTCAAATGAACTAAGGTTGTGCACACACCTACCAGCAGTCATGATAGAGAAGGCTTGGCCACCCACGCCTCCAGCCAACTATCTCACCACTGGCATTGGAAAACCCCTTTGCATGTGGTCCTGAGCGCAAAATTCGTACTGCAGGAGAAGGCCGCACATCTGGTTCTCTTACTTAAGCCAAAACGAATGCCCCGTTGTGAGAGCCACAGCGTCACTAAGACGAGATCAGGGCAGGTGTGTTAGGTATACACATAAAAGGCACCCGGTCCCAAAATGCAGGACGGTGCAACGGACCCGCTTAACTTTAAAGACTATCTCAGAGGCACTGCAACCGTAGAAGCTTCTCTCCATATTAGAAGACCACTTCCCACCGACTTTGTTAGACCTGACAGGTTTACTGACACACATAGTTACTCCACCACTACATATCCGCTATACTGCTGCAGTGGCCGAATTTTTCGCAGGCACTGCTGCCCGCCGCAACCAAATGAGAGAATTGCAAATATGTGCATATTCATTTGCACACGAACTTCTTTGCTTGGAGACCTGTATCTGGTGTACCAGCGAGTAAACTTCGAAAGGCGAGAGCGAACAGCCATAAGCAAGTGATCTTGTCTAAGCGTGCTCCAGGCGTTTTTGAGACCTAGTTTGACGAGCGCTTTGCCTGGGACATTTCTGCTGTAGTCAACGAATGTTATTGTTGCATGGGCGGCGGCTTCCGCACCACCCCTGATTCCGCAGCTAAGCTGATGCGGAGAGACCAATGCAACGACTTCCTGCACGCTCTTCCCGATGAAGACAATTCGACTAAATGTCGAAGTGTTAAGCCAACGATTTATGCCACATTTTTGCGTAAGTCAAAAATCAAGGCTTCGTAAATGACCGGCACCACGAATGCGAGCAGCTTACCCTTAATGGCAAAGTTGACGAAGCGTAGTAGGCTAATAGTTCTCCTCGCCGCCTCTGCTGATAAATTCTTCCAAATGGCGCGACCGAACGCCGTCGGGTCCATGGGAAAGCTCCGCACGGCGTTAATGAAATGTATGACAGAAACGATGATCGCATCTGTCGGTCTGCCCGAGAGATACGGAAGACACGGGAAAAGATAAGCCAGGTAAACTTGCAGAATGTAGTGGCGCTACTGTGTCGGTGGCCAGTGGAACCTCTAGTGCAGAGACAATATCCCTATTTTTTTTTTATCTATAAACAACCCAGAACGAAGTTTCACTGAACTACACGAATCACGGAAGAGGGAACCGAACTCACTTCGGTAGACGTGATAGGTTTGGCGGACCTCACGCTTTCCCGAGGCGCTATATAAGGGCTTCCAGTTACGCTGATGGACATTGATCCCATCCACTCGGACCATGTGAATGTGTGTTGGACAGCATTGCAAGGCCGAACTGGTCTTCAGCGCGATTGGTTCGCAACAAAAGACAGGAATTGTGCGTTGTCTGTTGTCCGTGATTCAGTTTCGGATAGACGACCAGATCCACCAAAGTTGAGCTTAAAGCTGGTTGACGAGAGCAATCCAGGCGGGTCGGCCGCACAGTGACAGGTCCCAGCGAGTACTGCTTTGAAAGTGGCGCGCCAAGTAGGACGCACAAAAATGCTATCTCGATGCGCCTGCTGAAGTGTGTTACAATGGTGTCGATAAATTGTCGATAAAAGAAAGTGTAACGTTTTCGGTAATGGCAAGACCATTTAGTAATGCAATCGTCCTGCAGTGAAACGAAAATGTTCGGGGCGAGCTCCCTAATAGTTGTAGACGTCATTCGAGGTTGACCAGCTGGTCGTAAAAAGTCCGACACCTCGTTTCGGACAAATGGGTCGAGAGGAGCTTCAGCAGGGGTTTTGATACACGCAACAGTGAGAGTACTTCTGTCTGTAGACATTTCAATGTCTGTCCTAACATTGTTCGACCATTGACCGACTTGATGGCTTAGGTCATACCAAGATTGCTCGTTACCAATTAAGTCGTCACGAAGCAACGGATGTACACCACAGATTTTACTCTCCACAGTATATCACAGTGATCTCTCTATTTTTTTGCATGTGTCTAATAAGCTAATAGTACCGGTGCTATTTTAGCATGTGGTACCTAGTTGATGGCGCCCTAGGGGGAGAATTTTGCTCTGCTGATTGAATATATGACCAAGATTAGAGACTTCGAACGGTTGAGTCTTTTATTCGGTTGAGTTTTGAATGAGCTCTTAGTATTGGCGTAATCCACACGTGAGTAAGGTAATGCTAGTGATGATGGAGGTGTGCTTGAAACCTGTGCGTGTCGAAGCGCTTCTGGTTAAAATGGTTGTCACTTTTGAACTTTGTTTGCTTTCCGCGTCTCGATCGGGCAGGTCGTTCATTATGGCTACCGCTTCATAACTGGTAGATTAAGGCGGTCTTGGAAATTCCTCTGTACGTATCGCAGCTTCTGGCACTGTTGCGGAACAACTGATTATTATATGTTCTTTGAAAAAAAAACTTTTTGTGGCCGGTTTAGGCAAACTATTTTCGGTGGACGTGACAGGTTTGACGGACTTATTTTCGGTTACGCTGGATGGACTTGGACGTGCCCGATATAGCTACTTTAGTTGGATCCGCAGTGGTGTCGTCGTTGATTCTGACAGACAAAACGTCAACGCTTCATATGACGAGGCCGCCTGGGAAGTATTAAGACATAACATGAGCGGTGCTGCTGGTAGGGTTTCTTGATTTTCTACCTCGAGACCTTTTAACGCCTACTCCACAGTGCCCAGTGACGCTACTTTACGAGGATACGCTCCTTAAGCTTTTCAGACACATGGCGTCGACAACGACGGGGCGAGGCTAACCCCTTATCATCCAAAGCCGCAGGAACTTGGCTGCAGGTACCTCAGACAACGGTGAGCTAGAAGGCGCTTCGAAGTGCATCAGCGCTTTACCTGGGACTTTAACGAACTTGATTTTCCCACATCTGTAGGCGTAGTGTTTTGCGCACTAAGTGCGAGTCGCGCCAGCCGTACTCAAGTACAAAGTCTTGAGATCTGCAGGGTGTGCTTGCATGTTCGAGCCTTCCGGGCTATGCCGAGACGACGGCAAGAGGCCAAAGAGAGTAACCCTTATTCCGTTTGAGCAGAGCGAATGTTGTGTGCGACGCAGCCGTGACTGGTCCACGCAGACCATGCAGCTGAGTTGACTAAAGCAAAGGTGAAGAACGTCCGCCAACGTATATTCTCATGGCTTTCACTGTTTAGCTTTTATGACTTTCGTGCGGTCCTGCTTCCAATACGCACAAGTTTGTCCAGCGTGTTGGGCTTGCGCTCAGCGCTTATTCGGGATTCATCAAATTATTGCATCAGAGATTCAAGGCGGAAATGCGGCATCTTTGCGTGGAACCTTGTTGGACTGGACACTCCAGGCTTCGAAAACACATGAGTGCAATGGCTTTCTGCAAAAAAAAATTTAATTTATAAACACGTTTGCGTGTAGGCATTTGTTTCTTCAGTTAAACTCAATACTTAATGCGGCGACCATGAGACAATTATTACAATTTAGCATGAAGCCCAGCTGTGATGAGGAGAGGGTATATGTAAGTGATAGCGCACTACAAAATATCCGACTATAATATCGCAAATATACAAAGAAAACAATATAAATAGAATGCACTTTCGAACATTTATTTACTTTTTTTCATTGCATGTATGCTACAGGCAGTACAGCACTAATGCACGACCAAATATACGCACTAGCAATACTATGTGTAATGAAAACGTTCTGTTACATGAACGCGTAGCCTGTATAGAGCAATAACCACTGGCGAACATCATTTTTCCCGTGTTTCGACGAGCTTGAAGCAGTATTATCGCTCAAAATAATCATATGTGAATAGATGCAATGGTGATCGCAGGTAGATGATATTTGAAGCCTGGATGAGTTGCTAAGTCGTCCTGTAAGCTACTGTCTATGCATTTGATTTGCAAGTCAGAATAAGTGCTGAATATAGCAGCAGGCAGCTTAGCTTAAACGGTTATTACGGAAGCCTCCGGTGCCTTGGCCTACGCAGAATGAAGGCAAAGCTTGAAGGGAGCGAGGTCGCTCTCTCCTTGGACAGCTCATCGTCGCCAATTCTTCGAACAAAAATGGCCGACTTTGGGTCCCGACGGATATACACATATCACACAAGAGACTGTACGTCGACTGGCCTACCTTGGTCTGGCACAAGCTTACCCGTAAAACACATGCAGGAGGCATACGGCTTTGAGAGGAGCACGAGGGCGCGGAAAGGGATGTAGGGAGACGGCTTAAACCAACAAAAGTGGTCAAATGATCATTTAAATTCCATAATACTATTATTGCTATACAGCCTGAATCTTCCAGAGATTTAAAAACGTGTGTTTACGTTGTTTGAATATCAAACACCTCACAGCTAGTTTCTCGTTGCGAATATGATTTAATCGTCAAGCTCGCAGAACTGCGTCTGGTAGTTCAAATTAGTTGTGCTTTTGAATATTGACATCTACATACACTGAGTGCATTAATATACACAACACACTGAAATACGGTATACACGTTTTATAGGTGTACCTATAACAAGTCAGTATGACATTCTTTATGGTTACCCAAGGTAGCCTCGTAGCCCCTTCACTTATCTGATGGATATGCAGAAGATGAACTTGCTGAGAGATTACTTGACAGCAGTGGCCCGCATAAAGATGTTATAGCGTGCTGGCAGATAGCACATTTGTCGAGCCCGATGGCGTGGTGCATTTGCTTGCGCCTCGCGACCAAAGGAGACGCATAGGTGCGCGGGTTCGAGCCCCACCGTTTCGCACTATATTTAGGGGATCCGCCTCAGAAGCAATGCGAGGGCAGTGGCCGGTGGACGTTAAATGTTGGACTAAGGGTCAGCCTTAAAAAGTTTGAATAGCACATTAGTTCAATATCTATCTGGATAGGGTCGATAGAGCTGGTGATTTGAATGCTGGACCCTTCATTATGTGCCGGCTGTGCGTGATTGGGGGGTGTGCTCATTGGTAACGAAAGACGGTTTACTGACAATTCTGAACACTTTGAAAATTCGGCCCTTAGCAAGTGAACCGGCAGGTGAACATACAGTCAGCTAATCTTCAACTACGGCGAAATCGTACATCAGACAATCTCTAAAACCAAAACAAAGTCTGCATTTCTCTCCCTCTCTAGACTGTTCCACGGATCGTTGTTGAATTAAACAGGCTAATCTAGGAGCACCTTCTCATTGCGATAAGCTTCAACGAGGTGCTATTTTCGTTACGTGAGCTGTGCAAGATACGCTCGACGCTTGCTTTACAATACAGTCGGACTGGCTCTGTTTTTTTCTACTTCGGCTATCGTTTGAATAGAGTGCCCTTATGTGTTGCTGCTGCTGCTACTGCTACTACTGTGGAATCCCGATACATTCCCAGCCGCTAGTCATATGCCAAGCGGATATCGACGTGGGCCTCACTAACACGCCAGTTACCTGGCGCCCTTCACCGTCGTTCACTCTCTGCTTCGCACCCCAGTTCGTAGCTACGAGGCGAAGAGACAGCAGTTGGGGGTGCTCTACTCTCCGAACAGGTTGCTGCTGCTGCTGCGACCAGTGTTGGGCCCACTGCTACCAGCACAGGAAAAGGGGCACGACTTGAGCAGGCGAGAGTCTCGAATACATTCATTGACTGGTGAGGCGGGGTCATTAAATCAGTTTCGGATGAGCGCCTTGTATCGACGTCATCGACACGAGTGTCAATCGAGAAGGTAATGATGGTGATGATAACGAAGGTGGGCGCGAGGCTTGTGCGCGTCGATCCAAAGCGACCTCCCGGGTAAAAACGGCTGTCGCCTTCAGATTTTGTTCGTTTTCGCGTCTCGATCGGGCAGGCCGTATGTATAGCTAACGCTCTCACAGCTCGTTGATAAGAGCGGTCCGGAGACTTCTCCTGTACGAATGGCAGCTACTGAGACTATTGCGGAATAACTAATTAAATATATATATATATATATATATATATATATATATATATATATATATATATATATATATATGTCTGTTTATACAACTTTGTTATGTTAGCACTTTGGAGTAAACAATTGTCTTCGCACCAGTGTGTGGTCACGGGCTCTCTAGTGCAAGATTGGCCCAGTTCAATTGTCAGTGCTCCGAACAGATGCGGAATTTCCCCGTCTAGTGTCGAGCGACAGTCTCTGACGCAAGACTTCGGATGCTGTCGAGTCTCCCGTTAAAGGGTTAAGGCTTCTACCCACGCGCTAAAGCAGCTTGAGTGTAAGGCGGCGTGCAGCTCCCATAGTCCCGAACGCTAACGAACACAATTCGGGCAAATATCAACGCCAGAGTATTTTCTGCATTTGTTAGCCTCTGCTAACCTGGGGGCATACGGTCAAGTTTAAAGGAACTCAGAGTGAGACTTCGTGTCTCACTCTGATTCAAAGTCAGAGCGAGACCGTCAGGTCTTTTTCCATCTGATTATATATAAATATATATATATACACACATAAATATACTCATTATGGAGGGGGGGTAATAAAAGCTGTAGGACAAATTTTGCAAGTGTGTTGCCGTTGTTTTAGGAGACATGCAGTAGTAAGAGTTAACGATTTTGATGTATTTACTTGGATGTCGTGCCAAGCAAGGAGGTTATTTATGTTCTCTAAGCCCTCGACGGATTTTGGGGTGCGCGGCACCAAGATGTAGGCCTACACACTGTTCGATAAGAGGTGAAAAGGTGATGGGCGTTTTTACTCAAAGAGGTACAGGCATAGAGAATGGTGTTAATGTTTTACCTCAAAAAACACAGACATAGTGTGCATGTACACACATGAGAAAAGCGAAGGCGAGCGGTGAGGCGCCAGTGTTGTACCGCTGTCATAGATAAGGTTGCAGTGGTAGTAACAGAGAAAGAAGAAGGATTCCTTGGCGTTCCTTGTATGTCATGCGTCTACTTGCTTATTGTGTACGGTAGGCTAGGGTAGGCAAGCCGTGAGCCGACGGAATAGCCTTTCAACCGCCGTAATAGCTCCTGTGCTCTTAATGAATAGTTCCTTCATTAGCGGCTGAGATGATGGTGTGCTGTAAACACGTCTTTCAGACGCGGTGGAAGAAGGTGGTTTACGAAACCGACCTCTCGGGCAATGCCATGAACATGAGTAGGCGTATGGAAGTCTGGCCTAAACTATCTACCGCTTCCAGCTTAATGGACTCATCCCTCTCTTACACACAGCGAAGCAGCTTTAGCCACCGCGATAGAGGTCATATGGAAATGAATGGCATAGAAAAAACGTTAAAGCGTTTTTTGTTAAAGCTGACTATAAAGGCTCTCGGCACTGTTATGGTGCGTCCCTCGTAGCAGTGCAGAATCAAATACATTTGACGGCACTTTGCAGCTGACCTCTACAGTCCCCTGAAGATGGATTGAGGTAAAATGTGTGCATGTAGGTTGACGTATGTACGTGTAGGATAACGTTAGAATTTGAATAGACTAGATTATAAAACCAGTCTGTCTTCAAGGCGCATTTTTTACATATTTGACATGTTAATACCACGTATGTCATAACGGTTTAAATAAACTAGTAAATCCAACAATGCAGTTGTTGTTTTTTTATAATAAAAAAACTGTCCGTTATTAAGCTATCAATATATTTGCGGGAAATTTGCTGCATTGACTACCATGATGGCTTAAGAAACGTACCATTATTGCAAAATACTTCTTGATTTAGCGATAGTTATTACCAGGTTATTATTACCAATATAATTAAGGTGTGGTTTCTACGTTAAAATTGGCGTTTTCTGTTTCCCGCTAGTATATAAGATAGTACGAGGTCGTGGCTCGTAGAACTGCGCCACTAGACAATGCTGCGAAACATATATATATATATATATGTCTTCGTACCGTTCTTCAGTATAGCAGGTAGATTCCCTTAAAGGAGTGACCTTGGCTTTGATCTTCGAAGCGCGCTGGCCTAATTATAGGCACCTAGTTGCCTATAGCATTTTTTAATTAGCGGGAAATGCTTTCACAAACATCCGTCGATGTTGTTGACGGATAGTGTGGGACCTGACCCGAGCGGAGAGTAAATGACTTGAGCCGTTGTGGAAAGTGAAATACTTCCTACTACAAACCCCCCCCCTAAAGTTGGGTATTCAGAAGCCCACGCGTGAAGGGTCGATTCGCGCCTCAGATTCTCCTCAAATATTTTCTCACTTAATTTCCTAAATAAGAATTAAAAAGAGATCCTAGGGAGCTAGCGTGCAATGACAATGACTGCATCTGTACGTAAGGTCTCGTTAGACCGATAAACTCTTACTGCCATGCCTCTTTGTAAAGTCCGATAGACTTGTTGGTTGCGCTTTGTCCTGGGGGCAAAGTGGGTCCAGATAACAAAATCGTATAGCGCAGTAGATTCAGCGACACAGGCTAGTTGCTTGCGTTGGTCTCGACGACCAGCAGCACTCATGGGGGTCGGCTTCAATTGTAGTTAGATAATTTTTTGGGGAGGGAACTAGATTTGACACTAGTTTAGTAACCTTTACGGCCTGGAGTGGAAGCTGGCGGCACCGTAGTTTGCCCCTCAGAACCCTTTAGGGTAAGCCTCATGGGTGCATTTGGGCTATCTTGGCGAGATCTTTCCATGCTGCTGCATTGATTATAATTGTCTTTAAGACTTGCCGTTTCCATCTATGTATCTCATGAATGTCACGCCTTCTGGACAAGGCCGCCCACAGAGATTCCTCCGGGTCCCCCTGGCATGGGCATCGGCGTCGGGTGAGCCACGATGGACCCCATGTTAAAGCTTGATCGGCCCGGGTACAGTCGAAGCGTGCCTCTACCACATCTTCAGTTGACGGCGGGACACACCTCTTCTTGGGGGGCCCGACCGTACTCTGCAAGCCCCGCCAGGATATCAACGACGTCTTGTTTATCGAGTTATGTTTGCTGGAGCCGTGCACATCTGTTGAAAGTTTATATCAGCGTACATCCCTAGCTTCGTCATCTCTTAGGTGGACCGCCCGGACGATTTAGTGCGGAGCGTGGTCGGTTGAACTGAAGTCGGTTATGTAACGTGGTCGCTGAGAGTCTCCTGATAATCTTAGAGTAGCCTGTCTTCGATGATGCTGACCAAGGCGTAATTTCTTGTAGAATCCAGAGCTATACCCGCCATTCACTTGATTAGTAGGTTACCTACATCGCTGTTAGGTCATAGTTCCTAAATGGAGACCTCACATCCCATCCACACACCGAGACTATGTGATGTGAGTAGATGTTTCCCGTAACTAAAGAAGAGCAATCAGGGTAATGATGTCACGATCTCGTTAATGAAGACATCGAATCCGTGAAGTATTTTACTAGAAGAGAAGTAGCATAAGTACACTACTAGAGAGGTCCGAATTATTCCCCATGACCATGACTCTGCAAAGCCAGCGAAGTCCCATGACCGGTCTAGCAAACTGAAATGTGAACTGAAGTGAAACCGTCGTCTTCTTAGAGCAGTTGCCGTGACACGCCATGCTATCGGCGAGATGGCCTGGCGCGTCGCAAACAAAGCATCGTTGTGTCAAAGCATCGCGTATCCCTGCTGTGCATTCCGTAGAACCACAGCAATCGCACGTACACCTGATGAAATCGTCTACCTTGCCGGTATGGGCTCTAGAACCGGAGCATGGGCACCTAAAGCAGGCTGGGAGGGGCGCCCACGCTTTAGAGCGGCTCGGGATGCCCCAACGGTAATGGTCCACTGGGTCCGCAGTAGGCAAGCAAGCAGAAAAGTTGCCCTTACCAACGTATTCCAGATGTTAGACGTCCGTCTTTGGCGGGGTTTGCTTACGTTCAGAGAAATATCTTCTGGGACTGCTGACGAAGCGTCAATACAATCTGATTTAAGTTCCCATAGTGCCACGTTGTAAAAGGTGTCCGACGTCGTGCAGACGGTGTCTCGACCTTGTGACTTCTTGATAAGCTGGGCTATCTTGGCCCTTGCGCTAGGGGTAGTCTCGGTAATCCGAATCACAGGGCGGAAGAGGAACCGACCGATTGCCCGAGAGCTGGCAGGGCATCCGATCCGCGTGATGAAGCAAGCTTGCTATTTAGGTGTGATTTTGGACACCAAGCTGACCGATTGGCGTCCAAAATCACACCTAGGTCGGCTCGGAGTTAGCAGGCAGTGCGTTTGAGAGGCACAGGCTCCTTCTAGTCTTAACGGCATACTTTGTAGCACTATACGCGTGCTCAATCTGAGGGGACCTAGCACTCCGGACGGTGCGTAGCCGTCAATTCTGACGCTCCGCTCAACGCACCGTAGCACTGGAATCCTCTAGCAGGAAAGCGCACCGCTTTTGGCGAGAATCTAAACCTTATCTAAGCAAGGGCTGCGACCCTTGACGCGTAAGCGCGGAAATGAGCTACTCCACGCTCCGACGCTACCCCGGCATCCTGGACCCGCATCCTTATCCCCGACTATCCTCTTTGTTTGGACACCGCAAAGTCCCTTATGTGTTGCGTCAAGCAGGTCTTAACAAGGCATAAACAATTCTAAGCTTAGATGCTTTGAATTGGTAAATCGACCACCGATACATGCGTGCTTTGCGCTTCTGGAATTGCCACCGGCGCCGAACACACGGTCTCGACCTGCACAGCATTCGCTATGACACACACGCCTACAGGCTTCGCCCTAATGAACCAGACAACACCAACAATTGTCGCGTACATGCTGCGCAATCCTGCTTCAGGAGCGCACGGATTGTACGACCTCGACACCATGATGAGGGAGAAGGCCTGCGGCGAAATTGCCTTGCACACGCGGGGTCGTCAGACAGGCAAGACGTGGGTTCCAGACCTCAAGTGAACTCGACGCACCTCCCCGGGTTTGGGGTCTATGAGTCGGTAGAGCACGAGGCTTCCCTCTCATGGTATCGAAGTATTGTCCAACACAATCTCGAACCGTGGGGAGTGGAGATAAGTGAGGCTTTTCGTGGGTGAGAATTTCACGTTAGGAGTTGTTGGGTACCAATGCCGACCGCGCAATATAAATAAAATATTAATTGCCTGAACGCGATGACGCATTTTTGACTAAATTGCAAAATTAATTGCATTTTATTTTTGATCGACAAAATGTTTCATGTGCAATAACTGTAAAGAAAATAAACTAAAGCTTGAGGAGACTGGTTCGATTATTTGTGTCAACCATCGACACAAGTACGTCCAGTTTGTTCAATAGAAAGCTTCGCGACTGTTTAACAGGATGTGGCCGCAACCTCATGAGCACCCATCTAGCATTGTGCTCAAAATGCAACACTTCGAGAAGCACTGTATAGCGCATCCTCAACACTAAACACATTTTTTTTTAGCAATAAAGCTCATTTTCATGCTGAGGGCTTGGCAAATAAGCAAAATTGTCTCATTTCGTCAGAATGGCAAGAACCGACATGAGTTTCCCAACCTACATGAGAAAATGATAACTCCGTTTCTTGGCTCTCAATGTGCTGTGTATAGATCTCAAAGATATGTGATCCCAACAGGACAGTACCACTTACCACGCATTTCATCACCCAAGTCTTGAAGAAGGAGGTAAACGCTACACCACTGAGGTCCAGACAAAACTATTCCAAGAAATAATTAAAAATCTCGTTTAACGATCACAAGCGTGCCAGTAAACCTGTAAAGCTATGTTCCAGATGCGTTGTCTTATACAAAATTTCCCACTATCTCTCTCTCTCTCTCTCTCTCTCGATACATAACCTCTACTTCGTAAATATATAAAAAAAATCAGCAATAAATACAAATACGTAATTTGTTTCGAACTTAAAATGTTGAAGAGATCCTAAAAATCCTTCATACGCGACTCGTGGTGAACCTTAGTGCAAAAATCCCGTACAAAATTATTGCGGCGGGACGCCGCCAAGCAAGTCCATCCGTCCAATCGACAGACGGAGGCGAGATAAAGATGGCGATCAGTGCCAGTAGTAGCCGAGATTGCTGGGCGGGCATTGAATGGACCGATTCCGCTGTAGTGTTCTCGTAGCAAATTGCTGATGCAGACTTGCTCGCAAACTCTACAAGCTTAGATACACTAAACGCGTTGAGATTACAAACTCGGATACACCAAACGCAGTCTGGCGGACGTACCCGTTGACTCCACTACGCAGTTGTCTACAAAACTTGCTTGCCGGCTAACCAACCACCCGCAATGTGGAGCCCAACGTAGACGAATGAACGAAAGAACCTGGACCTCACCGAGATGTAAAGAAACTCTTGTCGCTTGTTAATTTAGTATAACGATAACTACCTGGGAAAAGTACCTGGGAAACGTGAGCACACGACGGCCACGTACAAGAGGTGTAGGATATATTTAGAAAATGATGTGTTCTGTTTGTTTAACCTATTATCAGCACGGCGGTCTCTGCGGCAGACGGGAATTCTAAAGCATACTCATCTCCTTGCCCCGGGCGGACGGCCATTCAGATGCTTTTGTTCAGTTCTGGAAGCTCGGCGCGGTGCGCGAACTCAAGCAAGGCAGAACGAACAGGAAGGAAGCGAGAGGGAACGAGATAGACATGCGATACCAACCGCATGTTGGTTCTTAGCCTCTGTTTTCGTTTACAGTACTCGGTGAAAAGATTTCTCCGATAAATGCTTAGGTCTGCTTATACACATGTGACCACAATTGATAAGAACAACGAGCAGAATTTACTGTGCTGCTGGCATGTGCTGAAGCACGCTTCGAAGAAATTGAGGACATTGAATTTTCTTATAGCGGCGCGTCTCGCTTGCACTCTAAACGTGATCCACTTGACATTTGTCCTACAATTTTTTGGCTAACAGATTCACAATTCACAACGGACCGTTTTAAAAACTTTGTAGCTTGTATTGACGGCGTAAACAAGAGGGTCGGGCAGGTGGTCGGCGATCCTAGGAGTCGCAATTTTGATCGGCGACACACGTTTTTTTCAACGTGATCTATTGTAAGACATTGGATGCATGTTGTTATCTGAAGTGGTTCTGTGGTCGCGGCTGAATATATATATATATATATAAAGATAGGCATAGCTAATCTTCCATAATATGTGTCTCACATATATAGTAATAGACAAAAAAAATCTATATATATATATAGGAAAACGTGGTACACCGCCTGCTGCTACCGTCGCTGTGGTTTCTGTTTGTAGGAACGTACGGCCACCCAAGTCTGGTGGATACCGCTCGCCTTCTCCTTCTGCAGCGAGTATCTTTGTGTTACGGGCGCGCTCTCTCTCTCTCTTTCACCCTCTCTCTCTGTCTCTTTCTCTTCTTTCTATCAGCTTTTTTTCGATGTATTCGTACTCAGCTTAGGTCGTTGCTGGCCCTTTGATTCGTGCGTTGAAGCTTGGCTGGTTGACTGGCTGGCCGGCAAACCGAGCAGGTCGCCGGGCGATCGGCCGATGAAAAAGCTCCTCTTCTTCTGGCAGAAAAGAAAAGCTATTTTTATCACGATCTGGCGGCGTTTTCCATCCCTCTCTTTTCCATTCTCTCTGAGTGCTGCTCAGCTCCGCTTCGCTCAACAGCAACATCTCGGTGGAGGCCGCAACACCGATGAACAAGCACTGCTGGACAGCGGGCCTCGTTAAACGCGGAGGGGGCGGGGGGCGTTAAGTTGAGAAATTCTCTCGTTCAATGATTTCTTCTCTGCTGGCAATCTCTTCGTCCCTTATTCGTGTCTTTTATTTCATCCTTTTTTGCTCTAATTCTTCTTTGAGAAAGCAGCTGACCTTTCTCCTTCTCTGCCTTCGAGTGTTGTTTCAATGCACAGTTTTAGCTACCTTGATTATTCCTTACCTGGCTAGCCATCTATCTGTGTGTCAATCTAGCCTGGCGACAAAGTCGGCACCTAGTGCTTATGCCAATTTTTAGGAGTGCCTTAATATTTGCGAAGAGACGGTCTTACCGACAAATTGTAACCGTCAAAACGCGTAAAAAGGGAAAGAAAGAGAGAGTTGAACAATCACATTTAGATCAATTGAATATAGACGCGTCTGCGAGTTTCATTACTTATATTACTTCCAGTCGACTATATATCAACTATAGAAGCGTATCTCCCGGTCTGATGGCAGCGGGTAGACCTATACATACGCACTGTTAAACAACACGCTCGTGGTATTGTTGCTGTTGTGCTACGATGTCGTTTGTTCATCACAGCATCGCGGTAGATCGTTTTACAAGGGCGTCCGTTTGCAGAGACTTCCGAGCGAATTAGAAATGGGTGCGGTTCCAGCAGCATGTGAGGAAGTGGCACAATTGTGCCCTTTAGTGAATCACGCCGCCGAGGTAGCGAAGCCGATAACAAAGAACATTGCCGTAGGTATGACCGAGCAAACACATTTGCAGACAAAGGAATTACCTTCACGAAAAACCGAGGTCTGTACATATGAAGCGTATGTAAATATATCTACCTCGTATGTATTTATATGAATGAAACAAACACTCATATTCATGGGTACTTATTGTCTATATATAGACGTAAGCGATTGCATATATATATATATATATATATATATATATAGATGCAAGGGAGCGACAGAGACGGCGTTGCGCGGGACGTTCTCAAAGTTGTTTGCTCACCAGCTAAATACGTCATCACCATTACCGGTCGTCTAACACAAGTGCGTGACCGCTCGCGTGCTCAGGAAAAAAACGCATCGGTGTTCTGAGTGAACTCAGAAATGAATAGCAGATCGCCGCGGGCACGTAAGCACCTTTCGTCCGAATGAACTACAATGCCACGCGTTTGTACAGCTGGCCAGTCCTGGCCGATATGAAACATTAGACCCACGTTTGTTGGTCGAATTCCGATAGATCCGTCTAAGTTCGTAGATCCTCCAATAAGCTTAGGCTATAGGATACATAACCTAGAGCATTACGGGAGTCAACCCTAGAAGCAACCAGCTTATGCACGGGCGATGGTAGGAGGCCGGACAAGGCGACTCTTATCCTTTTTGGACACGGTCGGCCTCCTTATTTGGGATGTTATGATGACTAACGCATCTCCACTCCCAGTGCTAAGTTATAGAGCGGCCAAAACATGACAAATATGCAAAACTGCTTGAAGGGCCGGAGACAAAAGGGGGCCGTCTAGTTCTCTTGTCAGAAGCTTTTTATCAATGTACGATGGGGTAACATTGCACTCACTGAGAAACTGGATTGGGCAGGCTTAACTCAAATTAAATGTGAATATGTTAGCCGGAACGCAGTGAGGATGGAGTGGTGTTCGAAGGTGGCATTAACTCCTTAGTAATTTTACCTGAGACCCCAAAGGCAAAAAGTTGAAAACCTATAGTCTCCGATAGATGTATACTTCCGACACTTATTTGGCTCCGCCTACGAACAGCATGACCAGCCTGGGAACCACCGTGACTAACCATATTTATGTATATATATTATATATATATATATGGCGTGATGCTTGAAAGACAATATATATATATATTATAGATATAATATATATATATAGATATATAATATATGATATATTATATATATATATTAATATATATATATATATATATATATATTACTATATATATGATATATATAATAACTAGATATATCGCGTATATATTCTATATATATATACCTATATATGATGTAATACTCCTATATGAATATGATTATCTATATCTATATGATTATTTGTGTATGTTGCCTCGTTATTACTATGTACACATCGTCATTAGATTAGAGTGGACACAGCACTAGTTGGCGTCTTGGTTTGCTTAAAGGGCAGGGCGCCGGATCCGACGATGAGTCGCGCACGAGATACAATCGCTCCACCCCTTTGCCGTTACTTCAACTTTGGCGTGGTCATTGACACCGAGTGCGTCTGGCCCTTTATAGTTGTTCTTAAATCTAATTTGACATTAAAAAATAAAAACATTATATATATATGGTACGTCCTTAATTTTTTATTTAACTCATAATACCTGGACAAGGTGCCAAGCACCGTCGTGGCGTTACGGCATTTTATACCTAATGAGAGATTTTGCCGAAACAAATCACCAGCGCATAGGTCCGCCGTGGGTAAGCTAAGACCCTTACCTTAGCAATAACTCCCTCAGTAATTTTGCCTAGGCATCCTACGGTCTCAAAGGCAAAAGGTCGAAAACAGATAGAGTCTCCGATAGATACATCCTTCCGACACTTATTTCCTTTCGCCTGCGAAGCAGCATAACCAGACTGGGAAGCGCCGTGACTGATCATTGGAAGTGCTAAAGGGTCAGTCATGGTAGCGTCCGAGACGAGTGCCCTTCCTCCGTCAAAGGCTGTTAGGGTAAATCCGTCAGGTCGACGGGAGTCGTCTACAATAGAAAAGCGTGTCTCCTCCTATGGCTTGAACTGCGAATACAGTTATGGTGACCTAGTAGTAATACCTTCTCGCCACAGCTGCACTCACGTTCTTCGACTGTAGAATCCCGAAGCGAAAACCAACACAGATCTTGACGGCAAAGTCCTCTAAGAGGGTTCCAATGGGAGCATTTGGTAGGGCATTAAGCCATGCACCAGCATCACTAGATGAAACTGCTCGAATACGTGCTTTGTCCACTTTGTCTTCTGCTATACTAAGACAATTGGCTCATTCTTTCCTCTGGCGCGATCTAGCTGCCTAGAAAATGGAGTCTTCAGGAGGGGGCGCCCCAGTGCGTGCTAAAGGATACTAATTCCAGTACTTAGTACTTATTTACCTTACATTAGTACAGTACGTAACCGACACTGGTTCGACAGCTGGGGAATCTAGTATCCTTGACGCCCTTTGCCAGGCACTAGACATTGATGCGAGCATCGCAGAACCCGGGATGTGGGCCTCCCTTTGCCAAGGCAGAAGGGCTTGCCTGCAAGCTGCCTCTGGTAAACTTGGGTTAAATACAGAAGGCAGGGATTTCAGTGTAATGTTCTAAAAGGTGTATATCTTTTGTTAAGTAAATTCTCCGGAGCAAGTGGTTTACCCGTGCTGTCGGGAAGCAGGAGCTCAAATGGAACATACATTTCTCCATCTAACCAGATGTCTGAGCTTTCTTCCCGTCATCAAGAAGTGACACGCCTAGTGTGGTGAGGTTGGTTTCATTTGTCCTGAAATAGTCAGGAAGAAGATCGGTTACCAGTCTGACCGAGGAGCCGTGTATCGATAATCTCGACACAAAAAGTTCGCATTTTTGGAGTTGAGGACATAACCCGTTCTTCGTTGCAAAATCCACTACCTTCTGCATATCACGAGTTACCGTTAGAGGGCCACCAGCTAACACGCCATCATCTAAGTACTATATATTGAGCCGATGGTCGAGATAATCTATCAGCTGTTTGATGGCACGACAAAACAGTGGAGTATAATGAAGGAAAGAAGCAGCCCGGCAGGAGAACTTAATAAAGATACTCCCCAAGGCGATATTTTTTCCGGGCTGTGATAAGGATGTAGCCATCATCCTGTGAGTGGAACAGTCAGAATTATTCAACCAAGTTTTACTAACCACAACCGGCGTAATAGCCATACTTTTCCGGAGCCATAAGGTCAGCTATAGATTTAAGCTAATCAGACCCGTGATTCAATTGAAATCCCTCATGGGTAATTAGAGAAGAGGAATTAACTGCGATAGCTTCAGAAGAAACGTTTGATGAGATCAACGAGCTCTTGAAAGCCTCGAGTTGTTGTAGGTCTGTGAAAACTTCCAGTGCATACCTGAGAAGTCATATCGCCATTTTCAAAGACTTGCCGCTGTCCTGACTTTATTTGTTTCAAATTTATTCACCATAAATTGGTAGTGTATTACAAAAGTTCACATATAATTTTGTAGGCTAATAATATCGTTAACACGTGCTTGTAGTGACAGTGTTTCGATAAACGAGCAAGTGAGTATGTGGTATCGCCCGATATTGCACTCGCCACAATATTTACATACGCATTCGTCAATTGCATAACACCTTGGACCCTCGACATAGAGACCCATTACAAATGCCATGTTGCGGGTTTCTATAAATTCTCTGTAGGTTTCTAAGATGTGTGTACTGAACAATATCTTGTCCAGTACTAAATCCTCTACTAATGTGCGTTCGGGGCATAGTTCTAGTGCGAGCGTGGCCGATGCGTTCTTTGGCAAGCCTAAAGTGCGCTTTATGAAATAAGATTTTATTTTATCTATGTTTTTAAGGTCCGATATTGTGAAATAAGGGGCAATTGCGGGAAGGCAGTATCTTACAATAGGAACAATTTTTATTCCAAATAAATTTAGCGCGATTTTTAGGTCTATGTCAGTAACGTCTCCCACTAAAATCATGGCCGCCGTAGCCTTGCCACGCATTTCCTCTATATGTCTGCTGAATGACAGTTGGGGGGGTCACTGTTATCCCTAGGTAACGAAAGTGATTAACGAGTTCAACATTTACTCCCCCTATCTTGATGCACCGGTCATCGGCAGCGTACGATCCTTCACTAAATCGTAGTATTTTTGTTTTGGCTATGTTGATTGTCAATTGGTGTTCTTGGCACCAATCTGAGGCTTCCTGGAGATAAAACTGCATCTGATTTCGTGTTTTTGCAAGCACCACTAAGTCGTCAGCATAAAATGCATGTATTGCTAAGCCAGCTATATACAATATAAAGAGGAATGGGCTTGGAGTCACCCTGGACAACTCCAGTTTTCTGTGCTACTGGCCTGCTGACATAATGAGCCCCGTTTTTAATAATAATAATAAAGTTCGCTTGCAGCATGTCACGTATTAGATTATACATAGTTCCCTCTATAGAATATCGGGTTTGAAGTACTTTAAGAAGTTTGTCTCTTCTAAGGCAGTCAAATGCAGTCTTAAAATCGATAAAAGCGGCATATGTCATATCTTTTTTTATCTTGGCGGGTCTTTACGTGTTCTAAAATAAAGGCAACGGTATCCGACGTAGATCGCCCTTTTAGGAATCCATGTTGTTCTCATGGTAGATCTGGACCTATGGCGTCATATAAGCGTTCTACAAGAAGTGAAGTTAAAATTTTATAAACGACGCTAATAAGTGCAATTCCGCGGTAGTTGGATGGGTCGGTTGCTTCACCCTTCTTTTTGTAAATTGGCTGCTGGACACTTTTTCTCCATTCTTCCGGTATTTTGCCGCTGCGTAGACATCCATTGTACAATCTGGTTAATGGCGGGCACAAAAAACGTATATTTGCTTTAATATGTTCATACACAATTTGGTCGGGACCCGCAGATTTACCATTTTGTTTGAATTTGATTACATTGGCCTTTTCTTCTGTAAATGCTCGGTAATCACAGATATTCTCTTTTGGAGGTAGTAGAAGGTCATTACCGTATAGGCGCAAAAAATGAAGTATCCACTCATTATCATTGATTAATGGATTTGGTGGAGTGGGTCGTCTTGGGAGGAGTATCCATGGTTTTCCTGACTTTATGGAAGACTTATTGGGCCTCCTTTTCGAGCAAGACAATTTAATCTGGAAACTGATAGCGACAAGCTTGTTAGCTGACTTGGAGGGCGTTCTTCGGAGTTAAGTGCTTTGTGTGATATGCCTCACGGTGAATTCCAAGTCCGCAGGAGGACGGAGTTTTATCTAGAAACTAAAACTAAACAAAACACCTACAATGTATGCTATGCTATGCTATGTAACGTGTAACGCCACGAAGCAAAAAACTCTTTGCGTGACTATTGCTTTCAAATCCATTTGCTCATCGACGCTCGCTGGCTTCCATCAGTATCGATTACTCAGGCGGGCAAACAAGCCGGCAAACAGGCCTAGACCAATAGATCAAGGAGAGCAGTCAGCTACGAGTGGCGTTGCCGCCGGTGACCTTTAGTCCATCGCCGTCGGCGTCGTCGTCGTCAACTTCGTCGTCGTGAGTCGCCACCGCTGAGTGTCATCGTTTGAGCCAAAAAGTAACACGACCTCAACCCGCCGCCGTCGCCGGCAATAGCAACAGCAGACTTCGAGATGGGCTTTGACATTTTCTTTTTGTCGAGGTCGTGGCGGCAACTGAGGCGGCGGTGAAACGCGTCTTTATCATCTCGGTTGGTGGTTTTCGTCACGTCGTGTATACGCACGACATCGGACCAAACACCCGACCATCATATCATATATCATCCCTGAGTACTTGCCGCCGCCGGCGATGCCCTGACAACGCTCCTCCTCTGGTCGTCCCCGGCGGACCAGCTGCGGCAGAAGCAGCAGCAGCAGCAGCAGTTATGAACACAAGGCAAGACAAAGCTTGCTCGCCTACGAACGACGCCAGATGAGACCCAGCGACACTGGAATCGTTGGGAATCTGCCCGGCACTGACAGGCCGCTTTCTCGGCTTGGCGCCTTGCCCGAGGCTTGGATGCCACTCGGCGGAACTGGAAGTATCGGCGGGCCAAAGGCTGAAACACGCTCGGCTCGGCGGAACGTAAAAATGTCGGCGAACAGGCGGCTATCGGCAGATAGATTCGTCAAGTTTGCGCTCTGAACAAACTGTTCGGAAACCTCTAGTTTTCTGGCCATCAAAACATATTGGTGTGTGTCTGTGTGCCTATTTCTTCTTCTCGATATCAACTATTCATGCACTAGCGTAGCACTGCGATGAAGCTGGCTGTTATGTCATGCTACCTATGTGAAGGCATCTATCTGATCAGGCTTGGCAAAATTCACAGATATCGAAAAAATACCGATTATAAGCAAGGCGTTGTTATTCGCTTCTAGATTTACCCAAACGTGTTATTCATTTCTCCCCAATGGTGCAGTGAAGTATAGCATATACGAAACGCTTCCAGGTTGATCACATTTAAGGTCACATATAATATATATACACTGACCGGGCAAGATGGCTTAGTGGCAAAGTTTTGTCTTGCATTCGGGAGGACTGGGTTCGAGACCCAGACCGGCCACTCTTAAATTGGTTCGCATGGTTTCCAATTTAGACAAGGTAGATGCCGGAGTGGATTAAAATTAGCCATGACATGAAAAAACCTTACACGGCAATTCCATTACGAAAAATCTAACAAAAAAGAACACTTCAAGGCGGGTAGCCGCCATGTTGTTATTTGTGTACATAACCAGATTCGTATTACGTAACATGTTACTCGTGTAATAGTGATTCTTGTGTGATTATATGTTATTTGTCATTCACTTAAGTATTGTATTAGTGTTGTGTTGTACATTGTTATGTTATTATATACTGAGAGACTTTATATATGCAAATATGTACGTGCTTATACACTAAAAGGCACCACGGAGAATATAGCATGCATTTGACGACTGTGCTTTAGAACACTACGATGTAAAGTATCGGAACCATGAGTCATTACACTTAAAGCCGATCATATAAATACTCTGCAAATCTCACAATCCTCGCGTAGTACTTTTTACAGCCAACATATTTGTGTTATTAGAAATATTTAAAGGCTTTAAGGGGTAAACATGCGCAGACTAACAGCATACGATTTCCTCTACTGGCTCCCTCCAACTAGCCCTGAGTTTAGAACTCAACTAAACTAGACTAACTAAATTGAACGAAAGAAAAACTCATAACAAACTAAACGTTATTTTTACGTTTCGTGCGTGTCGCGTTGATGTAGCCAATGAATGAAACTAAGTTAAGTTTGCGTCAAAATGTAAAATTGTCACTGCTTACTTCTTGGGTTGAGTTCGTTCTGAAAGCCTATCCTTCAACCACTTGTTCTTCTTCTTCTTTCTCTTTTCGCATACCGTGCATTTACATATGGAGCCGGCACTGACCTATTGGTGTTGTTGTATCAACATTACAGGCGGCTGCACCGTCCGAGGGGTCGATGGTGGCCGGCCTTCTGCTGCCCATCGAGCAGCAGCGGGGCGCGATTCTGCCCACCCTGGTGCCGCTAGGCCTGAACGAGAGCGGCGGCGGGCTGGACCTTAGCGGCAGCGATCCGCTCCGGATAGCCGGGCTCGGATCGGGCCAGCCGAGCAACGGGTCCGGCTCGTTATCGTCGTCTTCGTCGTCTTCGACGGTGGCCATGGGCGTCGACGACCAGGGCGCGCCGACGATGCTTCGGCCCGAGCTCGTCGACAATGGGCTCATCGAAAGCATCCTGCTCAAGATGAACGTGATGGCCATCGACGAGCGGTCTCTCGTCTGCCTGCTCATCGCCTACTCGCTGCTCATCATGACGGGCGCCCTCGGCAACGGGCTGGTGTGCGTCGCCGTGGCGCGCAAGCCCGCCATGCGGACCGCCCGAAACGTGTACATCATCAATCTGGCAATCAGCGACCTCATTCTCTGCCTCTTCACGATGCCGTTCACGCTCGTCGAGATCGTGCTCCGCTTCTGGCCGCTCGGCACGCTCACGTGTAAGCTTGCCGCCGGCCTCGAGGCGACGTCGATTTTCGTCTCAACGATCTCCATCACGGCGATCGCCATCGACCGCTACAAGGTCATCGTGTACCCGTCGCGCGAGATGTTCCGGCCGAAAGTCGCCTTCCTCACGATCCTGGCGATCTGGGGCTTCGCGTTACTGCTCGCCGCCCCGCTATTCGTCTACCGGACCGTGTTCCAGAACAAGATTCCCGTCGAGACTCGTGACCTGCTTCGTAGGCACGGATTCGAGACTGGCATGACGTCGCTAGACTACTGTGTTGAAAACTGGCCCCACGAACAGGGCAGGTAGGTGGCTGGCGGACACGGTTTGCGGGCCGCTAGGCAGAGCCGCTTGACCTGGATGCTGCGCAGTCAGTGTCCTTCCTTCCTGTCTATCGCTGGGTTCGGATTCATCCGTAACATTCGAGAAAGGCGTGTCCTCTCGTTCTACCGGTTTAGAATTTTTACACTTTCTTTACGACGCGTGCTTGTCTGCTGCGTCCTTTGATTCGATCTAGGTTGACGCTCTGCGCTCTTAATCTCGATATATTGATATACCCTGTGGTCTCTCGTCGTGCAGGAGTAGCTATGACTCTCTTTCCAGCGTGGCCTCCGCTGATGCACGCGAATTATGCGTGCTGCGAGCACCTTTCTTGCAAATAGAAAGTTGGTCAGATGCGTAAACTCTCTATAGTAATTTTTTTTGGCCCGTTGATCATGAGGCGGGGATAACGCTCTGTACCTAGTCAATCAGAAAACCACCAGGGAACCCATATATATATATATATCGATCCCCTGGATCACCCGGCGGAGCGAGTTAAATACTTACACTCGTATGTTCTGGAAGTTCTTGAGATGCATGAGGCACACCATGCAGCAGCTGGCATAACCTGCACCAGTTGGGTTACACACCAGTTGACTAAATCAAATTGTGCGCCCCGCCCCGGACGCGTTAGTACATTGGAAGTTTGTCGACGTACTAAATATAACCTGTAGTGTCACAACAAAACCCGTTAGGTACAACCATCATTTACGTTGTGTCATGTCTCTCGTACTTTCCCAGTCCGTTGTTGTTTTATTTAGTTGCCGAATTAATTTCTTCTCGCGAACGAATCACTACGCCCACACGGACACCGAAAGTGTCTCTGATGAAATTAGGTTACTTGAGACAGCTGTAACCATTCTGGCTTTAATCAGCTGACTGCAAGCATGACAATAAAAACGCTGCATCATCAGGTTCATAAAGGGCATGGCTTAGTTCAGTAATCGTGCTCAACTGCCGTTTTTGCTATACCTATTAAATGCCAGTTAGGTCCTAAAAGTCCAGATATCGTTGGTAAGGTCTCTTCAAAAATGAATGTCGTATACTCTGTACGCACTGCGTCTGCTGCTAATACTAGTTTTCTTGTTTTTTACACAAATTTAAATTAAGTTTCACCACTCGTGTTTAGATCGCAAGCAGTTTTTGATCAAGTGTGATTGCTCCGCGTATTAAAATCTAATCGTTTTTTTTTAGTTATTGGCTGTGTACAATCAGTAGCATACTGTCTACAAGCCAAGCATAGAAAGAGATGATTGCATCATCGTGCTGTGTCTGACAAGGAGTTTATCTTAGAAACAAAGGAGGGAAGAGCATATCTACCCTTAAAGAGCTTGAAGTATGCTCACAAAAGGCAGAGTTATACTTAACGTGGGTACAATTTGTTCAAGGTAAGACCCTATGCAGAGTACACCTGACGAAAGAAGAAATGGCAATCAAATTTTAAAAAAATGGCGATCAAATAGCAATGGAAATTTTGGTACAAAGGCTAGGTTGTTGACTTAACTTGTGGTAAGATTTGGTAATAACACTACTGACGCTTTCTGCCATTCAACGTTTTCCGTTACAGGTTCTACTATTCCGCCTTTACGATTGTATTCCAGTACATGTTGCCTATAATCATTGTGAGTTTAGCCTATGCGTCGATATGTCGCAAGTTGCGGTGTCGCATGGTAGGCACAGGCTCCAAGCTCGAAGAAAAGCTCATGCGTGAGCGACGCCGAGCACAGCTGTTGATCTCCATCACGCTTGTCTTCATCCTCAGCTGGTTACCGCTCAACATTCTAAACACGTACGTGGACTACTTCAACCCAGCCTTGCTCACTCGGGATCCGGCCACTTTCAAGTAAGTGAAGGTGCGCGCGTGCGCCAGAGAGAAAGAACGAGGGCGAAAAGAGGTGGTCGAAAGAGGAACAGGGCGAAATGAGGTCGAAATGCAGAAACTTCATGAATAGCAACCCTTCAAACGAGAGCTGTTTGTTTGGTGGCTATTGGGCTGCGTGCGTCTATTATTAGGCTGATGTATGGACATACGCATGAACACACGTGGGCGCAAGATATGATTGGCACGTTCGTTTTGTAGCAAATATGACACGATTAGCGTTGTAGCAATGTAGCAAGCCCTTCGTTTTGCTGCTGTCGGGGTAACTGCTGAGTAAAGCTATAGTAATCCAATTTGCTAGCTGGTTTGACATAGGGTTAATTCCAGCGGCCGGCGTAGCGCCCGCAGGCATCAAGAGCGCCATCAAGCAAGCTGCAGCTGCCCCTTTTCGTCGGTCCTGGTTCCATACCCATAAGGAGAAAGAAAGAAGACGCTAATAAGCCTACAGACATATATATATATATATATATATATATATATATATATATATGTGTGTAGTGTGTATACATGGTTCTCGGGAGAGTTCGATTGGCGCGGCCCGATCAACTAGTGGTCTTCTTTGCTGACACTGTAACTCGTCAGACAAATACATTGTGCCTTTCGCCCGCTCCTCTCATCGCTTTCGCAGTCTTCGTCCTTGTGCGTCCTTGCGCGCGCGTCCCCCACGTCCCGCACATGTATTGTATAGGGCTACGGCCGGTGGCAGCCTGCTGCGCACAACGCCGCCATTGGAACGAATAGGCAAATGGTCGTACATCGTCGTATGCATGCACGCATTCATCACCTTGCCTCGAGGGGGAACGAATCTACGTAGACGACATGCAGACGCACAGGTCGAGCTGTGTTCTGTGTTCTGCTAAACTACTAGGTACATCGTACTACTACTACTACTGCTACTACAGGGCAGTGGACGAGGTCAGAAAAGGCAACTGGCTTGACAAAACACCACCGTCGTATGTGCAGTAGCTTTTGTGCAGTAGCTTTTTGTGCGATGCACAAACACGACGGTTGCGAATGCCGTTGCGTGGGAGAAGCGTCTATCGAACCACCACGCTATATACAGCGGTTGGATGGCCACATCATTGACCAGATCTTCGCACAGCTGCGTCACTGCCACTCGCGTGGGCTGTGGGCTGATCAATGGCCCGGCAATCAACACACGCTGATTGATGCGGCGTACTGTCTCCGCGAGAAAACGGACACTAACTACTCGGTCACTAAGTGTATATTTTTGTACTGGCTTATTCGTTTTGCAGAATCTTGTTCGCCTGCTGTCACATGTGGGGAATGAGTTCGGCGTGTTCCAACCCATTTCTGTACGGATGGCTCAACGACAACTTCCGCAAGGAGTTCAAGGAGATTCTCGGGACGTGCCTGGGGAAGCATATTAAACTGCATACGCCCGTGCGTGCCAGCACGCTCGAAGAGTCTCAGGCACCTCCCGCTAAGAAGGACTCGAGCAGTCCGCCTGGAGGAGCCGCGTCCGATGTCAGACCCGCTCATCAGGAAGACACGGCTGTCCTACGAGACAGGGAGAAGGTGAGCACAACACTGCTCCAGGACGCCGAAGACGCCCGGCCCAGAGTGGCAATGTTGCCCAAAGTTCAGCCGACAGGCTCACTGGTATAAATAAAACACTAGTTAGCACGTTACGAACATTCCGAGCGTCCGATCTCCGCCATCTCATTGTTTACACGACTGGAAAGCAGGTCGGCAGCAGGTCAACAACCTTATCTGTACTGCTGAGCTAATTTAAAAACTAAGTGTGGGTAAATGGTTTCATAGCATGGTCGACTAGCCGTTCCCAACCCTACTGCAGACAGTAACTGCCAAATCAAGCAACAACAGAGCAAGAAAACGGTTGTCAACCGTGTGTATGCAGCCACGCCTGACGACAAATAGCGTGAGCACACCATTGGACACCAATTCGAGCCAAACCTGTATGTAGCTTCGGCCTGCATACGAACTGACTAGACAACAATGAAATTGCCGCATTATGGCCGCCGAATGTGTGCGTCTGTATGTCTAATTGGCAGATCAACTCGCCTCCTGCGCTCACGCAGAGTCACGCACATATCTCTGCGGAATGGGGTGGTTGCGGGGCGGCGTCTATCGCGTGTTGGCCATACACCGCCTTAATAATTGGTGTAGGAGCGTGATGATTCCATTGCCTGTAAAATCTCCTCGTCGTGGGTCCATCGTGGGCCTCGGGGGTTCGACTCGAGTTGTTGTCGTGTACAATGAAAGAGCATGCATGAACGCACACACACAGAAAACTGGCATGCGACGACTGATCGACGAAGTCGGCACCGTCCGGCACCTAGATTAAGGATGCTGTAATTATCGTTCGTACGCCACCACTGACTACTGACAGGGCGGATACGTGAAACGAACTAACTAGCTAACTAATAGCCAACACTCAATTATGCTGCCAATAACCACCCGTTACGCTAACAGCGACGCCGACCACGACAACAATAACAACAGCAACAACAACAACATCAGCAACAACTGCGGAGGCGGTCGCGTCCTTCAAACGGACATTTTTGTTTTGGGTGTACAACTTTTTGGCAAGTTGGTCAACTTCTCAATGAGCGACCGTTTATTATACCGGCGAACAGATACAGTGTTATCAGAGATCATCATGACCCGAATGCTCCGTTATCTTCTACAACTCAGATGCTTGACTATCGCGCAATGATTACCTATGTATATATATACATATATATTTATGATTGCCAGCCAACTTACTTTGTACAAAGGAAGCGTACGTACGACACACACACGTAATACACAAACAAAGAAAGTTTTTCTTCTCGAAAATGGCTAACAGAATAGGTCACACATGTTCTACGCTCACAGATACACGCACGCATATGTACATATACATATACGAATATACAAACAAGGGAAACGTTGTAAATAGAAACACAAAGCAGTTGAGCTGCGAAGTTCGCAATGTACATACGAACGCTCAGTGTGTCCGGATGTTAGAAAGTGTAACAATTTTAGCAACGACGGCAGCAACAATAAGAGCTGCTGCAACGACGAGAACAGCAACGACAACAAACACATAATCAACCACAACAACAACAACAATAACAACAAACAACAACAACAACAACAAAAACGAACAAACAACAACAACAAAAAACGAACAAACAGCAATAACAACAACAACAACAACAACAACAATAAACAAACAAACAACAACAACAACAACAACACAAACGAACAAACAACAATAAAACAACAACAACAACAACAACAACAACAACAACAACAACAACAATAAACAAACAACAACAACAACAACAACAACAACAACAACAACAACAACAACAACAGCAACAAAACAACAGCAACAACAACATCAACAACAACGAAAATCACAGGCAACAATGCCGTAACAACATGTAGAGCAACAACAACAGCAACACGGACGATGATGATGGTGATGATGACGACGAGCGACAGCAACAACACAGTATTAACAAAGACCACAGCCACAACAGTAACAATAAATATGGCATAGAGACATGGCAACAAGACAGCCACGCTAAGAGCAACAGCAGAAACAACAACCAAATAGGACATCCTTTAAAAAAAGCGTGCCCACGTCAAGTTTCGTCACGTACAAAGGATGCGTTGATTAACTTTTTGCGTTATATATATATATATATATATATATATATATAATAGCGTTAACCTTCACGTACTGCGTAAGCATGAACGTCACCGCTGTACGTTTGTGAATAGACTGAAAATGGCGGATAAGCGTGAATTTACGGCAGGATTAATCTGGAGTACAGAGTGAAGTATTTTCACTAAAATAACAACAATAAAATTAATGTTTGTTCAACACAAGTTGCGGTGCGCATTTCGTTGAGTATAGTGTAATAATTGCCTGAGGTGTTACTCGCAAAGCGTACAGCTCATAGATTTTCGGCGAATTGCCCTATCGCAGGGCACACCTCGAAGTACGACACTTAAACTAGAGCACACGTTAAAGCACACTGGCAAATTGCAGGTCATTTCATCAATGCTCACAACATGCCTGTTCGACAGCGCGTGCTCACCAGGCGGCGGACCAACTACTATCCGTATAAACACTGCGTGAGGGCATGTAATAGGTAATTAGGATTCATGTGGCAATATCTCTACTCATGGCATACTCATCGCTCGCGCAAAACTCCTAGTAGATTGTGGCTCAAATATTGTAGATCATTCGATTCAATGCTTCTTGCCTCGGCGCCCTAGATCAGAATTCCTCGGAGTGTCCGCGCCCCTATTAAATCGTAGTAGACAGAATGGTGCTGACTTTTATGATGAGATTTTTGGCGCCATTTTATGGTAATGGTTTATTGTTCGATCCGTACTCGGAGTCTCTTCGATCTTTCAGCCCGGTCAGTCGGTTATTTGCCGTTCTCTCTCAGGATGCTAAATCACGCCGAAAACGCCAAGTCGACATCATGACATGTCGTTGCGGTTGGTAAAGAAATTGCAAAGTCTATTTAGCAAACGAACGATCGTGTCCCTTCTTTTGCTTAATCAAAGAGAGTGCGAGACAACGAAACGGAACAACACTAGCGTCGATACCGGTAACGACAAAACTGGAGCGCAGAAGGCGCTGCGTCTAGCTCCAGTTCGGTCGTTGTCGGTATCGACGTTGTCATTGTTCCGTTTCGTTGTTTCGCACTCTCTTTGTCATTCCTCCGTTTGATAGTACGGCGTTGCTATTTTTAGCTACCTAAAAGAACTGTTTCGTGTCGTGCGCGTGCCATATCCGAGACTAGACCTTTAAGGTTCAAGTAAGGGAGGTTTTTCTAGTCTCGGAGGTTCCTCCTCCGGAGGAGGACTGCTACTCTATGAGCATATTCGTTTAGGATTTGAAACTTGTATTTCGGCGTGAGTACACAGGCGAGTTACAAAGAGCAGTTATGCTGCCTTGGTGTGGGCCCGAACATACATAATGAAGGTCAATCAACGCATAAATGTTTCTACCAAAAAGGCGACATTACGCTCTGTACAGGTTTGCTTGCGGATAACCGATATCTGATGTCTACACAACAAGAACACCAGTTTTGCACTTTGTTTTGCTAAGTGATAAGTCTAAAGGGCATAGGCAAGGTTGCTCTAAAACTGTCTCTCGGCTGAGTAATCTAATTATGACTTTTTCCTATTTCTCTAATTCCAAAGCTCACTTATTATTGGGAATAATTATTTCCATGTGTAGTTCCCGCTCTGAAAAACCGACATTTAGCTTCTACAGAAGACGCCTGACACATTTGGTTATAATTACAGGTTTTTTTATTCAGAAGGAGTTGTCGTACGAGTCGTCGTAATGATGCTCTGCGTGACGGTTTGGTGTTTCTGGTGATATGTGCAAGTATCAGAAGGAAATATTTGTTAGTGAGTCTAACCAGGTAATCCGCAAAGCTAGCTTAATCCATATTTCGTTTTCCGGCCAAACGACCTCCGCCCCGCGTATTAATACAAACAATACAGCCGAAGATTGCACATTTTAATTTTGCGATTTACTATATTGCTGGGCGAGTCATAGAATACGCACGTGATTCTCTAGGCCACGATTATCTAAAACTCTAACAACACCTTTTTAAATAAAGCGGACCATATATTGTGTGTATTGCAGTGCTAATGCATAGGCTATCTGCCGCAATACAGGACCCAATATAAAGCAGTTCCCTTTTGTGAAAATTGTCTAGCGCAATAAAGGGGGACTAGTAACTGGTAGAGTTTTCCAAAATACTATTGCAATGGCCTATTATTTCCGTTGTTTATGCCTAACCAACTTGGTAAATGTTTAGACGCCGACCTCTGCGAAAAACGGAGGCGCCGTTTGCCCAAGCATTGCATGCCCCCAGGGATTGATCTCACCACACAAGCAGCATATGTACTATGTCCCACAGGTTATGACCTACACGGTAGTTTGTAAAAGCGACGCGTTCGAATCAGGTATCAGCGACAGACCTGATAAAGTGTAAGCTGTTTACTTTGGGAATAGCTGAATAATACGTCTAGTCATTGGCGTCACGACACAGCCGTAACAACGACTAGCTTGGCATGCAATAAAATACTACTTGATCACCGCTTGATTGCACCTACACCGTCAGATGAATGTTGCATAGCCTAAAAGGGCACTTTATCAGAATCAAACATTACTGCTGATCCGTAATAAGAGAGCAACTTACTAGCAACTAATTGAGAACAACAGATCACTATCTAAATTTTTTCATGTAGCCGAATATTATATATAGCCGCGCCATATAGCCGCGCCACACCGATATTTACAACCAATTTTACTAGAAAGCCATTATGTGTATGCAGTGGTAGTAGAGTAATGAGTAATTAGTTGATGGAGTTCACTTTAATAGGGGAGGTTTTTTTTTTAATAGAGTATATACTTCGCATCGTACAACAACACTATTAAGTCCTTGCACGAATCAAAGCCATTGGGACAGGTCAAATTCGGAACGCTCTGCTGTAGAAGCTCCGAAATGACGTCGAAGCTGCGGAGGCTCGTCGGTAATATCTTCGCCGTCTTTGGTAAGAACCTTACACTTAAACGCACCTGAGGGTGATTGTTCGAAAAGTTTCATGATGGTAACCTTAACTTGCTGTATGAGCCAAATCCGTAGGACTTTTAGTGCCAAGGCGGATGCCGTGCGCTTTACGATAGTGCAGCAAAACTCTACGATTACAGCCTTAGAACGAGCAACAAAACTTCAAGTCGGCCATAAGCTGTTAGCAAAGCGTTTAGCCTGCCTAGCAATCGATGTTCTTGACAACCTGGAGTCAGTTCGAAACTCTGTAAATAGATTCCCTATACAACGTACTTAGCCATCCTAACAAGTTAGATTGTTTGTAGAAATTGCGTGTCATCGCTGACCCGTTATAGACTGGCCCCTTTAAGATCATTGGATCACCTATGAAAAATAAAAATACAGCAAAGAATATAGATATTACGCTTAAAAAACGTATGCAGTTTATACGGTCATCGGTCTAAGCGAGACACGAGCGAGCCTACGCTGTGGTAGTTGACGGTCATAGGCATAACTTATTTCGAATCTTTAAGAACAAGCAAGATAATTAACACCGTTGCACCGCACTCGGTTGCAAGACTAAGCAAGCTTTCGCTTGCAAACTCCACAAAAAATTTTGAGGAATTTACATAGCGAAATCCATCATTTCAGCAATTTCAAAAACAAAGATTGAATACTCAATGGCAGAGATCATTCGGACGAGAGGCGGCCATTTTTGTAATCGACTTAAAGCGGCACGTTTCAGAACGTTCATGAACTTTTCCCATACACCTAATATTTATACAGCATTTTACAAATCCTAGTTACGTGCGAGCGCCCAAAAATCGGGACGCAAACATGGTAAAATTCAAGTTAGAGCTTAGAGTAGAACAGGAATTTGGTAAGGTGAAGATAAGGCCGTCAGTGCCAAACCTCCTGGCATGTTATGGCAAAATAGGACCTCTAAACCTAATGCAAGAATTGAGGTTATCTCATTTCAAATAAGAAGCATATGAAGCCAGAATGTTTTCAAACTACTATGTGCGGCAGCAGTAGCAGCAACATCATCATCATCGCGGCGGTGGCGCTGACTGGCCCGTCGCCAGGAGTTTCTATTCGCGCAGAGAAGTTATGTCAGTGTCGCTTAGCGGTGCGATGTACGCGCTCGTATAACGAGTTTTACCAACCATGGTGGTTGGCGAATGTTTATGGGACAGGTGTTAAATAGTTTGACAAAGTGGTGAGTCGCTGTTCGGCGCACTGTTTCCGTTCGTGCGGATATGTGTGTATTCTAGATGAATTTTCAGTCATTTTGCCGTTCTCTGGTTGGATAGCTCTAGTATTTAGCTCTAGTTCTATTTTGAATTTCACACACTCGGTTGCTGCTTGTTTAAGAGGGAAGAAAACAAGTACGGATTCGGCGTAATGTCGACAAAAAGGAAACATTTTGAGTGTTCGCGAGAGGGGTGGGCGGGGGGATGAGGAGGAGCTGCACTGATTATGGCGCTAACGCCGGTGATTGGTCGCACCGCTTTCTTTGCAAGATTACTAACGGGTGCAGTACAGCAGAGAAAGTTCGACCAAAATCGATGATTGCCTATCGAAAATAGGCTTTAATGAGTGCTTGTATACGACTCGAATTTGAATTTTGTCGCGGCTGACGAACAAATTTGGTTGAGGACTGCGATTGCTTTTCGGATTTTGCGGGCGGTGTAGTCTACGTGTGAGTTCATGTAAAATTGCTGCTTATCATCCTCCAAGATATTCGATTGTGTCAGTTTTCTGTATAAGTGGGCAGTTGCGTGTATTGTTTGGTATATGATTATGTAGTTGGATTGTGTCAGGTACGGCTAGGTCACAACGACTTTTTAGTCAAAGTCTATACATTCTGTCTTGTCGTGGTTTATTACAAGTCCGTTTGTTTTTATTCAATTTCCTACATGCCTCAGTCCAATATGGTGTCGGTCGTAGTAAGGGTTTTGTCTATGCACGAGTGCAGTATTGTCTGCGACTATGTATTTGGTTAATCCGTCGTGTAAATGAAAAATGTCATTACAGTACAATTTGTAGAGTAGTGGCCCGATCACGCTTCCCTGGGGGACACCGAAACGTCTTAGATCTTCTTCTGACGAACCACTATTATATGAACATCTCTGTTTTTCACAATGAAGATCGTGGCGATTACATTTAATGCTCGCGAAGTGATTTCCATATCTGGCATCTCTTTTAAGCGACGATCCTGTGGTAAGGTGTCAAATGCAATTAACTCACCAAAAGTGCTTCACAGTGATATTAAGTGTTTAAGTTTGTTGACCAAATAGCAGGTATTATATTTTGTTAGATAAGACGGTTTACAGAAACCGGATTGGAGCATTTAAGTAAATGATATGGTGTGCACTGTTGACCGCAACGTTGACAAGTGCATGATTCCTCAGCTTCATGGTGGCCAGGTCGAACACAAATTTATGGTGAAATCCGTGCATAGCGAATCGAAGAGTGAGATGACGATTTGCCATATTAGGATCCTTCCACGTGGCCGAGGTGACGGCAGGCGTGATAAAAAAGGCTGGCTCGTCATCGGTCAGTTTCGCCGCCCAATTCTGAATGTGCTGCCTAAATGCCTCAGTGTAAGGCAGGTTGAAGCTTCGCTGCAAAGTCTCTGTGAAGAGGGCTGTTCCAGCCGCCAGCTGGACAAGTCGGTTGCGGCTTGTTCTGTGGACACCCAGGGTACGTTTGAGGAATGCAACCTTGAGTCTATCGAGATCAGCAAGGTTCGCTGTGCTGAGGTATGGCCATATCACTTGTATCCCAACATCTGAAACCAGAACGGAGAATAGGAGAGGACTGAGATTGTCCCCCTGAGCCACCCCTGTTGTTGAACCAAAGGTTCATGCTCAGACACTCCGTCATCGAGGATAACTGTGCCCTGTTGAAAGATTGAGGCAATCAGCTGAAAAAAATTTGCGATACTCTGAGATATGCCAGCTTAGCCACAATCAGTTTCTGCGATGCTGTGTCAAAGGCCGATTTAAAGTCTACAAAAACGGCGTAGAGGGGCAACTGTTTTTGAGAGAGATTCGACCGAATCTAGCCAAGGAGCACCGAGCAAGCAGTCATCGTCGACTTTCCTCTTCTAAATCCATACTGCTCTTCAGGCAAGCCATTCACGTCGTCGAGAAACGCCTCCAGTCACTTGGTCAATCAATATACTAGCTGCTTGTACACAACACTTTTCTTCGCAATGCCACGCCAAGATGACGGGGAGAGCGGATTACGTTTCGTATTCCGTATGACTCTCAAAATAATTTCCTTCCATAACGAGTGCAAGGGTGCATATTCTTGTACTTTGTTGAATAGAGCGTGTATGAAGGAAACCAGCATCTTATATATATATCTTGGTGCAGGTGCTTATTTTGCACTTAATCCGGACCTTTACAAGATTTTGCCTTCAGTATGTTGTTGATAACATCATATTCAGTTACCTTAGCCAAGATACCCGCTCTAGCTTGCTTAGTCAACTCATCCCACACAGATATAAGTTTAGGAACGTTTTCTGGGATGGTATTATCGGTTACGTACATCTGCCCGAAGTACGCTCTTAACTCCTTAGATAGAATAGGGACGGTCCGGGATTCGCTCCGAATCCATTTATACGGTTGTCTCATGGCTTCGAGAATGACACGGTGTTCTTTATTTAGAGCATAGTTCCTTTTGGCTGACCTGGTCATCTGTTTGTACGCTCTGTTGAGCCACTGATATAACGGCAACATAATTTCGGGACAGAATATAAGCTTGAATCAACATAGTGCTTAAACTTATGCAGCTCTGTGTTCATCCAAGGGACGCTGCGCCTGGATCGCTTTTCGCAGACGCTTCGTCGTATGACTGAAACAATTCGACTGGCGTACTCATCAACCGAAAACTCTTTTGGAGGCGGCAAGATTTCTCGGGAGCATAGAATAAGACGATCAATGTTTAGCGACTTGGACCATTTTGATCTTCGTTGAACTAGAGATTTTACCGGCAGCCGCGCACTGAGTCCAACCGGAAGATGCAATTTGGTTTCGAAAGTTGTACGTTGCGACAGCACGTTGTGATACGTCACGGAGGTCTCTTCCATGTTTGTTGCAAATAAATCGATCGTCTATTTCCCCTGTGGTCCCACAAATGTATGCACATTCGGAGAGGTAGCAAGCCATAAACCTCGATCATGTAAGGTGTTGATCAACGATCTGGACCTACTATTGCTGGGTTTATCCATTGGGCGGTTTAAGACACCACAGAGTAAAGTTGGTTTTCGTAGATCAACTAAATCTAGCGACCGACACAGCTTATCGAGTAGATTAAATATTCTCTCCGCAGGACTTGAGTCTATGGCAACGACATTACATTTCTCGGTGGCTAAAATAACACAGCCGTCGTCATTATACTGAATTGTTACTTCATTAGGTCTGCCATCGTACAAAACAGCCACGCTTCCACTTGGTCTTCCTGGTCCTGCTGCGTGTTGTGCCAGACGCTCAGCAGTGTAAAATCCATTCACGTTGATGCTCTTTGTAGACCATGTCTCAGTTAGAATAAGGATGTCAAACGCGGATAAATTCTGCGTGCGGGAGTAGATCCAGCCTGTTTTGGCGCCTTCGATATTCCACTGCATTATGTTTAATTCCAGCGTCCGCTTCGCACAGGAGGGCGCTGCAATCGGAATGGGCACTGACCCATGTCCATCCAGGAATTCTCGGACAGAGCAGCGAACGGATTGTATGAGAGGTAGGGGTTGGCCACCACTGGGGGGAACCCTAACAAATTACCCGGGTTACGCTCTCGATTACCATTACGGTTGGTCCGAATGATGTTCGGTATACGTTGCTGCTACCAGTGGTTGTTGTTCTTGTTATTAGCATTTTGCCTGTTGATTCTGGTTCCTCCGTTATTAGATTGCCTTTGCTGCACCTGAAGACATTATTTGCCATTACGAATCGGGTGATTCGGCAGTCTCTTGACATCGTTCTTAGCCGCTGACACTGCTGTCTGTTGTTTATGAACAACTTTGTTGACGTTGGTAATCTTCTTCGAAGTGCGCAGCAAGGATGACAAGGGATTCTTCACTCCAACAAATTTGCATGCATATCGCACTAGAACGTTCGCAATCTTATTCCCCGAAATCTCGTCGTATCTGAATACTTGAGATATGAGTCTTAATAGAGAGAGAGAGATCGGCCTTAAGTTGTCGATATCTTGTTTGTCACCTTGTTTGTGCAGGAGCGCCAATTCTAATCGCTTTAGGGGCACTGGAAATTGCCCGTGTGAAAATATAGCGTTTGTTAGTTTCAATACAATAAACGTGAATGTCTCTTTTTGTTGTTTATTGATGTTGTTTGTTGTGTGGTCGTCTCCTGGTGCTTTATCAATTTTACGTGTTGTATTTCTTTATGTATTTATTATTTGATTGCCGGTCCAAAGAAGCACAATGCCTCGTTGAAAGTGTATGTAGGCAGGTTGTTGTTGGCCGATGTCTACCCGGCTGACAAACTCAGACGCTCACTGACTGTAGCAAGTTTGTTGGCGCAACGGTGCCCCCTTATGTATTCATTAATAACTCGCCATCGTCTCTTTTTCTTGTCCCCAACACACATTGTCTTGAAGTAGGCATCCTTTGTGTGTCTTAGTTGTGACTTAATGTGCTTTTTAAACCGGCTGTGTTTAAGGCCTGGCTTTGTTTTGCTTATCTCAAAAATACTGTCTCTTTCTCTCATCGTTTTTTAATATGCCTGATGTTATTCTGGCTTGGGTATGGTCTTATTTGCGCGCGTGTGACCTACTTTTGTATAGTATGGGGCGTTCTGCTGACATGCTTGTAGTGAGGCCTTGATGACTCTACAGATTGCTTCTGGGTTCTTTTCATGACCTAATAAATCGATCCATTTCATTTTCCACTAATAAGGTGTTATCAACACCAGCAACGCTGACTAGCTGTTGGATTAAGCTGGCAGTCGTGGCTGACGACTCTTTGGCGGGACGAGGCGGGATGTTGTGTATAACAACATCCCGCAGTAACACTAACTGTTCGAGATTCAGAAGCCGCTGGCTGTCAGCGGTTTCCACCGTTTGGCTGCCTTCGACTTTGTCGAGCCGCTTTGTTGGTTTCTACAGGTCTCTCTGAATGGTGTCAATTTGTTTGACTTAAGCAGTCTGCTATGTTTGTTGTAACTGCTGCGATATCATCGTGCACATTGGGAACAGCTTCAACGGCATTTTTTTATATCTGACAGTTGATTGTGGATGAATCTTAGTATATCAGTGGTGGATTGTTGAGATGGTGCCCTCGCAAACTTCACAAAGCCACTTGTCTCGGGATTTGGACTCTGTAGGCAGGCCCCAGAACGTTGGGTGTACAGTAGTCTTACGGACCTTGCAAACCATGAGCATATTGTCGATGGAGCTCCTTTCACAGCACAACTCGCACTTAAGCATCACTTTGCTGGAAGATTGGTGTCACTTGAGGTGTCAAGAAACTTGATATTTCACCTTTTCCAGGAAACCGGTGTGGTAGCACCCCAATCCGACATGTGGGGACGGATGAATGTTACTAAACACACCGCTTGCTTGAATTTTGCACTCTCATCCCAGATCTTCTAATCTGAGAGTACCACGGACTGGCAGAAGCTGTGGAGGGTGCCCATTGGATTAAACAGCTAGGTCCATTAACATGCAAACCCGGTCTTTTTCTACTTCGCGTCGCCATTCCCGTTCTGCAGTAGAGGCAGGACACCCAAGGTGTTATTTGTAGCCTATGCAAATATCTGAAAATCGCCGTGTCCTGTCGAAAACTGCGTCATGTATACGTCAGCTCTCCTCCGGAACGCTCGTTCCATTTTTATGACGGGATAGTGTCCCTGAGAGATGCTCCTGAATTACCGCGTGGGACCTTGTCCTATTCGCCCTGCCAAGGGGCCTGCATTTTTCTTCTTCTTTTTTAAGCAGTGGGTTATCCTTTATTTGCTTGCGCTCATCAACTTTTAGGTCCTACGGGATAGTGTCTGCCATAAATAACGCAGGCGGAGTGCTAACTGTCCTGTATGCCTGCGTGATCCTCATTGCAAGGGAACCCTGCGTTCTTCTAAGCAGACACGGTAGACTTTTGTGGGACGACCGCGGAAGACTGCTAAAAACGTTCTTGACGTCCAACAGAACTCTTTAATCTTTACTATGCCAGACCGAATCGTATCGGCATTGGATACTACCTTGTATATAGCCGTGGGGACGGACCCTTGTGTTTTGAATTAGTATTGGCCTCAGAGAGAAGCTATTTTTTTCAGCGATGTTCCTTATCCTTTTTATTACAGTCTTCATTCCTTAGGCTCATATTATTCGTGTTAGGTATATACACAATATGACGTTTATTATCACCTTTGTTAGGTACATTGTAAAACTTGTGTTAGTATACACATGCCTGTTCCGTATTCAAATATACATCCACATTATTCCAATCCGAGGACAATCTGCTTTCCGATGTCCTCATGATAAAATAATACGTTATTGGGATCTCTTTACTAGAGCAAGACTCCCCAACGAAGTCACTTCAGGGCATGACGCTGCGTGGTACCGGGCGCAAAAATGCCCGCACCTACTGCAAATACAGGCATCGCACGGGTCATGAAAACCTAATGTTCTGCAGATAATGTGGTGATACCCATGAACTGCAAAACGTGTTACTATAAGCCTAATGGTCCTGTTAAGTCCCTTCCATGCTTTGATGGTCATTGCACACGTATCATAGAATTCAGGGTCGATTTCTGCCATCTTCCGCTCCCATAAGCTAATTAACTCTAAGTAAGCTGGAGTGTCGGAAGGTCGAAGCGTCGTTTAAGATCTTCTATAAATAGCGGCGTGCCACCTAAGAGGTCAACTAATCTGTTTTGTGTTGAGCGGTGCAGCCCCATGACACGTTTGAGATATGCTGGCTTTATACGATCGAGCATCTCAAGCTGCAACGCGGAATGGTACTCCCAGATTACTTGAATTCCGTATGCAGCAACAGATGCAACCTTCATCTCGAACAGGGCCATTGCTGACTGTAGCAATAGCTTCGATGGCGTCTGCACCCTAACACTCACAAGTAAAGCTCGCCCAACCCTGTCCTTCAGGTGCTCTTTGAAGCATCGGCCGTTGGTATGTAGTACCACCCCCAAGTACTTGAAGCTATTCACATACACAAGGGTCGTTGGCCCTATACGAAGTGGGTCGGATTCGGCTAGTCGCCCTCTCCGGCGTAATTTCATAGGTTCAGTTTTATCAAGGTTGATTGTCAGGCCGGTATCTTGTACGTACGCGGAGAGTCTTGTCAATGCCTGTTGGACATGAAAACGACTTCTTCCGAAAATGACAAAGTCATCTGCATACAATAACTTTTGACGTGATAAGTAGATCCTTGGACTCGGGATGGCAAGTCACTCAACAGCAGAGAGAACAGCAGAGGGCTTAGAATATTGCCCTGCGCGACACCAGTCGTTTAGGCAAACGGCGGGAGCTGGGACACCCCGTCATCGATACTTACTGAGTTTTCCTGTAGCAAAGCCTTGATTAGCCGGAGCATGTTAAGCGGAACTCCGCACTCAGCAAGGTTTATCAGGATCTTGTCTCTAGGCGCCGTATCGAACGCAGATTTGAAATCGACGTATACTGCGTAGAGTGCCTGTTTCGGTCGGCTAATGGCGCTGCGCACTTCGCTTAGTAATAGGTTGCATGCCGTGATCGTTGAGCGCCCCGTGCAAGAACCGTGCTGTTCGTCCGGTAGAAGGTGCTGAGCCTTTGGTATGATGATAAGCAGCGCATCACTCTAAGTTCGTGGTGGACGTTCATGACGAAGGCATTTCTCTAAAGTGCTCTATCAAGACAGCGGAGTTCTTAAAACACGAGGACGATTTTACCCATTTTATCCACCTGTGGGGCTCCTTGATTACCTGTTTCAGTAGCTTATCTTCCTAGCCACGGAGGCTAGTCTACAGCTTGTATTAAACCATGGTCGTTGTCGACGCGGGCTCCGTGCACAGACAGACGATGTGATTGGCTCTGTCAGTACACCCGTGTACGATTCGATATCCGGGTCACGCTGTACTGGGAATAACGCTGCAAGCTTTAGGCCAAACTTATTTAGGTCAAGTGCTTTAGCTAACCCAGCGTTCCTTCGCGGCGAAGTCTCTATTTTAGGGAGTTACATTTCGACTCCTACTGGAACATGCCATTTATTTAAAGCTACCACTTTTATGCAGCGGGTTGCTTTTTCCAATATAACAAGTTTTATCCGAGTCTACGCTGAATGCAAATATATCATTTGTGGGAGCACTACCACCGTTCGGGGGGCACGCGGGTCCACCCCTACCTACGGGCATTCGGCAAACTGTCGTATGATCTCAAATCAGGAGATCCAGCAAAGCACCGTAATCACTGTCTGAACTGGTCTAATAAAACGAATTTGTGCTTGATTCCGCAAAAAACATCCGCAAATATAGCTAGCTTTTACATACACAAAACATACGGCAACCATTTTTAATTAGTTTAATTTTAAATAATTTATTAAAATACTTTTTTTTTCAGCGTTTTTAATCGAGGGTATTCATTAAAAGTATTATTCTTTAAAATGCCACGGGACGCCTAAAACTTAGATGTATTCGCTTCTGTATTGATATATTGGCTTTAAATGAAAACTTTAAACTTATACACATGCAATGTAGACAATTGGGTCGTCTACGCCACTTTTGTGGTTTATTTGGATACAATAATATACTTGACGACGATAGAAGGAATTGGAGGCAGGCGGCCTGATAGTGTATCTTCCATACTAAAGATAAATCGTTGGCAGATTTCGCCAATGGCAGATGACATTGGCAGCAGTTATATCAACGCAGGCGCCAGATGAAACCGCAAATGGTGCACCATTGCGATCCGCAATAACTCTCGTTGACGGCGGTACGAGTCTAGTTTCGTTCAGCCATACGTGAACGAATTTCGAAGCCTCTCTATTTTTGGCTATCTTACCCTCATCGTTGTCCACGAGTAGGATAACTCATGAATCATCGTGGCATCGCGATATCAATAACAGCTCCGTGCAGACAGAATTGCGTAAGGCACATTATTGACACACGTCGCTCATCGAATGACTTATATTATCCCAGGCCAGGTGCACTTTGTAGAAATAATCGAGGGACCTCGGCACGGCTCTGTCAGCACGGCGCGCAGCAACCGCAAGGAAAACCAGGTACCAAACGTTTGATCAACCTTAGCGTTTCTGCAACCTAGTGTGTCGTGTGTTTAGATAGTTTGTCTAGTTATTTCGATAACTGAAATAATAATAATATTTTATGAATTTAATGTTGTTCTGAGTTGGCTTTAAGGCACATATTTTATAACTAATTTGCGCGAGCCTAAGCCCGTTGGCATAGGGCATTATTTTGCCAATGCTAACCACAACTTGTGTGCAGGAGCATTGTGCTGGTGAAACAGGACGACCTTCGTCTGCTAAGCTGGCCGTGTCTCAGTAGGCGTCTTTTGGCGTCTCTAGCCTGAGTGTTGTTGTTGTTGTTCATGTTGATTTTCGTGCCTTTGTTGTTGTTCAGTTGATTTTCGTGTACTTATTGTTGTTATGTTGTTTTTATTTTTGCCGATTTTTGTTATTTTTGTTGTTGTTTATCCTGTTTTCGTATTTGTTGTCGATTGTTGTTGCTGCTGTTGTTGTCGCCGTCGTCAGATACGCTTTTAGTTGTTCTCGATTCGATTGCTCGCTCGAATTGCCGATTGCGATGTTCTGCCAAACATACGGAGATCGGCACACGTCTAATAGAGGCCGTCGGCGCCGCATACATACGTCGGCAATAACATACACTGCACTCCAGCTCTGGCGGCCAGCTGTGCTGTCATCTCGTCATTGTTGCCGAAGTTCTCGGTTGCTACAGTGGCTTCGGCGTAAGTGTATGTAAGTTGACGCAGCGTCGTGCTGCGCCCTGACCTCAACAATAGCTCCGTCATCACCGTTGTTCATCAGCGAGTCACGCGCGCAGGGCATAATCTTCTTCGTCATCTCCTGGTGACGCGTTTCGCTCTGCGCTTGTACTTCAGGTAACAGCACTCTTACTTTCTATTTATATGTATATATATATATATATATATATATATATATAAATAATCTCTCAGCAATCAGCCACAAGCAATTTAAGCAAGCGGGCGGCGGTTACCATAACTAGGTCAAACCGTAACAACTGCTGCTGCCGCTGCATACCTCGTCCGCCGTTTGCTTATCGGCGTCAGCATCATTCTCATCGCCCCGTGATCATCATTGTCGTATATGTTGTTGTTGTTGTTCTTCTTATTGTTATGGTTGTTGCTGTTGCTACTGCAGTTGTTGTTGCTGCTGGTGTTGCTGTTGTTCTTGCTGTTGTTGTTCTTATACTCGTCGTCGTCGCCGTCGCTGTTGTTGTTGTTCAGAGCTTTGTTGATGATGGTTGTGGTTAGAACCATCGCTTCAGTCGGGTGGAGTTGGGCTGACTACGACAGGCTGCCGTCACCGGCCCAGCGTCCGCGACCCCCCGCAACGTAATTCGACGGCTACGGTCATCATAAGGCTATTATTTTACCCCAAACCCCCACCTCTCTCTCCCTCTCTCCCTTTCTAACTCGCGTTCTCTCTCCCTCGCCATCGCTTTTATTCCTTCATCTCTCTATCTTTCTCCTCTATTCCTCTCTCTCTCTGTGTCTTTCCCACTATTTCCTGCGTTGGGTCGTCGTAATTCGTCGGCAAGGCCGGGCTGTGACATTTACGAGTCGTATTGAGTCGTACCACCACTACCACTACACAACTACTACTACCAGCTGGTAGCACCCTTCGTTTGCCGCCCTGCCGCCACTTCGAATACCCACCGAGTTTTGGCGTTCGGTGCGCGCCACGAGCGTGCCAACGCCTTTCTGGCCGCTGACGCCATTACGCCGCTTCGCCAGCTTGCCGCTTCCATCGTCGTCGTCGTCGTCGAGACTCGAGAGCGCGCCGTTTCCAGGTCTTGTCGAACAACAACCGGTCTATCGGCACCGTGGTGGGCCATCGCCAATCACACACACATACATAAACACACATTCATCACGGCCAGCAGCGAGAGGTTCTCGCTAGCTGTGAGGTTCACGCCTCGCGGTCACCCATCATTACCCACCGCAGCACAGCATGCGGCTAGCTACGCTACCCATCCGCAGCTGAACAGCGGATTGTGTGTCTCGATGAACGGCCCGTCCACCCGCCGGCCAACGGTGACCACTACTATGCGACGCTCACATGCACATGCATAAACGCCGGGAGCATTCATCGAGGGGGGGTTCATCCGCCGAGAGGAGGAGAGGCTGTCAGCAGACGGCCCCTAACCTGGGCCCGTCGAGTGTGGTAACTAACCGTCGTATCCAACCGAGACAGGAAAAGAGCTTTGGGCGGCCTCATAAAAGGGACATCATCGCCTCTGTCTAGTAGCCTCTGTCTAGACAAGGACAGGAAGCAACAGGGTCTGACAACGACGTCGACAAGCAGAAAGCGAAGAAAAAGAAAAAGAACACCAGCAAGGCTGACAGCAGCGATACGAAGAGTACGATGGTACGATTCGCGCATACTGTGCAACTTCAACGACGACTCGCCCTTCCTTGTGAGCTCATCAGCTGTGTGAGGTGTGATCAGATCAGCAGGGGCCAGGCAGCTCAGGTGCAAACCGCTTGCGAATTGATTGCCAAGGCCGGCCATTGTCTTTTACTCTTCTTCACGTTTGTCATTGATCGACATGGCTGGCTGGCACCTTCTTCAGCCCGACTAACCTTGATGAGTCCTACCTAACCCGAGTTACCTATTAGCAATGACTATTAGCGCGGCGGCTACAATCACTTTGTTTCTACATTTTGTCACGTTATTTCGCAGCACGTCCGCACAATGGCACGTACATTACGCGCTTCATGGTTATGACCAACCAATGTGCAACCGCTGTCGCGATGTTGCCTCTGTTGGAACGTTTGGGCTCTGATTTTATCATAGATTAACTATATCAACGAAACTAAACAGCAGCAGCAGCATCATGGCAAACTCAATTACGTCAAACGGGCCGCCTTTTGATGTCTGTTCGCTAACTACATATAGCTTTAACTATTGTCTGTGCGAGATCCATTAGCAGAGATGCAAATTAGACGCTTCGTTGGAATACTCCCTCAAATGCTGCGACCTGGATGGTGTCGGCACTGAAGAGAGCCCAGAGCTAATTCTTTCTATTTTAATGGTGCCTCTAGCATACGCTACATATGAATGTGTTTTAAGATCGTTTTGAGTTTACGTTGTATATCAGCGTCAAAACGTAGTCATACATACAATCAGCACCGAGACAAAGAGTAATTGTTGCTGGGTTGCCATGCTCACCGCTAGGACATACTAAATTTCCCGAGCATAGGATACAGGCAGGATACAGACGAAGACCACCTACCATTCATTAAATAGTATAGTTTGTTCTCAACGAGAAGCTTAAAGCATCTAGTCCAACAGTCTTTAGTAGCGTTTATACCACGAGCAAAATATTCAGAACATTGCCACACAAGATACTCGTCTGCGGCTTATATAACATGAATGTTGCTATAATATCTCCTGACGGAGATGTATTTTTTGAAGTCATCAACCAGATAATAGTTGCATGGGGGCAGGTCCGGGGAATTTGGGGAATGCTCGACAATTTGGAACTGTAGTTCGCGTAAAATGGTCGTGGCAAAAAGCGACGTGGGCGGTCGCATTGTCGTGGTGAAACAGTACAGTTCTCTTCTATATCGCGGGCTGTAGTGTTTTTCTCATTTTTTTTAATGGGAGGTTTCGGGCATGCATAATGCACATGCGTCATTAGTAGCCTGCGTGACTACTGTGGGACTCACATACCCACCAAACCCGGCTTCCCAGGCACCCCCTCCCCAGACTCGGTATTACTTTGGCATTATTTCGAAGTCGTGGGAGAGGCTTCTCGGCCGTTCTCCTTTACTCAGCTCTTTCTCTGTCTATTATCCCGCATGTTGGGCTGTAGTGCTATGATGCGTTTTCTCAGCTGGTCCAAAAGTATTACGTAGTACTCTTCAGTTATCGGTATTCCTATAAAAAGGCAGCCAATTAAATGAATATATTTTGCGTACCAGAAAACAGTCGCCAAAACCTGTCCGGCCGAGATGTGCCTCTCCCTGGTGAGAAGCCTTTGAGTGCGTACAGTCTATTCACTGGCGGCATCTTCTCGTTCTTAAGCCAAGTAGTGCACCCAGGCAGGTTTCGTCGTCGGTTACGCATCGGCCCAATTTTTTGTGGATTCTTGGTTTCAAAAATTCCAAACTTTCCGAAAATGAAAGAAGTGCCCGTTTTGCTCATTTGTTAGCTCCTGCAGTAACCTGCATAAATGCTGAGGCGATATTTTATGTACAGCACCATAGCTAATCTCCATCTCGTAGGCCATTTCGCCTAACTTCAATCGGCGGCCAGTTCTTCTCTTTGGGGCAATCTTTATTGATCGTAGAACCGGTAAAATCGTGGAAACAGTCAAAATAACCTTACTGTTAGACTTGCTCTATTTGATGAAATTTCTTCGATCGATCTCGTCTTGGAAGCACTGCTGGGAGGATTTAGTCTTGATGTCGTAACCACGTACTCATGACTTGTATCCTGTATAGTCATTATCTGAAGCCATCCAATGTCTTTTACTACCCCCAGAAGGTTTAGTTCGGACATTTTGGTTTGACCACCCAGGCGTTAATTTGCTGGAAATTCAACCTTTTGGAGCAAACTTAGCTGGCAGTATTCTGACGCATAAAATGTCAGCCAAGACTGTTTGATTTGGTTTTTAACACAGAGCAGATGCAGATTTGTCGGTCTTCTATTTTCGGCTTTTTAAGGGTCACCAAACCTCGTTTTATTCACATTTTTGAACTAAGCGCAAGCAGTACCGCCACCACTGGTTGGCGGAACTTGGCCTGTTTGTAGCTAATGAGAGGCGCTTTTAAGCAAACCAAATCGAACGACTTTAGTGGTTTCGGTCTGGCGGCAAAATGATAAGAACTACAACTTGCCTATTGCCCTTGTCTATGCCGGTGCATTAAATGTGTAAAAATAGTCTAATTTGGATTTTATTTCCGTTGCAATTAAGCCTTATATATATATATATATATATATATATATATATATATATATATATATATATATATATATATATATATATATATATATATATGACAATCGCTACAACAGGTAGTACATACATCGTTTTTGGCCGCCACTTAAGGTAATTGTTACGAACTGCTGTACCAGCCAGTTAGACCGTTTAGCACACGAGACTCGCGCGGCAATCGTAAAAAGTCTACTAGCGCCATTAGTGACAACGATAAAACCGTTAGCCTCGTCACAGTAATAGCGGAAGCACTTACAGTTGTTAGTTGTAATTATTTTAGCTAGTAGTTAGCACTAATATTAACTGTAGTAGACTCAGCAGAAACAGTTTAGTGGCAGCGCTCGACCTTACCGAACACTGCCGAGGAGCGTAGGGCAGGTCAGCGTTTTCACAGCGGTCGTTTTAGCGACACGTCTCACAGGAACGTAGCGTGTCGAAGCGGCATTGTGGTCGAGATTTTCTTCAATCATCATAACGCACGTGGCACTCGCGCCGAAATCGGTCGAGCGGAATTCCTCGATCCGTTCAACAACAATATTAACGACAGCAACAACAACAACAACAACAACGCTAGCAACAATAACAAAAACAGCGACAACAACAACATGAACTATAATATCAAATCAGTAACAGAAGCAAGAACAGCCACAACACCAACATTAACAGCAACAAAGGCTGTCACTACACTAACGATGATATAAAAAGCATAAACAACAACGACAACAACAACAACAGCAACAACACACACACACATTATCCAGTTTGTATACATCTACACGCCCGTTAAGCAAGTCTGTACACACAAAATCGCCGTTTACCGGCAAAGTGTCGGAGGGGTGGCGCATTAGTCCAACGGCGACGACTCCAAAAAGTAGATTATGCCGTGAAATGTGCAGCAAGCAAATACTAATAATCAGATCTTAGAACTCAAAAGATATTGATTTGCCATTCGCAGAATTTATCGTGCTTGTCCACTCGACGGCCGCTATCTATAGCCGACAGGCACACGGCATATATATATATATACTCGTTTATATATATATATATATATATATATATATATATATATATATATATATATATTTATATATATATATATATATATATATATATATATATTTATATATACATATATTTATATATATATATATATATATATATATTTAAAGACATACGTACTGGTTGTGCGTCGTTGCGAATTCAAAAAGCTTGCCCGTTGTGCTAACGTAGCATGCGCATGTGCAGGCAAGTAAAAAGCAGAATTTTATCAGTACCTGGGCAGACTCGTTAGATACAAAGAACCATGTCCTAAGGTTGAAAATTCAGGAAAATATTCAGTGCGTTATGCACGGAGTCGTTATGCACATGAATACGAGAGGTGGTATATGTACGAACACTGGTGACGTTGTTCTCTTGACGAGAGTGACGAGACGCTGAAAATCTTTGTCCCGTAGTTCAGCATTGTAGTAACATTTTGCAGATATTCGTATGACTTGTACGAGCTGCTACGTCGCATCATGTCGAAGAGTTTGTCGTGTACGTTCATGGAAATGCTTTTGAGACCAAATAGCGCCGAACCAGCCCAAACTGGTCTTACGCAGGGTTCTGGCTCACGTTGTCAGCATAATCTGCGTTCTGTGTCGCACTCTGCAACAACTCCGTACGCCTGAGGATATGTATTACAAAGTACTTTTTTTGCCACAGGATGCGTCGTGCATGCTCCTGGCTTCTGATTCCTGATGGCTCAACCAGCGCTTTGATGAAAGTGAAATGGAACGAATGACACAAGTAGCGTGGCTATATACGGCGTCTCCCTCTATGTCGAAGGCCACTGGACCAGGCTAGACTTGTGTGTAAAATGCACCTCACTGGGTCCTCAAGTTAAAGCTATGCCCGAGATCCGACACACGAAACAATGATAGACAGAATAGTTTTAGTCTACGAGTTGTAATTGTTGTATTAAGCGGTACGCATTTTCTTCGTTTAGGCAGAGTCTTTGAAAATATACCTCAGGTTGAGTTCCAAGGGGACGTAGGGGACGGAGGATAGTCTAGAATGTTTTTTGTCCGATGCTTTGTCGAACGTGTGTCTTCACGACCCCGAAGCGCGCGCGTTGAGACTACGCGGCTGATCTGCCTCTTGCCTCTGTAGCGGCGCTCGTTTAGATTTGTACTTAAATCGTGTAATGCGTTGCACTACTGAAACATGCGGTAACCCACTATTTTGGAGCACATTTAGTTTGCAATCGTTGCCTCTAAGGGAGGCTGATGCACCCGTAATGCAATCCACGTGCTCCAGTCAGAAATCGATCACATTACCTCTATGATAGAGGGGTTGCGTGTCTCGACAGGACGTGAGATAAACACCAGAAAGGTCAAAGCCATGAAATTCAGGCTTGGAGATCGATTGGCTGCCAGAGACGTTATACGTTATACACTACTTCTTTCGTCTGAAGCGTGAAGAAGATAAGACATTATGAAAACACCTTCATGCACTGCATATTATATTCAATTTGAATGAAATAAAAATAATTGCATTAAAATGTGGCCTGCTAATCACCGACCCCCTTTAACCAGCCAAATGCACGATACCCTTTGCAAGAAATACACTATATATGACAATAGGCTATATGCACGCGTCATAGGGATGTTGCGACAGAACTCCAGGGAGCTATGCCAACCGCCCTATATGTGACTCTATAACCGTCACTGCTATTTAAGTCTGCCGCGTCAACTTGAGCGCTGTACGTTTAAACCTTTGTACACAGCGCCGGATGTAGGTTTCTTTCTTTGTCTCCTGTTCGCGCCCTAAGGCGTATTGGCGTTATCAGCCCTTCATCCACACGCCTGTAATCGGGTGGCGTGAGAGTTATTAGTGGTGATCCGTGAGCTCGGCCCCAACGTCTTCTGCCTCACAAGCGGCTTTTGAAGCGTAATATTGTCACATTTTCACTTTCGCCTAGGATGTCTGCGCACATTGTTATTTCAGTAGGCGCTAGACTAAGTATAGTATGTATCTAATGCCTTGTCGCGAGTCTATATCGTAGCTCTAAGAGAAAACAAATGTCTCGTTTAGGTGTGTGCTGTCTTCCTTTGTACGAGGCATATAATATCAGGCAAATCCGTTCCACAGACCTTTTCAGTTGATGTTCCCTGCTCGAAGGTAGATGGTGTTGCTAAAGGTAAATGCAGATATAGCTGTATCGAGTGCAGCGCGCACATAGAGGTAGACTTATTTAGTTCAACTAACATTTTGCTACTCTTTACAAGAGAAAAACAAGCGAAACAATCTACTTAGGACTGCCGCTTGACCCGGCAGCATCTGTTACACGTGATCGGCGACAATTAGTGAATATATCGTTTTTGTCTGACAACTGTGTTTTTTGCTTCAAGCTCAAAATAGGGGTCTGGCAAAATTAATAATTGTTTCGTTTAGCGTTGCGCAGCACTGTGATGTATGGATATTGCTTTGGTCTTGCTCAACGTAGTATTATAATAATTTCATGCGCACATACTTTTTGCTTATATTTACGCCTGATGAAGTAATTTTTTAACCGGGAATGTGTGAACATGAATGTGTAGATTTTGCTGTAATAGCTCTTTTAATTCATACGACTATTTTTATACAACTTCGACGCATTTTAAACGAAAGGAAGAAAAATTAGATTTGTTAACAGCCACAACCACAACGATTTCCATCAATCATAATCCGGAATCAGTTTTCGGAAAAATCTGCAGACTAATATAAAAGTAGATATCAATAGCTACCTTAAGCTAGTAGTAGATGTCAATAGTTATCCACGAAGTATTCGAATGTATCTTCAATGTGAGAGAAATTAAAAATTAGCGATTTCCGTAGGTTAGTCAGGGTTATGTTTTTTTTCTTTCTAATAAGGGATTTGGCTTAACAAACTAATGTAAAAAATAGAACAGAGCTGATGTTAGGTAAGGGACCATTGTCGGAAGAAACGAGGTTAAATTATATATATATATGGTACACGGCTCGCTTACCTACCCACTCGCGCAACTGTTAACAGGCCATGGTGCCTGTTCTCAGCAGTACCTACACCGCATCGGTAAAACTGACTTCCCTGTATGCCGCATGTGCAACTCGGGGGAGCCGGATGATGTTAGGCACTGCTATGAGCGGTGCTCCTTCTTCGACACTGAGCGAGAGCTATTGTCCCGGAACCTAGGACTGCAGAACCTACACTGCAGAACCTGACATGCCAGGCCCTTGTAAAGGCGTTCCTCAAAGATCACAAATCTTGGATTCTAGTAAGAAGATTCGCACAAGGTATCTCTGAGGCGAAAATAACCGCCGCACAAAGCCGAGCAGCCTAAATGGCAAGAAGAGTGGCCAGGCGAAGTAATCTCGAGAAGACAGTACTGCGGCCACCCCCCGTCAAGGGGCAAAGAGGACGACTGGATTTTAGTGGGTGCGAGTCCTACACTACCGAGGCTTTAACAACGTCGCCCGGTGTGCATAACGCATTTTACCAGTTACCTCTATAAAAAAAAAAAAAAAAATATATATATATATATATATATATATATATGGCGTTGCAGCACTAAAAGCGACGGCTAGAGGGATGCTAGGTGTTTAAGCGAAGTTGACAATGACGTTTGCAAGAATGTGTATCAGTTCTAAAGGATGGTCTGCCATCTGCATACTTGCACTTACACACACTGAATATTCATAAAGCAAAATAATATAGTAAAAAAGACGTTACGTTAAGCTAACGGATATGCATAACTCTCTCGAGCAAGGCTTTCACAGGCGAAACGGTGTGTTTAAGGTTATTAAGGACAACACAGTCCTGACGACCATATGTCGCATATACGGTACGGCGAGCCACTTGGCAAATTGTAGAGTTTGTCCCGAGTACAAGCAACGAGTCAGCGGAGAAGCCCGTAAGGGTCCAAAGAACGTCAACAGACCAATGCTGAAAATACTCCAGGTAGATCTCAAAAGCTGTTAGATCGCGCACGACATGCTCGAGGAGTCGGCTCAATGGCTAGGAACGGAGCCACGGGGCAGGGTTTCCTTGAATGGTACAGTTTTTTTTTAATGGCATCTACCTTTCTCCTAACGGATGCAGCAGGAACTTGAGCCATTCCTTAAAGAGTTTGCCCAAAGCGTAGATGTTCACACAGGGAAGAGGGTATTAAAAAAAATAATTTGACGGTTTTCAGTCACGGAAGGGCACCAATCTTCTGCCGTGGAAACCAGCCTTCATAGGCCTCACCTTCATTGAGATAACCCTTTCCCTGATAGTGGAGTGGCGGGTGACGGGCGGGAGGAGGATCCCTTGAACGATTACCTATAGTTCTGTTTTAATCTTACGGTCCCTGTAGGCTCCGTCATTCCTCCCGCAAGTGGGCAAACATGACGTGTTCACTAAGGGATAATGGAATAAACGAGCATCAGATCGGCGCCCTATTTACCTTGGCGTGTGAAAAAGTGAGCTCATCGGATAGACGCGGACGGGATCACCACGTACCCAAGTGCTGACGGAACGATGAAATTGCCGAGGAGTAAAGGACATGTAAGTAGAAGATACTACACAAGAACCTCTAGTTGGTTATCAAAAAGTCAAAACAGGAGAGAGGACGAGGGAAAATAAGGAAAGCTATTGCTTAAGACAAATTCCAACTGACTGAGCACAGGACCTCCTAAACGAGGCAGAAAAGAATTTTTTTTTTTTTTTTTTTTTTTTTTTTTTTGTTCTGGGAGGTTTCGGTAATGCATGATGCACATGCGCCACTAGCAGCCTGCGTGACTAGTGTGAGACTCGCAAACCCACTAAACCCGGATTCCTCCCCACCCCCCCAGGCTCGGTATTACTTTGGCATTACATCGAAACCGTGGGAGAGGCGTCCCTGCCGTTCTCCTTCAATCAGCTCTATCCCTGACTATCATCCCGCATGTCTACCTGCGGTTGGATAGGGGGATGCCATTTTGTAATCCGTCCTGTGAGGGTGCGTCGAGACCATGAGGGCCTGGCTGCTCCCCACCCCCTCCCCCCTCCCTCGGCTCCTCGTCTCGACCACTCTCCCGAGAGACCCGCTCAAACCTCTCCCGCCTGGCCGTTTCCTTGGCTGTCTTGAGTGTCAAAACAGCGTCGAACAAGTTCGTCGCCTCCCTCCATGCCTCCGAAAAGAATGCTTGGGGCTTTCCCTACCGAATTATTATGTCGAGACTCCGGAGACATCCGTCCTGGCTCATCCTGGACGTGCTGCAGGAGATTCTCATAACGCTCTTCCTGGCACGCCCGGGGAGGGGCAGTCAGTGATTTGACATAAACCCGCAATTCACGCTGGAAGTGGTCGAACGGGCTCGGGAGAGGCATGCCCTCTGCAAGACTCCCGACCTTGACGGTATGTTCCCCGAGGTACTGAAGATATTTGGCGGAAGGTGGCAGAGGGTTGTCAAGGCCTTTATGACTAAATTTCTGAGGAAGAGCAGCTTCCTGCGGGCTTGGAAACAGGCCAGCCTTGTGTTGGTTGCGAAACCAGGGAAAAGCCGAAAAGAAATGGAGGGTCAGCCTTCTGGACGCCTAGGGCAAGATAGTAGAATTATCTACCGCCTAAATGAGAAAATCGAAGCCAAGAGAACGCTATCGGAGGCTCACTACGTTTCTGACTGCACGGCTTAGAAGTACGAGGCTACAGCTGGCGTCATACACAGCTTAATTTTGGGACTCGTGCATAATCTCTCGAAGTGAGTGGAAACGCCAGCGCACGTTGACGATCTTGCACTGGTCTCTGTCCATGCGGCGCATCGCACGACCGTATGCTTTGGAGAGTCCAGCGGATCGGGGCCTTACGTATAATTCGGGAGTATCGCACCATCAGCACGGCGGCCTCGCTCGTGCTGGCGGAAACAGTGCCCTGGGGTCTAAAGGCAGCCGAACGTCGGCGTCTGTAGGTTAACCCAGAGATGGAGTTTGTAGAAGAACGCGAGGTGACACTCGATCGGTGGCAGAATAAGTGGGATAGCATCCTGGACGGGCAACCAGGGGCGCTCGTGAGAAACCTTATTCCGAACATCCGTCGATAGATGAATCGTCCCGGGGGTCGTCTCACAAACCACCTGACTTAGGTCCTCACGGATCACGGCGATTTCCAGGTGTATTTAAATCGGATAGGGAAGGTTGAGACAACGCAGTGCTTGTACTGTGACGAAGTGGCCTCTCCGGTCAGGTAAGGCCTGGTAAACCCGACCTGACGGCTACCTTAATATTGTTGTACTGAGGTGGTAGGTAAAAAATGCGAGGCTGAATTGAGTCTTGACATGCACGTTGCCTGCGGGGAGCTCTAACCTGTTAATAGATAAAGCCTTCGCATCTCATCAAAATGCAGTTCCCTCTGAAAACAAATTTCCGCTAAGATAACGTATTTACACAACCTTTCTAGTTCTAGCTTTATTGCCCCTCTCAAGAAGTCTCATAGTTCCACCACGGTGTTCATTATACCTAGATAGTTGCAAGTCATCTTAGCGTCTAAGCTAACGTGGCTACACCATTTTGCTATACCCGCAGATATTTTTTGGACTGTTTTGAATAAATTCAATTCAAAACAGCCAAGCCAGAGGTTGAGACATTAAAAATTGTATGTTGATAAAAATTGATCCCCATTCGTCGGTGTTTCTGACGTGTTTCGCATTGGAGCTATTAAAAAACAATGTATCTTTCGAAGAGGGCTCACTCTAATTGTTTTTATTTTTATAGAGGTTTCAATTTCAGCCCAATCAAAAAACTCGTGTCATAAAGCCCACACAGTTCTCTTACTCCGGATAAACAAAGTCGTTAAGTTTCAACTCCTAAGTTTTTAGCATTATACATTGGATCTATCTAAAGGTATTCCATTCTTGGTAGATAGTCTACTGATGCAAATATATATATATATATACTGTTATTTGGAATATATATATATATATATATATATATATATGCTGTTATTTGGAATATATATATATATATATATATATATATATATATATATATACTGTCATTTGGAAAACTATATATATATATATATATATACTGTTATTTGGAATATATATATATATATATATATATATATATATATATACTGTCATTTGGAAAACTATATATATATATATATATATATATATATATTATTTTTCATTACAACACTGTTTAGGTGACATTCTTCCGCCAGGTGTATCGCTCCTCTAAAAATCTTCAACGCTAGTGAAAAATATTATTATTGATGTCAAACGTGGTGCTCCAAGTACACGCGCTCCTCAACACAGCTTAGAAATTGAGTTGCAAGATAGTCTCATTTTCTATAATTTGAATAGCGATATAATTATTTCTCATAACTTCGTTATTAAATTTCATGAGCAACGTCACGTGTAACCAAAAAACAAAAGACCGGCGTAGCCCGAGTGAAAAACCTAAAAGGTAGAATCGTGAACGAAATTACCTGCCCATGATGGCTGCCTTCAGGCGTTTAATCCTTGTAGAGGTTTAATTTGTATTTAGAGCGCATGCAGCTTTCTTGCAACAGATAACGATAGACATTTAGTTATAACTTCTCTGTTTTAGTAATACGTCTTTTAATAATAGGTGTTCAACCCCTGGTAGATAGTCAACTAACGTAAAAATCTTTGTAAACTTACTGTCAGTTTTAAGAACCCTAAGGGCCTATATACATAGTGTGTTCAAAACGTATCGCGACTTTTGTGTTTTTTCAAAAATTATTCATTTATTCATGAATATCTATTTTGTCTCCTTCAAAGTAATCCCCATGAGATATTATACACTTGTGCCAACGGTTTTTCCAATCTTCGAAGCACTTCAAAAAACCATTTTTTTTTTATCTTGTTCAGCTCCTCCTTCGATGCCGTCTTTATCTCGTCAAGCGTAGCGTAACGTCGTCCTTTCATGGGCCTCTTCAGTTTAGGGAACAAGAAAAAGTCACAGGGGGCCAGATCTGGGGAATACGGTGGCTGCGGCATCATTAGTGTGTTGTTTTTGGCCAAAAACTCGCGCACAAGCAACGATGTGTGAGCAGGGGCGTTATCGTGGTGCAAAAGCCAATTTTTGTTCTTCCACAAATCCGGGCGTTTCTGGCGGATTGCTTCGCGCAAATTGCGCATAACTTGCAGGTAATATTCCTTATTGACCGTTCTACCCTGTGGCAAGAACTCATGATGCACCACGCCCCTGCAATCGAAGAAAACTGTCAGCAAAACTTTCACATTCGACCGAACTTGGCGCGCTTTTTTCGGTCTTGGTTCGTGCGGCAGCTTCCATTGAGATGATTGAGCTTTGGTTTACACGTCATAACCATAAACCCACGCTTCGTCACCAGTTATGACCCTCTGGAGCAAATTTGGGTCGTCGCGGACAGAGTCCAACATCTCATTAGCAATGTTCATGCGATGCTGTTTTTGGTCGCAATTGAGCAATTTTGGTACGAATTTCGCGGCGACCCGTCTCATGCCCAAATCATTGATAAAAATCGAATGGCACGAGCCAATCGATATGTTTAGGTCCTCAGCAACTTCTCTAACGGTGATTCGACGATTGGCCAATACCATTTTCTCCACTTCATTAATTTTTTCGTCTGTTGTTGAAGTGCTCGGGCGTCCGGCACGCTCTTCGTCGTTCACATCTTCTCGGCCTTCTGAGAACATTTTGTACCACCGATAAACGTTGCTTCGGTCCAAGGTAGCTTCTCCGTATGCCACAGTCAACATTCGGAATGCATCCGCGCACTTAATTTCGTTTTTCACACAAAATTTGATACAGGTTCTTTGATCCATTTTTTTGAATAGGTAAAAATCGAAGACGATCCAAAACACGTGCAAGCAAAGCAGCTGTCAACAATTAAGTGAACATTCAAAATGGCCGAGCTTGTCGGCATAAGTGAGAGACATGAGTACCAACATAACGCCACAAAAAATCGAAATTCGAATATACGTAACCCGCAAAAATTCAAAAGTCGCGATACGTTTTGAACACACCTCGTATATGTCGTGAACACCAAGCGGAGGACTTACTGGGTTTCAGATGCGGCGGCAAACACAGCGACTTGGTGTCTTGTTCCTGTTGTACGTAACCTCATGGCAGGGAAAGGGTGCTTTCGAGGGGGCTTCCAACTGTGGAGAAGACCTTACTTCCCTGAGCAAGTCGGATTCAGGAAGGGTCGAGGTACATAGGATGCATATATTCCATTCGGAAGTTGAGCGAGTGTTGGCTGTGCCCGAGAGTCACTTATACGCCGTCTTTATCGAATGCGTCAAGGCTTTCGACAAAGGTCCCCGTAACGTACTAGACGATTCATTTTGACATGCTGTGGTGGGTGGTTCTTTACTACAAGTGCTCTTCAGCTTTTTGTTGCTAAATACCGCCTTGAAGTAAACATAAGGGGCGAGGACACCTTGCAGTTGAATCAAAATGTAGGGATCCCTTAAAAGGACCCTCTCAGTTGCCTGACCTTCTTCTTGCTCATCGCAGACCTAGCCCGCCATGTACGAGAGGAGTTTAGAAAAGCTGTCGTTATGTATGCAGATAACATGGTAGTGGCTCACCGGGACCGCGGTGCCATTCGTCGTATTGTCGGCAATGCAAATAGCTGGCCTTATCTAATATAAAGGGCCTGCAAATAAATTAGCGGTAGACGAAAGCTATTAAGTTTTGCGGTCGAGGTCGATTGGCTGCAGCAGACGCAATCCCGTTGTGTGGCAAGGACAACGACAGGTGTCGAGCGACTATTGTCTATATTTACACAGAGGTGAGAGACCCTTGACGACTGTCTCTGAATACTTGAAGTGCGTCCTTTTGAGCTAAAGATCTTGCCAATGTTAAGGTACAGCCTTGGCAGGGTGTGGGGTCATCTTTCAGATGCAAATTTTGCGCAGCTGGAAATATACTTTAAAATATATATGAAGCGTGTTCTTTGCTTGCCGCGGACGGCAGAAAAGCGCTTTGTGTACCTGTTAGCGATTTGCGGACCGGCTATGGAAACAATCAGAGCCACTTCAGCAATTTTTGTTGGAGTCGCAGGGAAAAGTGACCGAGGCCACGGCAGAGATAGTGCAGTTAAATGTCTACCTCACCAGGGAGCTTTGAGATGGAATGGCTTGCACTAGTTGGCACGTGTCAAGCCCGGTGGCGTGATGCATTCGCGTGGACCTCACGACCGGAGGAGACACATAGGTGCACGAGTTCGAGCCTCACCGTTGCACATTTGTATCTATGGGGTCCATCTTACGGAGCATGCGAAAGCAAACCCGTAAACCTTAAATGTTGGCTGAGGGTCAGCCCGAAAAAGTTTGACACGTTTACACAAGGTACGTTATGCATGGCTACCATCACTTGGTATGTTTGACCCAAGGATTTCACCAAGTTAGCGATCAATGTTGCTGCCGGTTCTGCTCGCGCATGTGCGCTAAATACCACGCAGTTGTCAGACGCATTGGCAGTCTTTGCCTTTTTCGTCCGGTAGGACGGTCGCTAAAGTGTTAAAATTGTAGATAATGACGACTGTATTGTAATACGGTACTATCTTAAAATGAAAATTGCCAAATAAACAATATGTAAGTATGTTAAAGTGCGCCTGGGAGCGTTTTGAATCATACCTTCGATTTTTCTGTGGATACTGCCAAACCCATTAGTCGGCGCATAATAGACAGTACGTATAGACAGAAGCAGGAGGAATAGAGTAACTGCGTATTATACACTCTTGCATTAAGAGTAGAACTTAGAATTAACTATATATATATATATATATATATATATATATATATATATATCTGTTGCTTGTACCGTTATTCCGGCCGTAATTTTCCCACCCGAAGTAGACTGCTATTTTCATCTGCAACGGGCTGGAGAGTAAGATTTTCATTAGTATTCTTCTAGAAATCTGAATGGAACGAATGTGAACAATTTAGACTCTATCTTAAAGGGTCTAAGTTAAAAAGCGATACTTGTTCAACCAGGTGTTTTTTTAGAAATAAATGTATATTATGCAAATAATAAAAAAATCAACACGTTGGCGTAGATGCATTTGCTTCTCTAGCATTAGTTAATAAAACATAAATATACAAAATAGGGAAACAAATGCTAGAGCGTATGCGGAAGAAAACGGGTCCGTTTCGTCCAGACTGAGGGCGACTCTCTCGAAGATTACCCTGAACGGAAGAGGCATCTTACGTTCGATGTTAAAAAATGAGGTCTTGCATACAAAGGCCGACGTTCTGCTATCGCCGGATAAAAGGTTCAAACGCCAGTACCGCTATGATTTCGAGTGCAAGAATTTCTGAGATTTCGAATGCTAGATCCACCAAACGTGTGTGAGATTCGTAGAGTAGTATATTAATAAGTATTTTCTTAGTTTGTTGGTCTCCGCAAAGTGAGCTGCGTAACCAAACAGAGGGGATTAGGGCATCGGCGAAGGTTGCATCCCAAACAAGGATTTTACCTCGCTAAAATGGCGTGTGTGTCATCTCGCCTGGACGATTGCCGTGCTTTGCGCAGAGACCGGGCGGTTCTACGAGGCCAAAAGAACGCATGATCAATCTACGGGCTCTGCTGAAAATCCTATTGATGGCCGCATGCCTGAGGCGTCATCTCACGCTGATAGCACACAATAGGCCGTGTTGTCCCTATTTGCCAACGGGATTATCACACACAACGGGATTATATAGTGACACCGATAATTCGTTACTAGGTTTGTTTCTAGTCGTAGTCCTACTGCAGTGCGAGTCGTCCTATCGTCGATGAGTGTACGTGCGGAAGGCGTGTTACCAAGCGCACGAATCTCTTGCTAAAATGGCTTTCCGGCTAGGTTTAGTAGTCCCGCTTCTGAAAGAGTTGCTTGAAAAGACAAAGTTGCACCTAATTGTATAGTGAGCACTTTTGTCACGTTGGGACAGTACGTTGCCAGGTAAGTCCGGCTAGTACTAACGCTTACTGCCACGCTCTAGATAACAGAGTTTAATTAAAAATGGAATCGTGGCGACGTGGTATAGGGGACACGTGCACTGGTCATGCTTGTCATCTACCGGGTAGTCGCAGGTTGGATTCCTGTTGTTGTTTAAATTCTCTTTAGCAATGCCTATTAATTACAGACAATAAGATTGATTAGATAAGTCAGCTCAGGTGGGTAAGCCTTCTGGCCAAGAAGGAGGATCAGAACGGTAAAAGTCCTTGACTGGGCTCCCAGAAGAGCCGATTAACGGAAACCTCCGGCTTTGATTTCCAGAGCTCTATCGCTGTTGTTAGACCGCTGAGTCAAACTGGTACACTCTAGGTGGTGCGTAGCGGCTAGATAATTTCCCAGTAATGGCTTTGTGGCTCGGGTCCCACTAAATGTCTGTGACATTTGCCAACGCAAACGCCTGAAGGTGACGTTTTTAAGAGAATGATAAACACAATTGATGAAACCGGGGTCTGATGAAGTCGAATTTTGCAGCAGAGCTCCTTGCAAAGCGCTTGGTGGCCGCTTGAATGTCATCGTTAAACGTGACAAGAAGCAGAGGCGGCTAAGATTTTTTCAGGAGCTGGTGAGTATCTCTCCCGCATTTTCATAAACAAGGAAGCTTAATAGCGGAAATTAAAGGAGTGATATATATATATATATATATATATATATATATATATATATATATATATATATATATATATATATATATATATATATATATATATATATATATATAGGAAACGCAGGCATGCAAAGCTGCAAGCTTTGGAAAAGCTTTAACGTGCTCTGATTCGTTTTTATGGGCATGAGTACGACTAAAGGCTATTCAGACAGGCTGTTTGCCTTTAACCCAATAAAACTGTGCACCTGCAAACTGTGTGATTAAGGCTGCTCAACACAGTAATTGCAGAATTGAAGCGGTCAGCCTTCATTTTTTGTCCTGTTTCTAACATGTACATATATCATTGCGATGTAATGATCAATGCCTAATGAAGCCTTTCCTAATCTTTTTTTCGTTAGAACCGATCAGGCCTTACTTATATTGGAATACATAGGCGTCAATTTAAAATTGCCAGTTCTGCTTTTGGAGCGCTCACTTTGCGAATTACTTTAAGGGGAATGGTTTTGCAACTGAAATACCGTACATGACTACAATGTGAAAAATTCACTGTTAGAAATATTGTCGCCCCAGCGCTACACATGTACCCTGCGATAACATAACTTCAGCCACTTTCTAGAAAAATCATATCTCATAAGCCGGCTTAACGACATGACTGGGACGACGATTCGTTTGCTTTTCTAACTAATGACTGGGCAATTGATTAGCAATGATTTCTGCCTAATGTACGCTAACATCCGTATTTGCAACGGTATGCTGCTTTATCATGTCTGTTCTTTTTCGTCTTCTTATACAGTTTTGCCTTCTTTCTATGCATGTACGCATCTCTACCTAACCAACCTACGACTGTCTAGCATTAACAATGTGGCACCTAACACAAACAAATCACTTCTACTTCATTACGATGTCAGACAGTGACAAAAAGTCCTGCTTTGATTGATTGACTGATTTGTTATTCGCTTGACATGCACAGCTAAATACACATGTCACCCTGTTCTATCAAGGACGTTTAGGGAGGCAGCATATGTGTTGACTAAGCATCCACGTTAAATTCATTTCACATGCCATCCGCCTGCCTCTTCTGATATTTAACATTTCAATCCGTCCCAAGGGCACATTACTTTCACAATTTTGCATCTACTGTCTACGCTTGCCGCGGCTCTCAATGCCGTTCATTGCCAAGCGTCGTATGATTTTTAATACACCTTCGAGCTCTGCTGCATCTATCTCTTCACTCTCCCTCGGGAAATATGTCCCGTTCTTTTATTCCCTGTGCTGTACTCCCTTCTGATGTCCCACCTTTCCCTCCATTCGTGTTCCCCCAGCTGTTTCACTTGTCCATGTGCCTGTTGCTTCTGGTGTCCCATCCTGTTTATCTGTCATTGTTCAGTTTACCTCTAGGTCAAGTACCCACCATGTCTGCGTGAAAAATTCCAATTCAGGGCTTGTATTTTAGGTAGCTGGTCGATGCCGTTGGATCCCTATTTGCGCCTCCCTCTAGTTCTTCATTCCTCATTTCCTACTTGCGTATCGCCTACTTTTATCGTAATTGGCCTAACATCGTGCCAATCATACGTCTTTACGCCAAATTAGCGAGGCGCTCTTACGGCACCTACCGCCCCCTATTTCACTCCATCGGAGGCCATAGTCGTCGGTGTCCTGAATGCAGAGACAAGTATCAAAGGTTCGCTGCCCTGACTAACTGCACCATCTTTCTTCTAACTGCCTTGCACGCACCCTGACACTACCGCCCTTCTCTATACCATCATTAGAAGTAAACACACTGTCAACACTACGCTTCGCTGTGTGTAAATAGAGATCAACCTAATTCACACCAGCCATCCACATCTTGGGCCTGAAATACATCCACCAATCCCCCATGAGACACAAGTCTGTGTTTCAGCAACCAAACAATATATAGGCATTATCAGCCATGTCCATATTTTGCTTGCTACAATATCTCTTGCGTCCTCATTGACAAAAAATAACCCTCCCCCCTGTTTTAGCAGCCACTCAGTAAACTTGTTCTTCTGAATTTGATTACCTTCATTTGGATCTCCGGAGATCATAGCCCGTTTTTCCACTAGTCTCCCTGCTCACACTCTCTCACCGTCGTGCTGTTGTTCCGCTGTTGCTGTCTTCTGCTTTTTTTTTGGTAGAGGTAAAAAATTCTTTGCGTACACCCTCCGATGCTAATGGAGGGTTGTGTGGGACTAAACGCCGAGTAATACTCGATCCAATCCACGCGTGGTACCTACTAAAAACCACCTCTCCCTCCATCTTCTGGTTCGGAATTGTGAACCATTACCTCGTGACCAGGAGAGGGGAATCCCATGCTGCGACCCTCTCCTTAGTCTACGAATATGTCCCGATCAGGGAGTGGGTTTTGCCCGGGAGTGGACACTAGACGCCTAGTGTTGCATTGCGATCTGCGGCGATCCTCCTGGCAACATTTTTCACGTTTAAGCCCGTCTAGGTATAGGATCCCAGCGTGCCAGTCCGCTGTCGACTTGAGCATGTTGGCCACGATGGTCGTAGTCGGGCTACTTTTGTGGACATGGGAGGAGCCCGTGCGGTAGGCCGCAAGGGCCTCGCAGTTCTCTACGGTGTGCGCCGCGTCATCGGGTGCGCCTATGGTGCAGAGAACGCAAATATCTGTTTTTGCCTTGCCTATGCGGAAAAGGTACGACTGGAATTGTCTATAACCTGTGAGCACTTGCACAGAGTAATATGTAAGTGTTCTCTTGAACTTATACCAGGTTTTGTGGTCAGTGATTAAGCTTTTTGTCCAGGCTCCTCTGGTATCCCCAGCTGGTCGGTTGGACCACGTGCGCGCCCATGTGTCCAGGGAGCTGTCTTCTGCTACCGCCGTTCACCTTGACCGCGCCGTCCTCTATGTCTCGTTTTCTCTTCCCGTTCGTCAGTGTGGCTTAAGTCCAACACCACTGCTTCTTACTCAACAGTTTACCTCTCCTCCTTATTCTTTTTTTTCTGAATGCATTTTTAATCTCTTCGACACCGCTCGCTACCGCTGAGGTTGTCTTCCCAGCAGCGACCACTCTCTCTTCCAGTCCATCAACTCGTTGATTATTGTCGCCGCCGCAGCGCCGCAGATTTCTGCTGTCGTTTACAATTTGCTTAACTTCTGCTTGATACCAGCAATAGTGCCGTGCCAGCGACCCCCATGACTTAGGCCGTATCGCACCAATGTCATCCACCACGCTATAGATTCTGTTCGAAACAAACACATCAATGGCTGTAGTGCTATGTAGTTTGTAATTTGTAATCTGTAATTTAGTGTTGCCCGTGAAAACTCCGAAAATCAGCACTTCAACACCTACTTTCGGATGCTCCACCACTTCATCCACCATTGCAATAATACCCTGTACATACGCTTCTCTCTAACTACTTGCTCAAAATCCCTACAAATAAACACATCGCTCGACCGTGTGTTAACTGCTTAGCAAATTTGTAATTTGGTGCCGCCCAAGGAGAGCACCGAATAATTGAAACTCAAATGCAATGTTCAGATGTTCTATCTTTTTCTCCGTCGACACAACACCAAGTAGGCACGTTTCTCTCTAATCTCTTTGAAATCGCTAAACTTCAGGACACCCACGTTTCAACACGACCACACCATTCAACGCAAAGCAGAATACTTTATCCGGTCGTTTGCGTGCCATGTTTAGCAAGTGCATGTGTGGCTTAGTTTGAAACTAAATAGCGACATAGTATGGCTCAGTTTGAAACCCAATAGTAATATCACGAACGAAAACTATAGCAGCAGCAACAAGGTGCATGGTTTTATCCACTGAGGATTCATTTTGCTGCGCAAGAATACACTAGGCGCCGCCAGTGACCTTGCAAGGAATGCAGCAATTATAGCGCAGGTAGTTTTGTATATCAGCCTTGTGGTGCTTTCGTTTGTGCTAATATTAATAAATAAATAATAATGATAGCAACTACCCAAAAAACAAGGCAGGATAAAGTAACCACCTTATTATGGGCACACCAGGAAATGTTTAGCATGCAACGTGACAGTCTATGCACGGAAACTGTCCTCTATCTGCACCACAGCTATGTCGAGCCAAGATGCGTAGCGGAACGCACTGAATACGTAAAAAGGAGTCAATATATACATAACTGGAAACATACGCAATTCCTACTTCTTGCAATGGACGAACCCACGAGCAAGAAAATGGATTCATTTCTTAACTTTCATTTAGCACATTCAGAAGGTCACAGAGAATCGACGCAATATACATATTTTAAAGCAGGTAAGGTTGACCGTTTGTAGGGGAGGGCAGCTTCCACTGTGCGCGCCCTGAGCCCGAAAACAGTGTAAGTCAATCAAATGTCCACCACTCAATATAAGAAAAACAGACATATCGTATACATTCTATGACATATAGGTTAACTTCCAAATGGTAAAATAATGTTACTCTCATTATTTTAGACGCTAGCTTCACTGTAATTCAATTAGTTTGATTGCTTTATTAAGGCCATTGGCCCTGTTGGAAACGCGCCTACTTTTTGACAAGAACGAATATATGATCGCTATTATGCCGGCAGCATTAGGTATTCTAAAGGAAAAACTAGGTATCTTCCTTCATCGATCGTCGTTCTCAGCTGCAAGGGTGCAGCATCTCGTACGCAGATACAATTCAGACGAGGAGCTAATAGTCGCAAATCCATTTAGCGACGTAGACATTGATAGGTTGGTGTCGCTTCTCAGTCGATAGCTGTCCTTCGGGCCTATTATGTAGACGCTTCCCCCGATCCGCCGGGGTATACTGGGACCGTGAATAGATTCGAATTTGAGCAATGCGTACAATATATTTTCTCTCTATGGGTGGGCTGTTTAAGAACATGCACCCTTCTGAAGCAAGCGCTGCCACCATAGTGTCAGATCTTTAGCGATTCGCTGGTGGCGATATATATATATATATATATATTAGGGCTACAAAAAAGTCTTTTCGGTTTTGGCGCTATAAAGAAAACACATATATAGGAGACATGGGAGGTCTCATTTATTGATTTATATATTCTCCGCCGGAAGATACAACCTCTGCCCAACGATTTACAAGGTTTTCGATTCCTAAATAATCTTCCAAATTTCCAGTTCGATAGAAGTTATTTTTTTACCACTTAAAAAAATTTGCATCGATCTGAATAGGTGGTAATCAGATGTTGCTAAGTCGGGGGAATACGGTGGATGTTCCAAAAGTTCCCATTTTAGCTGGGACATTTTCGAAAGGGTCTCCCTACTCACGTGGGGCCTTGCTTTGTCTTGGTGGAACAGTACACCCTTCCTTGAAATTAGTGCAGGGTACGACTGCTTTAATTTTATTTTTTTTGATACGTATACATATTTAATTAACATATAATCAGTACAAAACATGTCTCGATGCTCGCAATGGGCCTTAAGGCCTGTGGCACGGACGTCGAACCTTTTCGTGAACCTTTTCGAGTTGTTGACAGTACACGGCCGTATTTATCGTCTGGTTACGCGGTAAAAGTTCATAGTGCACTATTCCGCCCACATTCCACTAAATACACAATAAAACCTTGTTTTTCCCTTTCGGAACTTTTCAAACCACAGTTGGCACATTCTGTCGGTACAACAGGCATCTCCAAACAATTTTAACAACTTTTTGTGAGCCTGTGTTGCACTCGGTCCATTTTTAAACCCAGAGTAGAATCGCCCGAATTTGGCATTTTTGTACCTTTATTTTGCAGCACTTTTACGAACAAACGGCTAAATTTCAAAATGGTTGAGACCAGCAGATTCCCCGCTCTTTTTCACATGAAAACAACAAAGAGTGAGCCAATGATCTATGCCTAGGCGCCGGGGCGGGTGCTGTGAAAGCCGCGCAAGCGCCAATCCGAAAAGACTTTTTTGTAGACCCTATATATATATATATATATTAGATGTAGATGTTATATAACTCTCTACAAAAACATATAATTTGTGACCATACTGTCATTTTGTTAGGAATAATGCGGCTATACTGCGGACGTGCTGTCCGCCTCTCCCTTCTCTGCCCGTAAGCGTATCTGCTACTATGATGTTTTTTTGCCGTGGCTGTTGATCATATGAATGCGACACAATATATACTCTACACTGGGAAGCAACACATTAGTCTGGATGACACACAATTATTGATACAAAAAAATGTGCACCTTTGGATCCTTAATGATAAAACAAAGGAACAGTATGTTTTCAAGTACAGATGCAGATTTGACTAAATCTCTTATATGTGCAGAGATCAGGAGAACCGTTTGCATTAACACACCTATGTCTTGCGTAACGTTTGCGATAGGCAGTGCTGACCCGCTAGGCTAATAGTGCAGATCGGAAACAATTAACATCAAAATGAGACATTTGCCAACCGAGAGCTTCCTTAACACTGCCACTACAGCCCCACGGCTGACACCCCCGACGGCGGAGTGTAGCGCAGTATGCACTTAACAAAGAGTTCAAGCAAGAATAGATTTTTAGCGTAAGCAATGTCCTTGTTGTCTCTTGTACATCTCAGTATGGCCTAAATCAAACGAAAACACACCTAAATCGACCGCGTTAACATTTAGCTACGACAACTACTCAACTGAGTAATTGTATCTCTAGAAGCTCCTTTGAGTCTCTACGCAGAGCCAGCTCCGCCCGAATGGAGCACAACAGATCTCAAAAAGTGTGTCTTGTCTTGCGAAGAAGCTCAGATCAGAAGCTTTTCCCGCTATAATGGCTCCGTTACCCTTACTCAGGCGTACCATCGTCGCCGGTTGTCAAGCTAACAATTCCAATAACATTGAGTACACATCTGGCCTGTCGTGGCTTCTCAATCCCTTCGTGCGCGTAAGTTTTGTGATCCGAAGCGGAAGCGTGAAGGAGCGGGTTTGGGCAAACGAATTTATTATCTGCCTCTTTGTCCCAAAGGATGTCATCAAGGTTTAATTCAAATCCTTAAAGTAACATGAACCCAAAATGTGGAAGAGAATTCTTTTTGATTTATTCAATATAAACATAATGTAATTATGTGATAAATAAACACACTGTAATATGTGATATGAATGAACATAATGCAATTATGTGAATGTGTTGAAATAAAATAATATACGCATCGATGAGCTGGCGACTTTATATTGTTTTACAAGCATACATTACATAAAGGTGGTATCAATTCGTTTGCACGTTTTTTTTTTCTTTCACATAAATTAGGCCCAATTAAAATAATACACAGTTTAAGTTAAGTCTCTAGTTCGCCAACTATCGTGGAATTATTCGCGTGCGTTTTTTTTTAAACTACAAAAAGACTAACAGAGCATTACAATATGAAGAATCCTTTAATTAACAAGGCTAAGAAGTTGCGAGCTAGCTAGCGTAATACTTTTATGATAATATAAATGTAACAACATAAATGGCGAAACATCAGCCATAACTAGTATGCAACATCATTAAAAAGCCGACCATCGAGTCGGTATACCTTTTATTTGGTGAAGCTTAACGGCTTCAAAGGACTACGAGATGCCCCATCGGCACGATCCTTAAGTATAGGATTCGGTATTGCCCGTACAAATGCTGTAAATAACCGATTCTTCTGGTAATGTATTCACCCGGAACAGCCTTCTTTAATGTTCTAGTTAGTTCGCGAGACGACACGTACTATTTCAATGCAATATCATCATACCCTAATAATTTGGTTAACGTTATGATAAATAAATAAAAATATATATATGCCAAAATATTAATGGTCAGAACACAGCAATCGCGTGCATTACACTATTTGCTTTGGTTGGAGCTGTGCTAGACCTTTCGGGTTCCTTTAAAAACTTTAAAAAAAGCAAGTAACCTTAGTTGATTTTTGGTATTATGCCTTTCGAAACCAGAACGAAATAGAATGCTACGAGCGGAAGTGCAAGCACCGCCAAATTCAAAGAAGCCGTCGTCATTCAAGCCAGCGACAAAATTCTTTCGTGCCCAGCAGAAATAGAGACGCGCAAATCTCGATACGCGTCTGCGTGATGAGCAGCCAAACATGCCCCTAGGCGTTTCGGCTAGTCAGCATTATTATTCAGCATTGCGAGGAAAGTGTTTAGAAAAAGTTGTGCTCTTGGAGCGAAATCGAGTGTTCAACAACATTGAGTGACGTGAACTGATCGCGTCAATCGTGAGCAAGACAGGTACCAACCACAGGGCAGCCTGTGACATTCATAATCATATATGCATGCCTTGCACACATTACGTGCATCAAGAAGTGCATATTTTTTACCTCAGCGAGAGGGTGACCGATAGGTGTTTTGAACGTCAACTTAGCTTCTTCATGCACTATGGTGCCGGAATTATGCTAGAGCCTTCTCTGAAACACTTCTTTTGCCAGAACCAAATGTGGATAACTCTCAACATGATATTTACACAGTTATATATATATATATATATATATATATATATATATATATATATATATATATATATATATGTATATATATATATATATATATATCATATGAATACTAGAAAATCGGATCAGTTAGGAAACGAATCTCCTCGTGCCAGTCCGACAAGCAAGTATCAACCGAGATGCTGCCTCAACTGTACTGGAACGCAGTTTTCGTGACGATGACTAGGCGCTGCAGCTACAGCTGACTGAAAAGGTGGTTTTTCCAGGTACTTGCCGACGGAAGAGAGTCTTGCTTTGTAGGCAGTCGTCTATATGTGTCACGCGGCTTGGAGTTACAGAAGATAAGGTACAAGTAGAAAGCGTCTCCCAAAGGCTAGGTAGTCCACATAGCTGTGAGTGTTCTCAAACTAATCGTTTGGAACTCGGTCTGCACTACATTGTAATTCTTGGTTAATCATTTAGACCAAGCAGCTAAGTTCGTTGCCATTATCGTAAAGATAGCTTGTTGCATAGCTCATCAATGAGAAGTTAGAAACAGAAAAAAAAAGATTCGCATCCGAAGTTAAACGAAGCCGCCTGTGTTTGTTTAGAATACGTCACAGCTGTTCTACCTGTCCCGTGTTGACGACTGATGATAGCATTGAGTGCATGCGATAGTGCTGACGTAAATCCTCAGCTGACTGGCTAGCCGTGAAATAAATAACGTGTTAGACAATTTGTGTAAAGCAGGCGACGTGGTTCGAGGGCAGCAGTTGCTACGCCGCTCTATTAATCCTCGGAGCTCTTTGCGTGTACATCCATTGTGCTCATCTGTGTGTCGTATCGGCATACCTGAAAAACGACGAAAATACAAGTATCGGGTCTCTCCAGGCCATTTGCTGTGGCAGGCTGTTACGAAAAAAGAGTCGAGTAGACGAACGACTCGTGAAATATTCAGTTACATAACGTATGTATTTCGGCCAAACCGGCCGAATAAAACGTCAAGGGTTTTCCTGCCAGCGCCAACAACATTACTAGCTAATAATAATCGTATTACCTCATCGAGTGCTCTGTGCGGGAAGGCTATCGGATCAAAGAGCTAGTCTTGATCAGCCTTTAAGTCGGTTTCAGGGACCTGCCTTAAATTGTGCCGGCTTGGCGTATCTGGCCAGAGCGGTTGCGTCTAGGACCTACACACTGTGTGTGTGTGGTAGGTTCGTATGCCCGTGTTTAATAATTTGTTTTTAATCAAAAAAGTGCAAAAACAAGAACACTGAATGCAAGACAAGATTGCAAATCGCAATTTCGCAAAAAGGCATCTCGAAATCTGACTCGCGTCTTCTCGTTTTCGATCAATTTTACCATTGCTGTCGACGCTACAGCAGACGCAGTGCTACCTGTACACCTATCATCGAATGGCTTAGAATGGCACGCGTGTATTGCATGACTTCTGGCAGGTAGAGCTTTATGGCCTACTTCTGAATCCTGGGAGGCGCCAGACGCCTCTCAGTAGAAAGCCTTAGTAGTGAGCTTACACACTCTGAATAGTGCAGCCCACATATATATATATATATATATATATATACATACATAGATTATGTTTGACTTTACATAATACTTTGCGTACCAGCAATCATAAAATAAGTGAGAGTATAAAAAAACGTAGTAAGATTTATGAGCTGTAAAAAGTTTCACGAAGCCTCTTTACAATCACAATCCCATAACGGATTACGAGTGTGTCCACTTGGCGGTTACATTCATGCAATACAGCACAATACGTTTAATACGAGTGCGTTGTTGCTTGAACATAAAACAATATTTTGGCTAAAATGCATAAAAGTAAGTCCTAGACCATATACGATTCCACGCATTTAGTTATGCAAGACAGTTTTTTTTTTATTTACACCTAAAGATTGAGACAGATGCAAGGGTCTGAATTTCTTTGGGAACGGAATAGACATTGGTAATAAGATAACCTTTCCGTTTTTAGTTCCGGAGCTAGGCTGCTAGACTTTGCTTGTGATAAAAATCACGTCGAAAGTGGCTCGTCTTGTTGACATCCTAGATACAGGCCCTAGTGAGAAGCTGATATTAGTGGGAATGCGGCCTCGCTCTACTTTAATAGCCATGGTAGTTAACCTACCTAGCACATACAATTTATCAATAGTGAGATCGTCATAGGTTATCTACAGACCACTAATCTCAGCGCGGCAGTAATAGCGCATTGCGCAGCGTTTTGGAACGACGATATCAAAGTCATACTGCCATTTACTCTTTTCGCTGAAGCATCTAACAGATAGCAAACTAAACTTTGGTAGACTCATTCTTGCAAAACACGAATCGGCTTAAAATCTAATAAATAAACGACTAAAACAAGGTACTTATCCAAGTAGTGGCCAAATTTCGCCCGAATCGGCGGCCGCTTTCATTGTTTTAGTTTGGCTTAAAGAAATGATGAAAAGGAGGTTTGACAATGTTTGAATAGTCAAAAATGAAGGAGTAGCAAACCTGCATTAAGTCCGATAGTGTAAAACTAAATCACATGCTCTAAAAAATTGAAACAATACACACTGCTTATTATGACCAAGCTATGACCAAAAAATAAAAATTAATTCCTGTAACAGCTCAAATACTGTTTGCAATTTTTTTCACCAAAATCGCGAAAAGTATAGTGTACTGTGTATATGGTGGTACCGTGGATTTAGCGGCGTACGTGAAGAGAACGAAAATAAATCCCGTTTGAAAACTTCGTCAGTAACAGGAGAAAACGTTAAGAACGTTTTACGTTCTTAACTTTTTTTACGAGCGTTTTACGTTCGTGGTATCGTTAACAGCAATCGACAAACCGCTATCCGGAAAGAGCTTGTTGACTATCTTGTCAACCGTAAGCTCTCGTCTATGTCACTGTTGCCCCGAATTGCCGTACTATTCTACACCAAGAGAAGAAGACACAAGCACTTTGCCTTACTAGTTAGCTACCGTCTCTCTGACGGCTCGACTGTGTAGTCTTTATTGCTGCGATGACGACGGAGGAGTGGTTGTCGTACGACTGAGGTCGTACGGTAGTGTCCGTTGGGTTTGAACGCGCGAATTGAATGCCGCTGACGCTGGTTGCCCGCGCAAATGAATGGATTCCAAACAAAGGTACTCAACGACGGCGATAGATGCGGCTCTCATCATATAAATGCAACAGAGCTAAAGAACTGAAGATATCTTCTTGATCAGTAGCAAAAATCTCGACCGATGTTTTAGGCGCCAGAAAACTAGGAGCGAGGTTCTTTCCAAAAAAGTTGAATTTTTAGCAAATGGACACCTGTAAGGAAATGTCCGGAATTAACCTTAAGGTGGTAGTAAAAGGTGCTAACATGCCTCAGTGAGTGACGAATTATGGATATCTAGTTGCGACATCGAGACCAAAGCCCAGTACTCCTGTTGCATTTACGCAGGCCCTTTTCTGCCTCTTCTCTAGCCTCGTTTTACCAATGCCGAGCCTCTTTAAACGGCGGCGAGCCCGTCTCGTAGCACGCCCGCCCCGGTCAATGCTTCTGTGGTATTGTGTTCGTTGGGCCCATCCGCCACCCTGACTTTTCATATATAACACCGCAATTGCCTTCTTTAGCCTGCCTAGGTCTGACCTCTAATCTACCACTGCTTCCGTGACGGGCAGGCTTTGAGAGTTCTAGGCGCGAAGATCATAGTGACACCAATGTAGCTGTTTGCTCGGTCATGTATTCGTTTCGCTTATCTGCTCTCTGGTCGGATAACGCAGTGGTCTGCGCAACCTGCTCACCCACACGCCTATACACATTCAAATCTCCGTTGCAAACCTCAATCCGCCAACGCTGCACCCCCCGGGAAAACAAGTATCTCTCAGATGGAGACCGCGGAGCTTGGCCAGACACGTCCACACTGTTCTACTGATTAGGCCTCGTCGAACTGAAGTAACTACACTTCGCCTGTCACTGCCTATAAAACGTCTACAGCAGCCTGCTATCCCAAAACTTGCGATAGTTAAAGGCGCTGCTCTCTTAATCTAGATTTTTTATTTATCATCTGCTAAATTAGCCCTCATGGGTTTTATATAAACGAAAAAATGCCGCAGCAGACTGTAATCGACCACGATCGGAATAAAAGTGGAAACAACGCGTGTTTTAATTTCTAACGAAGATGATGCTTAAGCATATTCTTATGATAAAGACATAAAGATTATTACCTCAATATTTATTTAGTGTATTCAGTAACAGTTGTCCTGCATGCACGAGTGATGTGTAAAATATTATCGTTTAGGTGTGCGTGCGCTTTCCATGTGTGTCATCTAATGTGAGACATTCACGATTGGTGCAGCGTTATGGTTATTATAAAGTAACAAAGTAATTTTGTTAAAAGTGCTAACTACCGTTTCGTGATTTGACCTTCTTAACTGTGCACTTCTTATGGTGCAGGTATGACCGTTTGAAGAATAAATGTCAATTCGGCAATACCAACAGCTTATAGCGGCTCGTACCTATAATTATCTACACACCAAGAAGCAAAAATTATATATATATATATATATATATATATCCGACCCTATTTTTATTGTGTCGTGGGTGCGTCCAACTGTGCGACGGACATTTTGCTTATCGTTTGCAAATTTTTATTATTATCTGTAGATTCCAACAGGTTAGACCGCGCTGCTAATGGCGCCAAACGATAGCTTCGACGCCGACTGCGTATAATAAAGTCATTATTGATACGAGATCATTTGGCGTCACTGCGTCACGCACGGAGTCACATTGAGGCCGGCCAATGTGCCGTCAGCAGAAGCATACAGTTGCTGAAGAAGTAGTAGCAATAGTAGTAGTAGTAGTGGTAGTACAGCCCGAAAAGTATTTTATAAATTAGCAGTTGTTATTGTAATGGTAGTATAAGTATAAGTTAAACGAAAGTAGTTCCGATTAGAAGGGCTGTATAATATTGTCAATAAACACAGTAGTAGTAGTAGCAATAGTTGCATAGAAGTGCAAACGGAACCAAGGAGTGAACCTGGTAGGGAGCGTCCTGAGAACGAAGGACGACGAGCTGAAGACGGAGCGAGCGTGCCGACGACGTCCGTACGCAATGAGAGCCGTGCCGGGCCGTACGACCAAAGCTAGAAACAGAGCGCAAAGACCACGCGAGCACAGAAGACCACCTCCATTTTTCATCGAGGTAAAGCGCAAGCGGTTTCCTTGAAAAAATGGTTGCAACATATATTTCAATTAACAAAAAAAATGTTGTCATAGTAATGAAATATTGGGAGACGGACCGTTGTTAAGCTGCAGGAAGGAAAAGACGCGCAGGCTTCCGCTTCCTTGCGGGTTTCCGAAATAGAGGAGGAAACAATTCATGCAGCGGACTACAAATGCGTTCGAAACAGCCACAGACGGTTCGAGAACCCCACATGGCCGCCCTAGAGACTGTCCTCGTGGTCTCCTTCGTCCCCCCCGTCCCCCCCCCCCCCCACTTCGAGCCCGTAGTTAGTTCATGGAGCGTGGGAGTAGCAGTGATAGTTAGTGACAGTACTACACATGTAGGCAATTTCATTTGTACGCCATGTCATAGAGCCACTAAAAGTAACGACTACGCCAAGGCACCGAGTTAAAAAAAAATATATATATATATACATATATATATATATATATATATATATATATATATTGCTGGTTGTATTTGTTGGACGTAGTTGTCATTGCCCTGCTGCTACACACCTCTGCTGGAGAAAGGTTATATAAATCGAGTACGAGAACGCGATGACGATAGATGCATTTAGACGATGTCGTGCTACAGGCAACTTAGCCCATTACGAGCGTCTAAAATGTGGTTGTCCAAGCGTTAAAACAAATTATATATATATATATATATATATATATATATATTGCGCGGTAATGTGACGAGCACAGAAAAGCTCATAAGCTTACCCAACATTTTTGGTGTCGAGTCCAATAACGCAATGGCTTCATGCTCTTGAGGTCGCCTGATTCTCCTGCTAAAGTGTACCCTGCAGAGAGCACCCAAGATATGAAAAATGTATGGTGTGCTATTTCCATGAAGCTAATGCATCTTATTATAAAGTAACTTCTCCTTACCATGAATAATTTGCTATTTGCCAGTATCTGCTGCAAACTACGTGCTTAGTCATAGAACACTTTGTTTGCTAAACCACAAATTAGTTGTCGCCGTCTCTGTCCGGACGTAAATGTCTTTTCTTGTTTAGAACCTATATATGGCCAAATATTCTAGGTAGCAAAAAGTAGCACTTTCGACAACTTTCCTATTTCGTTCTTTGCAGGGGTCACGCGGCTGACGCCGGCTGGCCGAAACATCTGTGTCGTGTGCGGGCGTCCGCAATTGCTCAAGAATTGCTTGCCAAGTCAAAGTTGGCAACTCTGACGAGAGCGATAGAGTCGCTTGTGTTGAACACCGTCCAATTTCCACAAGTTCGAAGGGCCACCTTGATGAAGGACAGCCCTCACACAAGTTGCAGCATTGAACTGTGTCCGCAAAATGTGCCGCGTTTCGCACACCAAATCAATCATCTTCACCCGGTGGGATCTACAAACGTCAAAGTAAAGAGAGAACAAATTGGACATCTATATATATATATATATATATATATTCTTTTAATTAAACGGACTAAGGGAGATCTTTGGAGTTGCTTTGTTTTTGATCCTAGAACTCCATCTACTGTTTCCAAAGGGTCCGCCATAACATTTACAGAACTGGTCTAAAATAATTATAGACATAAAAAATAAATTGTTTAACGAAAAAGTAATGCTATGTGAAATTTTGGGAATCATTTAGCGGCATTCCGAATAGTGGCTTACGTAACAGCGGTGTGATTGGTATTATGACTTAGTTTTATCTTCAGACCTAATGCAATTCAATCTCACGGACTCTTGCTCCAACAATAGCTAGTACCCAATTGATTTTTTTACCTACATGCAGGTATGGATAACGTTCGACAATTACAAAATAAAAAATGTGCCATTGCTCTGCCTCTAATACCATCCGACAAAATTGCTAAAACGTGTAAATATTTTTTCGCATTCGCGGGCTTATTTCTACTGTACCAACCATAATATGATACAATAAAGGAGATTTGCTAATATCGACAATCATGTAGATGCCATTCATTGGCTAACTTTTTTACCGACTTTTAAAATATGACTGACAAGTTCGCCAAGCCCGTTGACTGCTTTTTACTTTATTGTTTTGGTAAACTCATACCGTTTACTGACCATGATGATACTATAATATTTAAAGCTAAAAAAGCCATTTTATACATTGATAACATAATCTGCATGCACCAAAAATATAGGAAGTGATTGAAAAGCTTTAAGTTTAACCTAAAATAGTGCTTAATCTTTCGTTTATCTCTACTTTAAGCCAACGGACCTAGCCTACCAACCCTTAACTTAAAAACTGCTAAAACTGTTACTGGTCCTGAAGAAGATGAACTCCGCCTTAAGCACTTCACTGCATGATATTTTGCCTTGTGCAGTTAAATTAAAAAAAATCAAATGCTAATAATATTTTTAAGACCGACGGGTTGTCGTTGTTATTTGATTCTCCTCCCGGTGGCTGGGCTAACCAGGGCAGTTGGACAGCCCCCCTACAAGAAAAGCCACTAGCAAGCCTGATTAATAGAGCACCTTGCGTTGCTAATAGAGCCAGGCTTCAAGCTGTTCATAGTCAAGGGGATGGGGGTTGGTTACATGCCCTACCCTGTCCGCAAATGGGGACTCATTTGGACGATGAGGCGACGCAAATATTCGCAGGGCTGCGGCTTGTTGTTGACCTAGTCGTGCCCCACTGATGTCGTTGTGATGATTTTGTAGACGCGTCGGCTTTCCGTGTGTTCTGGAATCCCCGGGTCTATCCAGGATAATCGAAAAAGACCTGACGGTCTAACTCTGACACCCCTCCAGCTCCTTCGATGGTCGGTGCAGTTGCGGACCGAGCAGGTCATGCTTTAAAGTTAGCTGAGGCGAACAAATGCAGAATTTTTTAAACGTTGATTATCCGCGCGAATTTTGTCCGTTAGCGTTCGAGACTATGGAAGCTGCAGGGCCCCTTACGCTCAAGCTGATTCATCGCGTAGGTAGAAGCCTTAATTTTTCGACGGGAGATTCGAGAACATCCGAAATCTTGCGTCAGAGGTTGTCGCTCGAGATTTAACGAACAAATGCAGCGTCTGTTCGGGGCACATTGTTGAACTGGGCTAACCCTAGGTTAGAGAACCCGTGACCACACGTTCGCGCGAAGACAATTGTCCACTCCAAAATGCTAACATAGTGAAGTTATATAACTACTTACAACCTTTTATCTAACTGAAAGATATGCTAATCTTTCACAGATATGCATTTTCTGAATATAATGCCAATGGAGCGGAGAGCGGAGGTGACCGGCAACTTTCTTAGGTAGCAAATTCAATCTAGGTTCAACACACACCCTTTCAAAGCAATCTTTCAGGTGAATTACTTGCGAGCATTTTAGAATCGGACTGGCTGGGCACAGTGGCTACCCGTCTCTCACATAAAGCGCAGCTCCTACAGTCCAGTACTCTCATATCCTGATACTGACCACTCGAATCACTACTAAGTCACTCGTTGACGGGCATAGTAGCTTAACGGGTAAATCGTCTCCCCAGACAAACATTTTGTAGGTAGAAAGTCATAAAAACACAGGGTCTGCGCAGAGAAGGCCTGGATAAAAAATAATAAACGCGTTCCTTTTTGATGCGCTGTTGAGGCTTTTCGAGAAGCAGATTCGTTACGTATTTCAACAACTTACATTGTTTGACGTCCAGTCAGATAAAGAAAATCGTTAGAACGATTTACACAAGATGGCAGGGTATTGCAAAGTGGCATTATACCACTACTTTAGTTCTAACATACCCACTTCATCAACTTATCGTATAACCAGACTACGCTGCCAGCCTATTAATATTCAGAGAGCAAGTCACCTACGTCAACCGTTATAATCGTATAAAGTCAATTTACTGCTTGAACCCTTAGTCTCCGCCGCCCTGTTGTACAGAGCTATCGGAAACGAGACCTTGGCAAATGTATGGACGCAATCTGTCATACGTCCCAAGCGTGGTTACAGTGGCCAAACTGACGTGATACTAAACGGATAGTAGATTATAACTTTATGAGCAGTTATGGACATCGACAAAGGATATGCGAGCCTTTTCGTTCTGCAGTTATGTAAAAGTCGGACGCATGGCCTTGCGTCGTTGTAGCATTCTGCTTGAATGGATGGAATCCAACCACAACTGAGAGTTTCTTCGCGGGGCAATTCATTAGTCCTCTAACAGCAGTTGCACATGCAGAAAGAATGCAAGACGCACATGCCCAATAGCATGACAGCCCAGCCCATAGGACCATTCACACATAGAGCAGAACAAGGGCGCTACATTACTGATTGATTTTAAAAGGCAACGGCCGCTACAACTTTCGACTCGACCGCAACCATTGATGTAATATACCACCTACCCGTTGTTGCGTTTGAGCGAGCCTGCGGCCTCGTTCAAGGCTCGACGTTGCAGCGCTACTAAACGTTAAAGCCGATAAACGGCCCCGAAGGAGATTCGCCAGTTAGGTGAATTTAGCATCTTTCCTGTTTAAGGGGCTAAAGGCCAAACATTTTACCAGGCTGGCGTACTGTGTTTGCTGCTTTTTGCTGGCAACGATCGTTTGCCGAAAAAGTACCTCTCTTTCTGCGCGTTTATTTGATAGCGAGGAAAGAAGCCATCAATAGTCTCTCGTGGATCGTAAGCGAGCGAGACGTGACAGACGGAATCCATAATCGTATCGGGCCCGAACCCAGCCGAGAGACATTTCAGCAGTTGATCACCAGAGCAAAAGATGCTCACATTTATGCTTGGCACTTGAATCGAACAATTTGATCCAGAAGCGAGCACGAAATAAACTCGAACCAGCGTACAGGATGGTATAGCGTCATCTCCGCCAAAATTCGACCTTGGCAAGGACGTCAACGACAGCAGCCATTAAGGTCGGCAGTTCGGTGTGGTAGAGATGGGTCTGCTGCTATAGTTGTATGTTGTGGCTTCGGAGTCGGTAAAGGGTAGATGTCGAGGATATATTCTACAGTGTATACCCGGTAATTCCCAGTAAGCTAGACTTTCATGTCTGCAAAAGGTAGATTTTGTCTGTCGTACAAGTCTTTTGAGTTTTGCCCAAAAAAACAACAGATGCACCCACTAAGTGTACATTACCGGTAAACGCACACAACAACAATAACAGTTATGCAATGAGTGATAACACTGCTTTGGTAAAAAAATACTAGATATAATATATAACAAAAGATCCAATCAAAACATATTTAGGATTATGCATTTGAAATCAATTTATTTAAATAGGTAATCAGTCGATCGCCCGTGAGGTCAGAGGCAATATATATTAAAACGTTCAGCTGAGAGGTTCAAAATATTCAAGAGGTTGGCTATATCGGTCCGTAGCAGTGCATTGCAGACAATCTCAGCGTACACGTAATATATGCATGTATAGCGCGCTCGATGTTCAGTGATTTCTCCTGGCCCCGAACAGGCGCGCGGCGCTGGAGAGACTCCAGTCGAACAATTATGGAATTCCGGTGATTTGATATCATCCACACGTCGCCCGCACACCGGCCCGCTACAGCGGCAGGAGACCCCCTTATCGCGTCTTCCTCTCTCTCCCTCTCTCTTTATGCCGTCCTCTCTGTATGCACATGTGTGTACAATTAAATGTATTTCTGCTCGAGCTGATTAGAAGCGCTGAAGTGTCGACGTTACAATTGGCGACACCAGCCGCAGAGGTCTCCCCAATGCAGGCATTTCTACGATGTGTTTCACCATCGTCGTCATCATCACCATCACCATCATCATCATCATCATCACTCTTGTCATTGACAGTAGCGGCAATTCAGTTGTTACGATAACTATTACCGCGTATACTCAAACATTTCCGTAGAGGCAAAGCTAACAAGACCAGACAGAATACAACGTGCGCCTTTAATCAACGGAAACAACACGAAACGACCCAAAAGAAACCTATTACCGTTTCGCCGAGCAATGAGTGGGGCGGCCCTCACTGTTTCGGCTTAGTTAATTGTATGTACCCGCACGTTGAGCAAACATTTCAGTTCAAAATCGACCGCTTTCCACGTTCCCGACGTCAACTACTCGGCCGCACCCAATCAATCGATACAGTCCTGCAAAAAGAAGTTTTTCTCCATTAGTTTTCTATTCCGCTTACCGCCGATTGCCCCCAAACGCTGACGAAGTTCTGCGTAGCACGTAGTGCATTAATCCAAATAATCGTAATTGTCGATCGAGTGGAATTGCATATTGTAGTAGCAGCGTCAATGTGATGACGAACAAGCTTACCAGCAGCAGCCATATTTCAATCATAAAATACCAACAACAATCAGAAATGGCAGCAAAGGCAACTCATGTTGTAGGAAACTTTAAAGGGAAACAGGTTCGTGGCAGCCTAGGGAACGGACGTAGACAGAAAGATAGGGAATGAAAGCAAGCTTATAACACGAGTCTCATCAGAAGAGAGAGAGAGAGAAAGACAATGCCGCCGAGTGTACTCGAGACTGCAACAAACAGTCATACAAGAGAGTAAAACATTTATCATAGAGACAACAGCAGCAACAGCAGGAACAACAACAACATACCGCTGTATTGCCAGCATCTTCCGGCTTTTGTAATATTATTTTTTGGACATTTGTGTATTCTTGATGCGATTAAACAAAAAAACAATTTAAGCAAAACAGTGACAGGTTGAGAACGGTAGGTTAGATGTCACAAGAAAAACGAGCGCTAACGTCGGTACAGCACCCAAATCTATACGTTTATATATATATATATATATATATATATATATATAGCCGCAGATAGTTAGCCATAACTTGAGAGTATTATATAGAAGTCGGTGAGTTATATATATATATATATATATATATATATATACGAGGTGTGTTCAAAACGTATCGCGACTTTTGAATTTTCGCGGGTTACGTATATTCGAATTTCGATTTTTTGTGGCGTTATGTTGGTACTCATGTCTCTCACTTATGCCGACAAGCTCGGCCATTTTGAATGTTCACTTAATTGTTGACAGCTGCTTTGCTTGCACGTGTTTTGGATCGTCTTCGATTTTTACCTATTCAAAAAAATGGATCAAAGAACCTGTATCAAATTTTGTGTGAAAAACGAAATTAAGTGCGCGGATGCATTCCGAATGTTGACTGTGGCATACGGAGAAGCTACCTTGGACCGAAGCAACGTTTATCGGTGGTACAAAATGTTCTCAGAAGGCCGAGAAGATGTGAACGACGAAGAGCGTGCCGGACGCCCGAGCACTTCAACAACAGACGAAAAAATTAATGAAGTGGAGAAAATGGTATTGGCCAATCGTCGAATCACCGTTAGAGAAGTTGCTGAGGACCTAAACATATCGATTGGCTCGTGCCATTCGATTTTTATCAATGATTTGGGCATGAGACGGGTCGCCGCGAAATTCGTACCAAAATTGCTCAATTGCGACCGAAAACAGCATCGCATGAACATTGCTAATGAGATGTTGGACTCTGTCCGCGACGACCCAAATTTGCTCCAGAGGGTCATAACTGGTGACGAATCGTGGGTTTATGGTTATGACGTGGAAACCAAAGCTCAATCATCTCAATGGAAGCTGCCGCACGAACCAAGACCGAAAAAAGCGCGCCAAGTTCGGTCGAATGTGAAAGTTTTGCTGACAATTTTCTTCGATTGCAGGGGCGTGGTGCATCATGAGTTCTTGCCACAGGGTAGAACGGTTAATAAGGAATATTACCTGCAAGTTATGCGCAATTTGCGCGAAGCAATCCGCCAGAAACGCCCGGATTTGTGGAAGAACAAAAATTGGCTTTTGCACCACGATAACGCCCCTGCTCACACATCGTTGCTTGTGCGCGAGTTTTTGGCCAAAAACAACACACTAATGATGCCGCAGCCACCGTATTCCCCAGATCTGGCCCCCTGTGACTTTTTCTTGTTCCCTAAACTAAAGAGGCCCATGAAAGGACGACGTTACGCTACGCTTGACGAGATAAAGACGGCATCGAAGGAGGAGCTGAACAAGATTTAAAAAAATGGTTTTTTGAAGTGCTTCGAAGATTGGAAAAACCGTTGGCATAAGTGTATAATATCTCATGGGGATTACTTTGAAGGGGACAAAATAGATATTCATGAATAAATGAATAATTTTTGAAAAAACACAAAAGTCGCGATACGTTTTGAACACACTATGTATAGCCGCAGATAGCTAGCCATAACTTGAGAATATTGTATAAACGTCGGTGAGTTATATATATATATATATATACTTAGTAGAGGTTTACTAGCATATTTTTGGCGGCCAGAACGTCTGTATTCCCTTACGTAAATGACTGATTTTCGGTCAGCTCAGATTAATTGACAGGGTGGAGTTTGATTTTGAATGGAAACCATGCAAGCAAATAATTTGCTGGCTGACCAGACCATAGACCCGCATAAAACGCCCATCATGAGGTGTTAGACCCGCATCTAGTTGATTGCAAAATTATGCGCGACACCGGGCCCCATATATATATATATATATATATAAGGTTAATCCATAAATCTGTTCCAAAAATTGCGTGCGCCGCACTACGCAGACCCGAGGGAGGACTAAAACTGTTGAAAGGGGGTTGTTGTTTTACATGACTGAAGGAGCTGCGTTGTATTATGCCGTGAAATTCAACTCACGCGAATCGTAACGCCCGAGTAAAGACGACCGAGTTAAATGTGCATTTTCGGCATTTAATGCTATTATTTTCCGGATAGGAAAGAATGCAACCCAAGTCGTAACTAAGATATGTACAGTGTATGGCGGAGAGGCAGTAATATATAAAACAGTTCAAAAGTGGTTTGTCCGATTTAAAAACGGCGATTTCGACGTTAACGGTCGAGACCGCCCGGGACATACCACAGACACCCGTTTAAAGGAGGATCGCTTCTTTCTCCGCACCATGGTGACAGCAGATGAGAAGTCAATACTCTATAAGAACGTTGTTCGCAGAAAGGCGCGGCTTAAAAAAAGGGAGTGAGCCTCAAGCAAATGTCAAGCCCGGACCCCATAGAAGGAAAGCGATGTTAAGTCTTTGGTGGCATGCGAAGGGGGAGATTTATTATGAGCTGTTACAACCAAACGAAACGAACAATACGATGAAATACTGTCAAAAACTGGACTGGAATTTGAAGAGGGCAATCGACTAGAAGCGACCGGAATTGCCGAACCGACGAAAAGTGGCTTCCCATCACGACAACGCAAGACCGCACACATCTTTGGTCACCACCAAGAAGTTAATGGACTCTGGATGGGATATTTTGCCATATCCTGCGTGTTGTCGTGACCTTGCTCCATTGGATTATATTTTGTTTTAGTCCGTTCAAAATTCCCTTAACGGCAAACAGTTCCATTCTTTGGAAGGTGTTAAAACGTATTTAGACGATTACTTTGGAAGCCAGGACGACACCTTCTGGTGGTATGGAGTCATGAGCTGAACGTTGGGCTAAGGTAGTTGAACAAGGTACAGCATTTAATAAAAGCTTTCCGTTCTTCGGAAAAAATCGGAACAGACTTATGTAGAAAATATTGTGATGATTTATTAATCATTTACAATATGTTTGCACACTCAGCAGTGCTCGCTATATATATATATATATATATATATATATATATATATATACCAAGTGTCCGAATAATCTCATTTAAAATTCTGGAGTATGGTCAAGCTTGGTGAAAAAATGGCACGGAGAGAGGAAATGTTTCGTATAGGGGTAAGATAATGTTTTAGTTGATTTTTCCAAACTATGATTTTGAGTAGGCTGTCCGACATAAGTTTATAAAATGCACGATTGTGAGAATACGCATTACTCAATTGAGAAAACCGAGCCACATTCGAGGAGAGGGAGGAAAGGCTAGTGGGCATTTATAGTTCACATAACTACTGAATGTACGTCCCAAACAAATTTGACGGTAATCCAAGAATTAACAGAGGCCCTACGTAGATTTCGTCGACATATGTGAGTATAGTGTTGCGCATACATAGATCTCAGGTACGCAGGTTTCCTTAGCATTACAAGCTTAACAGACACTCGTAAAATCCTAATGCCAGGTTTGTTATATTTCCCAAACAAGCTTTTTTAAATGTTCTAAAAAACATTGGACATAGTCTAGTGGCCTAGTCTACTCGTTAAGGGCGTCCCATATAGAGTTGGGCCAGCAAAAATCTTGCTACATTTTTGATCTAGTAAACTACTATTAAAGAACTAAACCCACCGCGCGTCGACCAGTCTGGTTTGTGGCGACCGCGAGCGTAATGAGAATGACCATAATAAGATAGATGTGTTTCACTTAGAAATAGGGAATTATACCGAACGAGCTTGCCTGAGGGTCTACGCAGGTGGTGCGTTATTATTACTAGTTGATTTATGGTAGACACGTAATGGACGCCCTAATAACGCTCCCGTAACATAGGTTTTCATCAACGTATAAGAGTCGTCAAAAACGCACCCAGAGAGATACGATACAGCGTAAAAAATACTTGATTGGAAAGTGAAGTGCACCTGGTGCACGGTGGCCACGATTGGACGATCCAACCGCGGCCGCCTTTCTGCCCAAGAACGAAACACGAGGTGAAACAAAAAAAGAAAGAAAGAAGCATGAGGTAGAAAAATCTTGTTGCGGCTCTGATACGGACCGACCCTTAGCTATCGCCCTATATGTTCAATATTTCATCACAGCACGTTTCGGTATTGTGACACAATTCAAACGTGTTGTCGTGTTAAGTCCGACTGAGAAAACAGCTTAACGTGCACGCTATTCTTGAATATATACGAAATACATTGTATACACATTTGTCCAGACAAATATCACCGACCCGCCGGCACCCAATAATAGTTGGCGCTCGATGACCGTAATGCCTCATGATGATGTAAATAAGGCCACCAAAAGATTACAGCAACACTCTGGTGTAAATAAGGCTACCAAAAGATTACAGCAACACTCATGGCGAGGCGTATGGGACACCCAGTCCGGTGGCATGGAACAGTTTCTGATGGAACCCGAGGACAGAGAAGCAGGAAAACGTGGCACTGCTCAAAGAGGATTTCCATCCATGCATTCTTCAACATAAGCCCGTATATAGAACAGCCTCATAGATAGCCAGGTAACATTCGTATATTTGCACATATTTTGTTTATATATGCGCAACTGAAGAACGTACGAGCCGCCTCGTGACTAAACGACGACCAGCCGTGCGCCACCAGGTTGGCAGCCGATTGTAGCAGGGATGTTGATCTTTGCTCGTGTTTATATATATATATATAAATATATATATATATATATATATATATATATATATATATATATATATATATATATATATATATATTTCTTCATTTATTCTCTTTACGGTTGGTAGACAAAAAGAGTAATTCTAAAAAAATTGCATACATATTCGAACTCGAACATTGCACTAGAAATAGCAAATAGAGCATGCACAGGCGCTCGGCGCAGTGTGATCGAGCGATGGCACTGGCGCACAGCGGCGTTTCTGGTGGAAAGGCTCTAAGTGTGATGTATCATCATTCACTTAATTGAACTGAATACCAACCGTAGCGGAACGAGCTCATCAGACCTACGATTGGACTAAAGACGGCGGTAAGATGGGGCGACATCTCACACACGGAGACATACACATGCCGCAGGTGATCATCACGTCGATCTCGTCACACGTTACGCTTGCAAAGCCTGGTCCAGTTTAGAGAATGTATACCTAGCTAAGCACGCATCTACTATCCGGTGTGATATATCAATATTTACTTAACTCATATTGGGATGTAAACAACAGTTCCCCCCCCAGTGAATGTGATGACAAACTACATCAGCCCTACGTTCAGGCCCCGTGTCGACCACCTGGACCAGGTGCCGAACACCGTCCTAACGTTACTGCGTTGTATAGCCAATGACAGAGTTTGCCGGAAAAGTCACCAACACGTCGGTCCACCGTGGCTAGCCTGAGACACTTGCATACCTCAGAAATGATACCTTTAGGCCTCCTAACGTTTCGAAGACAGAATGTCTAACGTCCGAAGTCTATAGTCTCGGATAAATGCATAATTCCGATACGTTTCTTTTTCCGCCTGCGGAACAGCACAATCAGCCTGGGCAACGCCCTGGCACTAACCACTAACCTGGCTAACCATAGTATCCAGTAGACAAAATATTGCAACCTATTAACTTTTAGTTAGTTATGGTTAGCCGTGGCGGTTGTCTGCTTGCATATTACCGAGCAAGATGGCTTAGTGGCAAAGCATTTGCCTTGCATTCGGGAGGACTGGGTTCGAGACCCAGACCGGTCACTCTTAAATTGGTTTGCATGGTTTCCAATTTAGACAAGGTAAATGCCGGAGTGGATTTAAATTAGCCATGACATGAAAAAAAACGTACACAGGCAATAGCCTTGTACGAAAAATCGTTTAGAAAAATATGAAATGATGTACGCGGGTTGCTGATGTGTGGTTGAGGGCAGTACAGACAACCGTTAGTCTACTGTGCAGCTCCAATCATAGATAAGAAAAAATACAGGTGACATTTGTTTCCGCCCTAAAGGTCTGCACAAAAATACGCAACCAGCCAACGCCAAACGACACACTTTGCGGAAGGCAGCTGGCAACAAGCCACATACTGAGCTGAGACGGCTGGCACCTTCAGTTTATGAACGCACTTCGATATTTGGCTCGCAAATTTTAATATACAGGTGGTACAAACTTGGCTGGCAACACTGGCTTGCTATGGACGGGTCGGCAATGTTAGCCCGCAGCGGTGCAAAGCTCAAAATACAAATAACCCTCTGAGTATCAAAATGGCTTATGCAATTGTGTTTTCAGTCACATAACTTGAATAAATGCTGTTTCGCGCTAGTGGTGTTTTGCACTGCAAGTAGGGCTACTACACTAAGCTTAGCGCGTTCATTTGCCTTGCTCGTAACAATGCACTAAATGTTGCATGACGTTCGTCGCTTAGGCAGCCATATTCGATCATTTGATTTTTTTATTATTTATTTAGAAGTAAATATGTCATTTTTTATATCAGGGGCAATTTGAGCAAAAGCATAAGCCTACATGGCGAGTTATCTGAGTTTTTTCTAACACCCCTGTGGCAGCATAGTAGCTGACTCTCAGCGGTATTTTTTGTGGTATACTCTTATCAAGCGTAGCTTAAAGAAAATACGATTAACAACAGGGATCGAACCGGCGACACCCCGGTAGATGACAGCCACGACCACACCGATACACTACCTGTTTTTTCGCTTTTCGCGATGGATGACCAAGCTTTAAAGCAGATTCAGCAATGCACAAGCTGTAAATGTTTTTTTCTAGTAGTGTTATGGGCAAAAATGTCTTGTTTAGGAGGGACAGTAAAATTACGTATAGACATCGCGTTACAAAATGTGCGATTGCAATATAGCAATTTGTTCTTTAGAGTAAAAAGATGGACATACCAGCCGGGGGAGCCAAATAACGATTTGTGCTAAAAAAAATCGGCTTTATCTGAGAGACTAAAGTTGGCTAGCAAAAACGCCGGCAAAGCGCAGGCCGAAATAGTCGATCTAAGAAAGACTCGCAGATATTAATATAATACTTTGAAAAATTGCCATTGTCAGGTGGAAAAAATGCCATTGTCAGGTAAAAAACAAGGTAGCGAGACACAGACTTTCAGAGAAATGCGCACCTTATCATTATAGGATCAGATATTATTTTTCAGCAAATGAATGGTCGTTTGATTTCGTTGTTACCGAGTGAGTCAGATTTCTTCTAGGTGGTTAGAGAACTTTTTAGGTGATCCTAACAAAGCAGTCGAGAGTCTTTAGAACGGGCGATTGCGGCTAGCAGGCAACAGGCATGTTTAGAACAATTCATCGAGCCCTGAAGTTGTCTTCTGGGACGCTACGTATTGAAACTACATTTGCCACAAGCGACCATTTTCTAAAAAACTTATTTTAACGAGTTCTACAGATTCCCTTCAATATGCGTGCCAAACTTGGTGGCATCCGATATATACGGCACCTACGGTAACAAAAAAGATGGTACCAAACCTACCACGCACATACGTTAACCTTAGCGGCAGTAAGGTGCGATGGCATTACGTGCGACCTCTAAATACTGGCACCGTTACTGTTTATATCGTTGTCGTCGTCGCCGTCGTTGTTCCCTTCTACCTCCTATCTTAACGAACGCGCGTTCCACGAGAGGAGAACGAAACGCACATGATACAGTCCTGTACACACAGGAATTCGGTTACCAGCCGATTTTCCCACAGATTTCCATATGGATTTGCGCCTACTCATGTTGTCTGATGGCAGCGCGACGATTATGTGATTGAGGTGACGTTGACGGACGCACACCCAACAACGGCACAGAATGCTTGGCCAGCAGGCAGTATTCCGCTATTTCGTTATTATTCATCAAATTTACAACCGGGTTGTTGTTAAGCGAGACGTTCCGCTGAATCAGTGGCAAGCTGCGAAATAATTTCCCAACAAAGGAAACAAAACACGCGCAAAGAGCCCGGGCCCACTCGTACAGACTTTTGCAGGGATTTGCTATACGGCGCAGTCGTTTACCGTACGAGGCGTTAAAAAGGAGGCTTGGCATATATTCGTAGAGAACAATGTTGTCGCAGAAAATTACTTTGCGTGTTGCAATTAACTTCTAAGAAAATTGCTTCTCTCTGCTATCGGTTGCAATCCAGAATTTAACACAAAACGTCATTTTGTTTATAGAAAAGGTTGTCGATGTCCCGTGTCATTCAGCAGAGTTGTGAGTGAGATCGCAAGAAAGTGTAATATCTAAACATTTGCAATAACCTTGTTAAAAGAATTCAGTGTATATATATATATATATATCTATATATATATATATATATATATATATATATATATATATATATATATATATACAGAATTATTTCAACAAGGTTATTGCAAATGTTTAGATATATATATATATATATATATATATATATATATCCAAGCAACGAAAATGATCGACAATTATTGCAGAATGTTTTAAAGAAATTTGTTGATAAAGTTGCATTTCGTTGCGGTGTGCCACGAAAGGACAGACACGTAGAGGACATAATTGATATTTTTAAAGAACTGGACCAAAAATGCTTACAAAAGGTTATACAAAATGAAGAATTATGTTGTCAAATGTTCAACTGTAGACATTCGCATACGCGATCTAAGGTTCGCTACTAACCGAAATGCATAGCGAAAAAGAAAATTGTAGTGTCCCTGTTTCCTTGTAGAGCAACCCAAACCTATGCATTAATGTTGTGATTTTCTTGTAATGTACATTTTCCCTTTATTGTAAATAAAGCGCGTATTATTTGTATATATATATATATATATATATATATATATATATATATATATATATATATATATATATATACATACATACATACATTTATGTATGTATATATATATATATATATACATACATACATACATTTATGTATGTATATATATATATATACATACATATATGTATGTGTGAACGTTGCTGAAAGCATACATTTATACTATGTATGTTTTCAGCAACGTTCAGATTATAGTAAAGTTGAGGTCGGCACGCTTATAAAGTCACGGCTGGTAGGTAGAAGCTCCGTATGATTAGGGTCGACATCGGAAGTCGTGATAGCTCCGCAGTAAACGACAGCCAGGAGCGGTAGGTATAAGCGCTATAAAACAGGCCAAGCACAACCGATGTCGAGGGCTGATTTTCGCTGCCAGGCGATCCGCTGGAACTTGACGTTAATATTCATGCAGCTGCTGTATAGGCAAGCAGCAAAGCGGGGTGGCAAATGTACGTTCGGCCAATGCTAAAATTTTTCTCCTACGTGACGGTGCGGGTGATTTTTCCTAGTCCTAGCATTTTGCTGCCGCAACCGCAAAACTTCTACCTGCCATTTTGATCGATAAATAAACATGGATTTGATCAGTTTACTACCTGGCGTTATAAGAGACGATTAGAGCACAGTCATGAGCACAATCTGGTCTAGTCCATATGTGTCAATCTCTGATATTCCATTGTGCAATCATTCATTCATTTTTTAGTCACATTTGTTAGGTATATAGTCAAATATTATACATAAAAACACGGTCACAGGCTGGCCAGTGATTCAACTCTGGAGCACTCCCCCGCATGATAACTCCCACAAGCTCTCCCACACCTGTTACAGATACATTCTTCTGTCGGCTCATGGTACCTTTGAGTTTTGCATTGTGCAATTATGTTGCATAAACTTAACACTATAAACACTGAGAATGCAAAATTAACATTGATGCAATTTACGTATACTGTTTATTTTTTTGGTGATTGTAAGTTAAATGACAACATAAGACGCTACTCGGAAGAGAGAACATCTGTATGGAAATAGTATTTGCATTAGTATAATAAATGGCTTGGTTAATGCGAGACAATGTAGACATCTTGTAAATGCTCAGCAACTGAACAGAACTAACAACATTTGAATATAAAGAGTAAAATTTTATTCGCATAATTCCATGATAGGTTGGCACATGATGTGTAAACATTATCGCTCTGGTTGACATTGTACATAAATATAAATTACATCGTAGTCAGGACAACAGGAACTAGCAAAATATGATTTTTAAATTTATTTTATTAGACGCATGCTTTGCAAATACTTCGCTGGTGACTTTCGTACGCACGACGGCTTTGGGGTCCATTAAAACGCGACTCCTCGAATAACTGTCATTCTTCTTATTGTAACGAGATTACTCAGTAATGCGGCTCATTGACTTATGAGACTGCATATTATGACGTTGGAGGATAATGGAGTTAAGGGCTTCTGAAGAATGCCCCCGTACGCCCACAGCTAGAAATGACAGCATGAGAAAGCACGACACGTCGTCTAATATGAGAACTAAAAAAATCATTAACTATCGACAGTGTGGCTTTCAGTCGACTTTGCAAATTGTACAAACTTTTTAACTATCAATTAATCATTCAGTTATTATTAGTAGTTACAAGATATCTGCACGTCTTATAGTTTAGTGTTCCAACTAAGCAGGCAATTCACACGTCCCTGCAGTGATTGTGTGTCGATTGACGCGCATCATGCCAAGTGGTAGCCGTTGATGTTACATTCTACACACTCGAGACCACTTACAGTTATATCTTAGCGAATCGGCAAAATGGTGCAATGAAAATCCACTAACAATAAATATAAACAAGACCAAAGTCCTACGTTTCAGTCGTGGAGGAGCATATGCCATCGCAGATCGCCGTATAAAAATAAACGACACCCCTGTAGAGCGAGTAAGTTCTTTTCCATATTTAGGAGTGACTCTAACTTCAAGACTTTCGTTTTGGAGGCACATAGAACAAAAACATGCCAAAGCAACAGCAGCTATAATGCTTCTTGGAGAACTTCGTGACACCGGCCTAAAGATTGCCGTCAATTTATTCAAGATAAAGATCGCACCAATCGTCTGATATAGCTTACAAGTGATTGCGCCTCACATTAGGCTGACATACCTCAAGAACATCGACCGAGCTGAAAATTGCTTTATACAGCGTGTGCTTGGACTACCTAGGGACGCATCGGCGACACTAGCGCTAGCACTATGTCGAGAGAGAACCTTTACGGAGGACCTCATATAAGACGGAATACCATTTAGTGCAGATGTGCTGGACCGATACCTAGAGTTTAGAGAATAAAGAAACATTATTTTTTAATGCAGAACTATACAGAAGGACCAGCGTTCACCATAAATAAGTGCAAAAAGGCTCTACAAACAAATCGGACTCTATTGTGTAGGATAACCCGGCATGGTTATGACCATTATATATGTATGAAATAAGCGTGTTACGTAATTGACGAATGTGTGTGTAAATTTTATGGACATAATCGCCATGGAGGTCAAAGATGTGAAATTCAGAAGAGAAGGTCGATTAAAGTTTGTCAACCCTTTCTGGTATCTGAGTCATCGGCCCCATTGTGCTCGGACGACCTTCGGGCAAATTTTGGTTTGCTTCAAAGGTGTGTTAAGCAAGCATTTTGCTTGTTAATGCGGATAAGGATCCGTTCCGTGCACCTTTTCTTAGGCTGTGCGCCAATTTGAAGATAATTTGATTGAGGTTGAAGAAAGCTTTTTTTTATCGGAATGGGAACAGAAAATTGATTGGAAAATCCGCCGGGAGATTGTAGTCCTGGATATTTTCAGTCCCTCTCACCTCTGGTCTGATCTTGCATTTAACAGCGCCGATAAACGACAAATACTGCAGAGTACGATTGGTCTGGTTCTGAGTGGTGAACGATTCGTAGATAACGAAGTGAATATATACTTGCCAAATTATGCAGTATTGTGTCCAAAAGAGGTCCATAAGTACACTCTATGTGGGAATGCTATTCCCATTTAAACCGGCATTAGAAAGAGATTCCTCTTTCCCTAACATCGAAACTGGATTTCAGTCCTCATATTATACAAGTCATCCAATCGACTTTTCCAATACGTAATACCATATTCGTTGCTTTATAATAAACAATTACAATGTTTACATGAGATTTTATAACCGTTTAGTTGTTTACAAATGTGCGTTCTGTTGTCAGGTTTGGTGCCCGTATGTAAACAAACCCACTATGTAGTAATTAAAAGCGTACAGAGGAAATTCCTTTGTCGTGTCTCTAGTTGTCCTAATTCTATTGTGGCAAACCCTATTTAGAAACGGCAGTCCTACAGAGCGGATTGTATTTTGAATTCATCAAGTGTATCCTTTCTATTGTGAATAAATAACAAAACTTTGACAAAATAAAGGTGAATTTGAAACGGACGATGGGGATAACAGTTAGTCGAAGCTAGTGTCACGCGGATGTTGTGCAAGTGTGGCTGTAGGAAAACATCTATACAAAATGAACGTCATACTAACGCTGTAATCGACAGTGGACAATCCATGCCGCCAGAGAATCTTATCATTATTATTGAGTTAGTTCTATTTGGCTGCGCGTAACATTTACCTTCCCTGAGGTGGCACGTTTACTCGATTACCTGTGTCCTATGGTTGACGTATATGCTTACTCTTATTTCTGCATCTGGTTGATTATATTAGTAGACCGTTTCACGATTAGGCATACAATTACTAGCACCGATATTGGTTAGTCTAAGATGATTGCTGAGATGACTTTATGGCTCAATAACTGGGCGCTATGTGCGTTTAGGCGCCCTTTGTCCGGCATTGCTTCTATTCGTAGTCACAGACGCCGCACCCGTCGTCGCTGCTGCTAGTTCTCTAACTGTTGCAGTGCTGGATTTACTTAATCAATCATTTTTAGCTTGTCGTTCTGTGGCTACCATCCAGCCGGGTGCAAGCAGAAAAAGCAGGAGTTTGTTTGCAATGTTCTTGCAAAAGAAAAGAGAGATAGAAATGGAACATGGACGAAATTGAAGTTTGGCGCGTGGCGGCAAACACCTAACACGTTCGCCACGTTTCCAATCATGCTGTCCGTCCCGGTACTCTGCTTTCTTCAGACACGAAGTTCCCCGATTTGATGTTGAGCTGTGGTGGGGGGCGGGGATAGGAGAACCGTTGATGATAAGACTATTACCAAGCAAGGCAAATTTATGAAAGTGCGAAAAACAATGTTCGCTAGCCAAGTTCGTGTTTTATTGAGCCGTAATTACCTGTTACTTGGCGAATTTTCCTTATCTACGTCAACGTCAATAATTGTTTGCTACGAGCGATAGAAGATCACAAGCTGTAGGACACGATATTGAGGCCGGATGGGTCCCGCTTCCCATCTTGACCAGTGTGGGACTCGACCCCAGCAGATGATGGTAGCCTGGTGCAACTTAAACCCACTAAACACACATCCCTCTTAAGCTTCACTCGCTGATGGCCCAAAGCTTTATCGAACATTCTATATCAGACTATCAGGAGAAGCAAGCGCCACTCGAATCGCTTGGCCGGGGTCATTCAAAGGCTGTCCCATTGTTTAACGTGCTTTCTCCCAACACCTGCGCCCCCCTATAATTCAGTCACGTACTCTAACAGGTAGACAGGTGCAAGTTTAGCGCTTATAAGCCTTCCTAAGGCTCATTTCTCTGTCAATAGTCATAGCTGCTTCTAGCTTTCATCAGAAGTCCTGCCGTATACATAGTCAACAAACTCCTTGCTTTTTTCGAAGGTTTACATCCGCCGAGCGGTGAGGAAAGTGCTTGCAGCTTTCTGTTTTATTAGTGTTTCTTAGTGCCTTCTAAATCCTATCTGGCGCCGTAAACTGGTACAGTTCAACACCTTTGCCTGGTGCATCTTTTGCGTCGGAAATTGACCCGTTGTGGGCGTCGTACACTTGTCTAAGGGTGCTGTACACTTCACATCTGGAAAAGCCATAGCAGGCACGACGACGACAGCGACAACAGTTAGCACGCCACCGCCCCCGGCTGGCGTCAATAACCACGACAATCCGCCAGTCAGCTGTGCTCGAAATGTTAGCGCTAAAAGGGCAGCAATAGCGACGATGCCGCCGTCGCTGCCGGCTCTCTGCCGACAAATGGAAAGAGACGCAACAAGAAATAGGGGAAACAGGAGGCGACCAGCCCGCCCCAGCAGCAGCAGCGGCAGCCGTAGAAAAGAGGCGAGAAGCGTTGGCACTGCCACGTTGGTGCTGTCAACTCCAGGTGCTGCTACAACCGGCCTCGGTAATGTTGCTGGGTGTAGCGCGGCCAACGGACAGCTGACACAGCAGGTGATGTTGCGACTATCGTATGCGATCTAGTGGCGAGAGAACGTTTCGGGGCAGACAGTGTCACCTGCCAGCGCAGGAAAAGCTGCTGTGCCACTGGATGATAATCAAGTGACAGGGGATGGTGATGCTCTGAATGATGTCGATATGTCGAGGGTTGGATGAAGTGGTAAACCGGCTCCAAAGATGACTGCTCATACTGGTGTAACAGAAAACCGCACTGAAGCAGTTTTCTCGTCAGCCGATGACAAGTAACTTGAGTAAAAAAGGCGTTGATTGATATAGCCCTGGAAAGGGGAAAATTAATGAGCCATGCTTCGCTCGCAGTGGTGAACTCGTTAGTGTGGCTGCTAATATATGCCTAATAATGGCTGCAATATTGTGGATAGGTCTACTTTGCTCAGTTTAACACAGCTTGTGTGTATCCTTGTCCAATTACAAATAAGTGACCAAAGATCCACTGTAAAGAGTATATTTGTGGCGTACATTAAAAACGTCAGTACTGGCGTTGCAATTCCAACTAAAGGTGTTATCTTCACTTTCGCGGGCATCGAGTTTCCTGTTGAGGTTTGCCTCGGTTTGAAAACCCACGGCGTGGTGTTCTGCAGGGAGCCTAATCATTGCTACAGGTGCTTTAGCCTAGACCACATTAGGCCGAAATGCCGTGGTTTTCTCCTCGTTGCCGCCGTTGCGGCACTACGATTTATCTCCGTTAAGACTGTACTCAACCCCCCGAAGTGCTGCCTCAATAAGGGGTCTCACGAGTCTACCCCGAGGATCGTGCCCTCGTCGCCTCCACCGGATAAAACAGCGTAGGAGATCAGCCCTACTATGCATTCAGCAAAACACCTCCGCTCCAACGGCGAAAATCTGCTCACCCGTGAACGAAATACAGCTATCGGCATCTTCTTCTAAACGGTCTTTCTGCGGTTGTCCAAAACGGGGCTAAGGTCCCTTCACGACCGGTAGATCAGTCCTTAAAGGCGGGAGCGGATGTTATAGAGCCATTCCTAAATGTTCTCTCTCTATCGCAGGGTGACCGTCTTGACAGGGCAATGCTCGCCATTACCGAAAAGATCATACCCTCCGTTATCGGCACCATTGTAACACACATCAGCAGCGCTATCGAGAGGACACTTTCGTACATTCTCCCTTGCGCGCTTTTCCAAGTCGCTTTCGTTGGGCCTGCTATCGGATCCTCAAACAACCTCACTGCTGGCCTACGCGATCAGGTTAAAGATGCTCTGCTGTCTGCTGTAACTTTAAGCTTGGTTGATCTGCGTCCGCGCAAAGCTGATCCCGCGATGACAGCGACTCTGGTCTCGCAATGATGTCACAACAAGACACCCGCATGTGGGCCGTTTCCTCTGTCAGCAGTCGCGAAAGCAACGGTCCGGGTTTTCCCACAAGGGATGTACTCCATTCAAGTTCTGCCGCAAGCTTACCGTCAAATGTCTCACTGCATGACGTTATCCTCGTGACGTCTAAAGTCAAGAGCGTATCTAAGATGATTTCCTGTTTACCCCGGGGTATTCGCGACAACATATCTCTAAACCTTGCAACTCCGATCAATGAGGTCTGCTCAACAGCAAGCAGCAGGAGTGCCACAGACAAGGCGCTCGTCAAGCTAGACTTCAATACAGCCTTTAACACGCTCAGAACGAGACCACCTGCTTAAGGCTGTGCGCTCGTACCTTCCTCGACTTTACCCGCTGTTTACCATATGTACAGGGAGAACTCATTGATTCGTGCTCCGGTGTTCAACCGGGTAAGCCCTGTGACCCCGCTCTATTTTGCATCGCTATTCACAAGCTTCAAGCACTTTTTTCTACGGCACTTTCGCCAAAGACGCCACGGCGGTCCAGAGATATTGCCCATATAAAGGAGTTCGCAACGGTCTCAGAACTCAAGTTGAACGACGCCGATTGCGAGGTTTTCTTTTTCTTTCAAGTGGACTCCTATTGCGGCTCCACGCTTTTAATGGTGGGCAATCTTCTGCCAGCTGCCGGGTTGATTCCTAATCACGAATTCAAGCTTTTAGAGGCGCCAATTCTCAACGACTCTATGGGCGTATCTCCCACATATCTAAAAAAGGCTCTCACCTTGTTCGCTGGTGATCCTGAGTGCGATCCTCGGGCGCTCACGTAGCTTCCTACCTGCTTCGCGTGAGTTTGTCAAGTCCGAGGCTGATCTACATCTTGCGTTGCTCACAAGCGTATGCCGAACCAGACCTGCTACAATCGTTCGACGAAACTTTGCAAAGTATCCGTTAGGGTATCCTAAACGTTTAGCTTAGGCAAACCTCGTGGTTACAAGCTTCGCTCCCAACGTCCGCAAAGGGAATGGGAAATCGCATGGCTTCGCAAATTGCCATTTCTGCTTACTTCGAGTCTCTAAAAAACACCGAGACCCACTTTGGTGTCCGGGATGCCTACACCGGATGCCTACACCAGCTTCATCGCTTAAATGGAACAAGCTGGTAAGCTTGTTCCATTTAACGCTACTAAGCGGAAAAGTGGGGTCCACTGCCTGAACGCATTTCACAGACGGCTTTAAACCAGCAATTAGTTAAGTTGATCCAAGGGCGGTTGATGATCTAGGCGAACGACATTAAAAAGCAGACGTGACTGACAGCAACCGATCCGATGAGCGGCAGTTGGCTTCAGGCCATTCCCTTACCGCAGCTGGGGACGATGGTGGACAATACCACATTCCTCATCGTCTCTGGCCAGCGTTTGAGGGAATCATTCTACCTCACACATAACTGCGCAAGATGTGACCTACCGGTGTCTCCTATGGGGAAGCATGCTCTTGCTTGCAATAGGAACGGTAGGTTCTCAAGGCATTCGGCTCTGAGCGACGTAGTACACCGCAATGCAGTGAGCTCACATACCTGCAGTCAACAAATCAGTCGGTCTGTTATAGCCAATAGCCAACTGCGTCCGGAAGGCGTGACTCTAGTTCCGTGGAGTGAAAACTTGCTGCGTCAATCGGCGATCGTAGGGCATGGCGGTTTTTGCTACAAAGTATATCGGTTGAAATGCAATGCGGAAACGCTGCGTGCGTCGATAATCGGTTTATTACCCACGGGCAAGGAACTCTCATCTCTGCTGTAGCCGATTCGAGTTGACCTCAAAAATAAATGTGTAACTAAAGGACTTAAATAAATTTCAAACTATAAAAAAAACTTTTTAAGGTTTCCTTTGGATTGGTCTGGGATATTTGCTAGCCTTCCTCACTAGTACAAATGTTTTTGAAGTTTGCTATTGCTGTAAATCAAGTCACTTTCCGTTTTGTCCTGCCAGTGAACACAGCTCGTTCAGGAAGATTTTTAATTAAAAAAAGCAAGCTCCGAAGATCCCTATGTTCAGTGAGGATTTGCATGAAGTAATAGCTCAGTTCTCTTCCCGGTCGATCTATCAATTTGTTAGGCCTGGGATGAGGGATCAGAGATTATGTCCCGGTGCTTCAGATGGACTAGAGTCCCATTTGGTCTGTATTGCCTCCATTGCTTTTTCACGTTGTCTCTCTATTCCTTATTGCAGCTCGGATAATTTCCCAACAATTTGCGCCTCTTTCCTACCTCCGAGCCCCGGAACACTAAAGCATCGTCTGCGCTTACCGTGCGATACGCTTGGATCATCCCGAGGACCCTTGGGATTGCCTCGTACCCTTTCACCAGGATATTCAGTAGGCAGAAAGATCTTAATCCTCCGTTTTTTTTGGAGACGAGCATAACCCCGGACTGTTTTCAGTTTGCAGGTATTTTTTCTTCTGATTGCTGTGGTAAACTCCTGTGGAACCAGATATAAATATTCCTTAAGTAGTATGTTGACCGCCAGGGGCGGAATGCCGCCTGGCCCTGGAGCTTTTCCTGGTTTTACTCTCGCCACAGCTTTGAGTACCTGTTATCACTGAGGGCTCGTCCTCTTCTCCCGTTGGTGTTCTTTGCTCCATATGGAAGCGAGTGTGTAGCGAGAGGAGTTTGCTCGGAATCTGGTTGATTTGCCCCTTTGTAAGCAAAGCTCAGAACTGTTGTGTATACTCTCCCTTTACTATCATGCAGGGCGTTCCCCAAGAACCACCTTTGATTTCGTTATAAAGGTTGTGCTATTGGTCTTACTTTCAACAATTTCTTGCTTCAGTTCGGCCCTACACGTTCAGTAATTGGTCAATGCTCACGCTCAACTCGCTGGGGTTTTATGTGTTTTTTATAGATCACGTCTTGTGGTCTCTGTTGCAGTCAGAACTCCTCTGAGCAGTGGTCTTCACCAATATTTTGGCTGGCAGTTCGCCCGCTTTAGGTGTATGGGCTTAGTAGCTCGAATGTATACCGTTATCAGAACGCCTTGGAGCTCTTCTGGAATTGGGGGTTAGGGGGCAAAGCCTAGTGAATAGGTGCCGAGGAAAGGGTCCTTACATAAAAGTTAAGCAGTCGCATGAGCGTATCATTCCGCACCGTTTGCGTAACGTGTTGCAAATAAAAAAAAACAGTGGTAGAATTAATGCGCAAATAGTACCCTTTCAGCATGATAGCGTTCCTCTTCACACCTCTACAGTCGCAATTGCAAAATGGCACGAACTAGAGTTCGAACTACTACCCCATACGCCCTATTATTTGTACGCAAATTCGCAATAAATATAGTCCATCATCTTTGCCTGCCTTCAATTCTGTAACCACGGGAGAACGTTGAACAGCCAGCGTTTATTTTTATATATTTATATTTACATCGGTTATACGGCCCAGGTTAATTATATTCACAGTCTTATACCTTGTGGCGGCGTGGTCTAGGACACTAGTGCGCCAGTCATTGTTGTCATCTACCGGAGTGTCGCCGGTTCGATCCCTGTTGTTGACTAAATTTTCTTTGAGCTATGCTCATTGAAAATAGATGGTAAACTATATCTGATGTGAGTCTGTGGCTATGCTGCCACAAGACCTGTTGAGGAAACCCTAGATATCTCAATATGTCCGGCCCTCGATGCATTGAAGATATACCTCACGGTGAGTTCCAAGCCCGTAGGGGATGAAGGATAGTCTGGAATTTAAAACAATCTCCTTTAAAAAATTCAATTCTAGTAGTTCTAACTCTTATTGTTGGATATGTATACACTACACATACTAGTAAGTACCACATCAAGGTAATTCATGCTGAGTCGCTACCGTATGTTAAGGTAAACTTTGAATAAAACTTCATATCGTTTAATTACAAATGCGTAGTGAGTTTATCTATGAACCCGGCATGATAAATAACTATTATTTATTACTTTTTCATACAGTATTCAATACAGCCTTCTATCCACCGCCTTACAAAACCTGTATTTATTTCTGCGTAAAGCTCTTGTGCGTTGTAGGTTAACGAAGGCTATAGTCGTACATATTCTTGGCTAAAACCTAAGGCTCTGCATGTAATCACAAGTTGGTTACCAAAGATGAAAAAGTCCGGCTAACTTCAGCTCCAACAAATATTCCTGTTATAGCTACTATTCAACCAGAATCCTATCCAAAACTAACTTGATATTGCCAGAACTGCTCAATACGACTTTATTTAACCGATTTGCCGCTAGCATTACACGGATTTATGTAATCGAGTAAAGAAATGTATCCACGATATGAACGTAAGGCCTTCTCCTTGACAAAACGCCCGGTCTAGATAGTTTTCCCACTCTAGCTGCAAGCTGGAAGGTAATATTCGCTTCAATAGTTTCACTTGAAAGCACACTATTCCGTATAACAATTCCGGCCAAATCAGCAGTCGGCATTTATCGGCACTGAGCTAAAACTTGTAGCACGGGGCAGAGTAGGTTTTCACCCGCATCGTTGAGCCGGCGTACTGTTCCGTGGCATGAGTGAGCCGGCCATGTATAGACAGACGGTCAATGGCAACAGTTTGAGATCTGTGCACGTTCCAGATTAAGAGAACCACTACATTCACAATACCAGCAGCTCAGGCAAAATAATGAGGCGGGCTGATGTATGAACGCACGCATCCCACACAAGAGTGTCATGTCTGTATGTCCCCCCATCGCACCGTCGCCTCCCCTTGTGTCCCCACAAACAAGCAGCAGCAGCATCAGCATCAGCAACAATAACATCAACATCAAACAGTTTTACTTGTTATAGCAGCTGTAGTATGAATAGTAGTCGCAGCAGAAGCAGAAGACATGACAATGAAGTGGTGTGTCGTAATGCAGCAAAGGCAGCTTGCAACCGAACGAGGGGTGTTATGCTGCTCGACATGCTCTGTTGTTAGACGGCGCTAATTAGACGAGAAACACGGCGACTCGAAGGAAGGGGGGGGGGTTCGAATTGACCACTAGCGATGGCGACGCATTCAGCCGGTTCACATATTAGCGCATTGAAATTGCGTCGAAAGGTACTATCAGCAGCGGCGTGTGCTGTCACTGTCAACCAGCAGAAGGGCCGTATCAGTCGGGCGTCCAGCCGAATTGTACGGACACCGATTGAAAACGCACCCCTATGGCAAAACCAGCTCGATTACTAATTAGCGCCCGTATGTTGGCGCTGCTACTATTACACTGAAAGCGACTAGAGGCTAGGTCGTCGTTGTTGCTGATCCACTATTAAAGCAAAGTGGGTTTGCGTAATCTCGTTGCAAACTGTTAATTAAACCTCTTTCATTTTATACAAACGAAGAAACCATATATATATATATATATATATATATATATATATATATATTGAAACCTAGTATTACGGTCAACCTCGATAGAGCAACCACAACGTACGCTTTATAGGGGACATTTTGGAACAATATCGATGGTAGTTCGATTCGTAATATGATTATCTTAAGCCCTCCACCCCCCGCCTCCCCCGCTCCCGCCGTTCGGACTTTCATAGGGCCGAAGAAGAACGAAGCAGAATATTCTGCTAAACACGATTCTTTTGCTTCTCCACCGAACCCGCATGGAGCTTTCTGTAAATTGATGTTGGCCCATCCACATCAGTACAACAGATAATGATCATTTTACTCTCGCTCCGAAACAAGACAATTCAGCCTCCAGTTCAATTTTAAAAAATTACGTTTTGAACAAGTTTTATCACCACTTAAATTTAACATACTTAAGTCAGGAACGCCCTGTATGTATATATATATATATATATATACATTTTTTTAGAGCACCTAAGTGAAGTAAATAGAAATGCTTGAAACATATGAATCAAACAACGAGGATTTACACTTAACAACATCCAAGACATGCTTTATATAGGTACTTTACACAAAGGGTAATCACAGTGGGTGCTCATTATTACGAGGACTGCAACACTGCATTAGGTGTGTCCATTAGAGCGCCGAACAATAAGCACGCCCGCAAATATACGCGTAAACAAAGTAGTCAACTTGTGCAGCATCTTTATAACACACCATAACTATAGGTAAAACGCGTGCATATGTATAACTATCCAGTGCTTCGTAGTAAGGCATCTGATGTTTTTAGGAATACAGGTCTAGGTTTCAGGGAAGCGGTATGCAAGTGTGTGTCGTTTATACTTCAAGGATAATGCGGGTACTTTGAGAGTTGTTGCACGCCTACCTGAAGTTCGACTAGAGTGTAGGAACTAGTGGAAACGTGATCTTCGTATGTACAATACCTCGTGAAAATGTATATACTGACAAAAAAACCTGCCGCGTATATACCTTATCGCCATGAGCGAGTTAAATCGACTGAACAAATCAGGAACCGGATCCCTTAAGCCTCCTAGAAAAATTGATCTAAGCACACTATTCCGTATAACAGTAGCTATACGGAGAATTATGTCATAGCCACCACTCCAAAGAAGCTGCCATAGCATAGCACTCATAAGAATACGGCTTTATACACCAGAAGTAAGCCCTCTGTGGGGACCGCAATCAATTCATTCTATACAGCGCATACATTACAGCATAGCACTTGGATTCAATATAATCCAAATGAGGATGCCACCACATGTTGTCCTGCAGGATGACCCTCAGACACTTAATGATCTGTGAAAGCTTAATGTTTCGTGTCTCAAAACACAGGTTGTCATTTAAAGCCAGTAGCTTTGGTGATGAACTAACAAGTATGCAATTGGTATGTTTAGCATTGACAACTAGCCGAAAGTGTTAAAAATCGTAATTATGTTGCCACTATCCAGGAGTGGCTGGTGCAACTTCGTATTAAAATTTTGATAATTCACCACGAACAGTAGCGTCGTGTCACTAGCAAAAGCTAAAGCACAACCAACATTTAGCACCTATAAGGGGAAATAAAAGGTCCGAAAACCGAGCCTTGAAGGGTACCGATATCAACTAGATGCCAGGACATTATATGACCGGCTGTACCACCTGTCTCCGCTCTGAGAGAAAGGGCCTAAACCAGGCAACAGCCGGCACTGAGCAGCCCAGCTAGGCAAGCAGAAATGAATGATCAGGACAATTAAACGCAGCCGTCACTGCAGGAAAGACTGCGAGACAACATTTATGCACCACGACCAAATTGGACACCCGCTGCCATAAATAATGCCAATGCGACTCGACCTACTGCTGATAGAGCTCAACTGGTTAGGCAAGAGGAAATTCATAATTTATCGATTATAAACGCCGATTTAGCCTAACCAACACGAGTTTCTCGATGAGAGGCCGATCTGTCGTTGATTATGATTTTGAGATATAATCAACGACAGATCGGCCTATAAGTCCACCAAATTAATCTTAGAATGTCTGCAGTACTTCTTATTAATGCCGCGGCCGTAAACCAGGCGAGAAAGGAAACCAACCTCCGTTGCACGGACTATCAGAAGCAGGAAGGTCCACAAAGTCAAAGCACTTTCTGCATATAGAAGCAGGATTTTACTGAAAGCGTCAAATGCCGAATTTCGTTGACTGCATCATAGACGGCTAGCCACGGGATATCCAGTAAGCGACATAGGAACATATCAATGTTAGTTTTTCATGTCTTCTACGTGGGTTTAGAGCCAACTCGGTCAACGGTTTGGCAGTTGCAGAGTTACCATAACAATATAAAAGAACCGGGTGATGATTAGAAAAAAACAGAGTTTCGAGAATCATACTCTGGATGGTGGCAAGCCTTGAGCAAGTAGAAACAGCAATGTGGTCTATGCACGCATCCGACGCGGGCCTGGTTATGCGATTCACCACAAAGAAGAAGTCTCCACACAGAAGAATGAAGGTGTGTAGTCGCAAGGCTGCGGGATCGTCAGGAGGGCATTTGCATCGTCCATTATAATGACAGGGTGCACTAATCCGGCATAATTTTTATCTAGAGCATTTGAAAGAGTATCTTCCAAACCATGGTTGGATTAAAACCCTAAAATCCCCCCGTTTTCACATTTCGCGTATAGTTTTGACTGATATAATTTAGACAATGCAGTAATCGAAATAGAGGCTTATGGAAACACCAAAAAAAAACACAGTAACATGTGGGTTTAAAAAAGACGAAAACCCAGTCGCAGGTGGGGGTAAAAGATCTTAAGTTAATATTGAGCGTGTTGACAACGACAAGATAACAACCTTATTTAGTTTATTTTTTAACACGTTGCCGCCTATGGGGGTACAGTATTCAAAACCTTTGTGATGTGCTTCAAAGCAGATATTATATTGTTGTTAACTCTCTTCAATTTAGAGTGGCAGAGGCACGCGATGTCTTTCATGCATGGGGCTTGCTAGTAGAACTTGTAACAAACTTATCTGCGGTGCAAATCTGCTTCTTATGGGGGGTGTGATCTACCGGGTGATACCGGTAGATTTCCGCGACTGCCGGGGCCAGACGAGGTCTTTATGACCTGTAGTCTTACCACAGCAGCATAGGTAGGTGGCGATGGTGGTTGTAGAGCATGCAGACGAGGATTTTGAAGCGGCTCTGCGTTTATATATTTCGCATAATCGGTTAGGGCAGGATAGTCAAGGCGATGCGTGGGGACCTATTCAGTTTGCACATTTTGCCTGTTGCTTGCAGCTTAGGTTCAGGCGATTAGCTTGACCACATCTTTTATACGTAACTTCATTACGGCAATATTTTGCAATCTGGTCCAGCCTTAAACACTTGTAGCAGACGACTGGAGTTCTCACCCACATAGTGACTTAATGCGGCCTAAAAGAAAATAACACGTCAGTCGGTGAAATCCTATTAAATTGGAGCATGACCCTATCAGTAGAGATCGATGTCCCGGTGGAAATTATTCTCCTAATAATGTTTTTTCTTCTCGCCACCAATACGACACTCACTCCTTTAGAGCAGAATTATTGTTTGTCACACTAAACTTTTATGAGCTTTGTTTTTTGGCGCGGTATGCACCTAGATTATTGCATAATTGCATTCCACAATCGGAATATAGCGGGTGCTATATTCCATGTCAAACCTGCACGGCGGCGTTTGCTTTATCAATGTTTTCAAACCAGGTGTAATTGATGCAGGCTCTCGACTCTAGGCTAGCAGTCCGGGCATCTTACTGCATAAGAAAAGTAGCCCATCACATAGTCCCATTTATTGTTTTATCGCAACAACTACACGAAAAAGATTCTTTGGCTGACTGAATGATTTGAATTGGATGGCGCCGATTTGTCCTTCTAGCTTTTGGAAACGCTTAGTAGTGCTTCTGGAGACTATCACCTTCCAATAACTATTCTCCAAATTTGCATCCTCGGTTTTATTAGCATAGTCGGTTTTAATATTGCAGTTCGTAGAGATATCAACTTCTGGAAACGGCAGCTCCACAAAAACTTCATCCATGACTACCGGTTCCGAAGCAGATGACTCCGTTTGATTTCCACCAGCTGGTCCAAATGCCTTTTGATGCCGTCGCCATCTTACGAGCCAACGCAGTTAAATTCGCTTCTTTGTGCTTTGATTCGGCGATAGTATTGAATGCATAATTCAAGCCGGCCCTTCTGCTCTTCTCGACTACTATCTTCAAATTAACCATTGTTGACGCGATAGACAATAATTCCTTACATACAACTGAAATATTCGGCAACTATATGCTGCCAGTGGCTAAAACGATTGTTTGCAAGTAACTGTGTATATATATATATATATATATATATATATATATATATATATATATATATATACACATATATATATATATATATATATATATATATATATATATATATATATATATATATATATATATATACATATATATCTACTAAATGTTCTAGCTTCATCAAGACAATAATACGGGGTGTGATATCGAAAGCAGAATTCAAAGTCAAGCACCAAAACAAAAGAAGTTTTTCCGGTTTATATATATATATATATATATACTGTTAATTAATAATTAATTAATAATAAAATAACTGGAAAAACGTCTTTTGTTTCCGTGCTTGACTTTGAATTCTGCTTTCGATATCACACCCCGTATTATTGTCTTGATGAAGCTAGAACCTTTAGTAGAGATCGCCGACGACGTAGTTTCGCCTCCGGAGATCACAATTCATAGTTTAAAGTCGTTTCGTTATTTGGGTAACTACTCTAAAGTATACGTAACAGGGCTTGTAACTACTTCACTGCTCTGTATTTTTAACGCCATGGTAGTGCAAACAACCAATAAACTATTTTCAATATTTTGCATTTGTGTTATACTTTTCCGGCGGAATCATTTACACTTCTCAGGTATTTTCTTCCTGTCACAACTTGGCCACATAATGATGTTAGGTGGTATAGGCTAAAATACCGAGACAGAGAGAGATAGAGAGAGAGAACGGAACGACATTGCAAGCTAGTCATGAGGGTCACTAATTGTTATTATTGCGTTCATTCTGTTTGACTGCGCATTGCATTTACCTTCCCTAACGCAGCAGATTTACGTGCTAACTTGTGTACTTATAGTTGATTTCTAATTTGACTCTTAATTCTGTATCTGCTATGTCATTTCAACAGACCGTTCACGATTAGACATGCAATTACTAACACTAATAATTTAACTTATTGGCTAGTCTAAGATGAGTGATGACATAACTATGTGGCTCAACAACCGACGCCGTATGGTCTGGCGACCCTTGTCCGGTATAGGCCGCGTTCTTAGTTACAGGCGCTATTTTCTGCTGCTGGTTTTCTAATTGTTGCAGTGCTGAATTCCTATACACAGTAATATTTCGCAGTCTTACTGCCTCCAGTGGCTGCCGGATGTAAGAAGAGAAAGCTGGAGTTCGTTTCTTGTTTTTTGCTGTTCGTTTCTAATCATGCTGTCGATCCCGGTTGTTTGCTTCCATTGTAAATGACGTCCCCTGTTTCAAAGTTGGACTATGAGGGTAAAAACCCTGTTGAAGGTAAGACCGTTATCGAACAACGCTGAGCTTAAAGAAAAGGTAAACGAGGACAAAAACAATGTATGGTGGTCAAGGTTGTGCTTTAATGCGTCATTTACTGCACTTGATAAATCGTTTTTCCTATCAGCGTCAACGTAGACTATATTTTTTTTGCCACTAGCGATAAAGAGTAACATGCCGTAAAACAAAACATTAAGCCAGTGTTAGGGGGTTATTGATGACGCTGTTACTATTGTCGTTATTGTTAATGCTGCTGTTGTCGCGCTAATTTATTTTAATTACGGGTAACTGCTGTTACGGGATGTTAGGCCGCTGAGACTCATACAAACTAAACGCACCTTCTCCTTTAAGCTTTACTTTCTAATGGCCCAGATCTCCACATAACAGTACTATGGGCCATGAGGAGCCGCCGCGAGTATTATTCGGATTACTTGGCTCGGGGTCACTGATGGATTCCCCAAACATTGGGCGTTATTTGTCCTAACACCTGTGGGCACCTAGCATTTATTCACGTGATCTAGTAACAGGCGCAAGTCTAACTTACCTAAGCCTTTCCAGTTATGAAGAGTTTATGAACAACGATGATGTTATGCACGTTCCAACGAAGGAAGAGAAGTTGCGAATGAAAGCTCAGCGGCTTGCAGAGAGGGACAGTCAGCGCATGTTGAAGAAATCCACGGAAGAACAAACGTCGAAATTAACGACATCAAAATTTGGTCAACACTGCGTCGAGCTAATGGCGATTGACGAGGGCGGCTCTGAATTAGGTGGTGGCTTTAAATAAAAACAGTTCTTGCCAATATACGTGGCGGTGAGAGCACATATTCCTGGAGCAAATGTTCGTGTTAACAGTCGA